>CM061538.1:119494511-119824511 GCA_030864215.1 Capsicum pubescens
ACCACGTATTCTTGCATGTGTGCTTGGGTGGTGTCACTTTATATTATGAATAATATTGATTTCTTCACAATCATGAGCAGCTAACACCCATAGCTAGGGTTGTGGAAACCCTAGAGAATTAACGAAGTAGGGAAAGAGCGATTGTTGATCTGAACTAGTACCAATGGCATGCATTGCTTTATCTTTATTCTGATTGGTTTCTTAATGGATGCACATATTAGGATCCTACCTAGATATTACTACTTACTCCAAAAGTGGAGTAGTGACTAGGAAAAGATAACGACAACGAAAATCTTTAGTTTAACTGTCGATCCGCACTTCTAGGTTCTACCTATATAAGATGGTTTGGTTTCATCTAATAACTTCATACTCAAAAATTGATAGTTAACTTGGATCAAGTTAAGGGTTAGTAGCGTGCCACGCTGAGACTCAAGAGGTGAAGGGTGAAATCCTCCTACTCGTCCAAAAGACTGTAGGAGGTACATAACTTATCGATTCTACATGCAAGGTATTGGATTGGTTGAATAACGCATGATAAGACTACAGAGTTTAGAAGATAGGGGGAACTCAATCCTAGTGTTCACTTACAACTGATTTCAACCAAGTTAATATTGTTCTTTGTTTGAGATTACTACAACAAAAAACCCCATTTACTTTTCTTGTTCTGCCCATTGACTACAACTACTGAGATCTTCAAAGCCACGTGTTCCCTTGGGATTCAACCCCAACCTTAGTTGGGTTACTATATTGTGATAGCAATAGTATCATCATCAAAAAGGAGGTGTGTCTTGGACGTCATTAGGTTCCATCATGGCACATAAATTGGGTCATGACAAATTAGTATCAGAGCACTAAGTTCACCAGCTTTTTGGTATAAAAGCAAGTGTCTACTAGAATCCTGTGACTAAAAATGATGATGTCCATTTATTATCTTAGGCAGGATATAGGACATTTTAGGATATCTTCACTCCTTTCACTTATTTTGTGCTATGAGTCTGAGTTGGTGTCTAAAGATTCCCTTGGTTTTACTCTTCTGCAGATGGTTAAGGGATGTTATACCGCTACACGAGATAAAGACCTAGAGTTTATGGATAACCTAGAGGTCAAGGATAGCCTAGATATATTTCCCTAGCTACGGACCAGGATAGGGGGCTTCACTAAACCCTATTCCTACTTCTGAGCCAGAGATTCGTTCACTCAAGTCAGTGGTAGGCCAGGGACGAGACCAAGCTTCAGAAGGGTTTATTTCCTCTCCATTGCTCAGGGTTTCATTGGTTTATCTCTTGGGATTAGTTGGTGGTGTACCATCTAATGATGCACAGTTTGCAAATCAAATAGGTACTGAGGCGGGGCCGCAGCCTGTAGCTATGGCTCCTAGAGTTTAGGTCTCTCCTACATTAGTGGTTTCTCAGTCGGTAGTTGCTCAGCTAGTGTTTGCCCATCCTGCTATGTCTATGGAGGATAAGAAGATGCTTGGTAGGTTTTTGAGATTATTCTCTCTAGGTTTTCTGGTGCACCGAACGAGGATGCTTATGAGTTCTTGATTGCTTTCAAGTATAGGCTCTATAATTTGGGCCTAGTTGAGACTCATGGTGGGTAATTTTTAGTTAGATTTGGCAACTATACATTGGTGAAGAGGTAATCTTGATTCCAGGACAACTAGATCTCCCCTATTGACATAGACTTAGTTCTCTGAGGTCTTCTAGGAGAAGTATATACCTCGCAGTCTTAGTGATTGTTTGAGAGATCAGTTATCTAGGTTAGAATAAGGATTCGTGATTGTTGTTGGGTATGAGGCTTGATTTCAAGAGTTTTTTAGGCATGCTACATCTATTATAACAATCGAGTATGAGAGGGTTTGGTGTTTTGTTTGGGGATTGAGTCGAGTTTGGTTGTTGCTGGTAGATCTTTTGCTGAGGTTTCTGACAATGCTTAAGTTAAGGAGTAGATGCATCATGAGGACCAAGGGGGTAGCAATAAGAGGTCATGATATCAAGGTAGTTTTAGTGGGAGTTGTAGTGTGTTGCACCCAAGCGCACATGTAAGTGTACGTGGTCTAACCAAGTAATATAGTGTCCATTTACAAGCCAAGTATTGATCCCTCAGATTAACAACTATCCAATTCTAGTTCACTATTGTGCTCAATTCAGTGCAAACATGGCCACAAGAGTTTGAAAGTTATAAGTAACTATAAACTAAACAATGCAGAAAAGTAAAGGTTCCTGGACAATCAATGAGAGTAGCAAGGGTTAAGGCTCTATGAACAGTCATACTATGCTATTGAATTTCATTGGTTAGGTAAATTATCTTGGTTTTTTATTCACGGGGTTGATATTATGACTATGGTCTTTCGAGCCTCTAATCACCTATCTAACTTAGACGTACAACTACATCGTTGAGAAGGGATGTGAGAGTTAAATTAAATGCATTCATATTTCATCCCATAAGTGAACCAAATAGGTCACTTAGGTATATTCCTATCCTAAATTCAAATTATAACTTCATTCTATAGAATATTACAATCCTATTCTAGTTACCCCACGTTCTATCCTTTTGTTCCTCCTTCCGGGATCACAAGATGACAATGGATGTTTTGTAAGGGTCGAAAATCCTTAAAATAGTTATAAAAAGTATAAATAAACAACCAAATATTATAAATAATTAAAACCAAATAAATTTGTAACAAGAGTAATCATGTTCTTGGCGTTAACCCCTGAAAAGGGCGTTTAGCCGCTCATGGATATAACAGTAATCGTAATTATAGAATACATGTTAAAATCCATAAAAAAAACAAATTAATGGAATACAAACCCTAATTGAAGTGTTTTACAGCCTCCCTCAATGTTTCAAGGTCGTACAAGGTGTGTAGAATAATGTTTAGGGATCCTATTTATAGAAGGACAAAGCAGCCGATTTGAACATAGGTCCGCACCACGGACCTTATCGCGGTGCCTAGGGTCCTTGGTACATTATTATCTCTGTGTAACACTGTAATGTGGTCCCTATTATTCCCCCAAGTCTGTTTTATGGACCTTAACACGGTGGCTAAGGTCTGTGGTACACTAATGACCCCAAAACGTCCATTTTTGGTCAATTCTTGTCGCGTGCTTTTGTCCATCCATTACAAGCCTTGTGGTGATGTTTTCACTTGATTTACATATTTTTTATAATACATATACCATAATTATCAACTCACCAAGCATCCTATATCATCAAACATCACTAATTAGAGCTCAAAACATTATATAATCAAAGACGATGAACTAGAAACTTAAGCTAAGAATGCTAGTTGTCTTTTTTCATCTTTAACTTTGTTTTGACTCTTGGCTTGTTTAAATTGAACCTTAAAAACTAAAAACAAGTTTTTACACACATAATTACACAATAATACCCTTAGTAACTTAATACACACATTAGAATCCATAGAGATCAACTAGAAGATATAGCTCAAGCTAGTAACACTATTTTTTTCGTCTAAACTCTAAGCGACCAAATTTAATCCAAACTTGTTTGAAACACACGTTAAACATTGTAATCAAGTATTTTAACACTTAGATGTTCAATTATATAATTATTAACACATTAAGCACACAAATTTCCTCAAAACATGGATAAATAAGTCCAGATAACTACACTGAGGTGCATAAATCCACCTCAGATCATAACCCCACACATAAAGCCTTGTTCGTCCTAGAACAACTCATTACTCTAAGAATCATAATCAAAGAAGACTCCATACTTCTATAACAAGAAAGATACTCAAAATAGTACTACAATAACTACACAGAATGCAAGTTTTTACCCTAAGCATATTGTACACACAATTGAAAACTCAAGAACACTACTCTAAGATATACTAGCCTCAAGAATTGACTCACCAAGTTGGAAAACTCACACATATTGCTCAATCAGAGACATCGTACAAATAACCCAAATACCATCAAACATGTTCCCTCTCTACAAGAGAGTAACCGATACTCACTCACGTAGATGTAGTTTATCACAACATGGGTATAAGAATAAAATACGATCACTCCCACAAAAAATTCACAAGTTACACAAGATGAACGATAGGATTGCCCTTAGTGTAGTACTCCAGTAATATCATAATGATGAAGCTTAGGATCAAATGGGTCTTTAAGGGTTGTAATGTTGGCTAAGGGACAGGTAGGAAATATTATGGCCAGTAATAGTGACTATCTTCCTTATGAGATTTAATACATCACACTTTTCACTCAATTCACCCTAGCAACTAATTTCTACTACTTCAATCTACCTATATCTTTTGTCTTTCCCTATCTCATTGAGCTCACTCACATAAAATATGGAAGGGAGGATTGTCTATTAATTATGATTCAATTTTTAGCACAAATTTCTTTCACTACCAACCACAACACATCAATTGTATACACTAATAACTTTTACTTTCGGGCTTCTCTTTCACCTTTTGTCCTCTTATTTTTAAAACTCCTTAACTTCCTTAAGTTTTCACTAAAGTTCTTAAGAGCTTTGGATCAAATTAAGGTCAATCAAAGAAGGGAATTAGGCTACATACGAGGCTACCAAAGAAAATAAGATAAAGGCTTAATAGGGATAACTAGGATTATGCACAAGGGTACGTCACAAAAGGTATCAAACATGGCTATCAAAGAAATGCCAATAACATCTCCTAAACCCGTACTCTTTATTTTGAATTGCATACACACCAGGCAAGTTCTAGACATCACATGCAATAAGGAATACAAAAATAACTCACACACACATAGCACATGCTCAACTCAAGTAGGATTATCAAAAACTCTCAACCAAACAATAACATAAATTCAACATTAAGCCAACAAGTACAAGAGTCAAAATCATAAGCCAAGGAGTGTCAAAAGTAACAATTCATACAATCAACATGCTCTCTACATTTACAACCACTCATATCATGTAATCACACATAGAACCAACAAGAACATCTCACTTATCCTACATAAAAAAATTAAAATTTACTCCTAAAAAGAAAAAGGATACTGGTCCAAGCGGCGCCCTCATGGAAAAGAACCAAAAATAACAACCAGTGTGCACCTACTAGGCTTACCCAAATAAACTAAAAATTAAAAAAAGAAGATTTTTTTTGTAATTTTTTCAAATTTACCCCAAAACTAAGAAAATAACTAAGACTCAAGAACTACCTCATTACTTCACCCGATACTATGGGAATTTCCCACCCCACATTTAAAAATATATTTTGTCCCCAAAGTAAACTCAAAAGTTGAGATATAAATACTCCTTGAGGACTCTAGACCTAGCTAGTAGAATCTTCATACATCACGAGGGTTCAAGGAACCAACAATTAGTCTTCTCCATGATCTTTAGCTCAGGTTTTCAGTACTCAAACTTCCCATCAACCTGTGCTGCAACAAAAAACTATATGAAATAAAAACTAAAATACTAAAAATAAATACCTATATTAACTTGGGTTGTCTCCCAAGCAACGCCTAAATTAGTGTCACAACATGACCCATATCAACTCTTTTTTTTTCCTTTATCTTCTTCCTCCTACTTAAAGTCAATATTTTTATTTGTTTCCAACCTATTGAGTTTGAACTCTTAAGATCAATGGCTTTCAAAATAATAACCTTCTTTATCTTATGAATCAGCATCACTTTGGGCATAGGTATTGGTGGCTTGGGCAACTCAATGCAAAAGTTCAAAGAGGTCATTGGTGGATTGAGCTTCATCACCCCATACTTATCCACTTCTATCACTATAATCATGTATAAATCTTTTTAATGGGATAGTATGTTGAGTTGTTTGTAAACCTTGAAAAACACATCATTATCATCCAACCACATTATGAGCGTGCCATCTCTAACATCTATCAATGCTCCTCCCATCGCTAAGAATGAAAGTCACAAGATAATCGGCACCCTGTTATATTCCTTATAATCCAAAACAATAAAGTTAGCATGCATAATAAAGTTACCAAAAATGATTAGAACATCCTCGATGATTACTTCAGGATGGACTATAGTTGGGTCGGCCATTTGGGGTAGCAAAAAGCGCGGTCTTGGCTTCCCAAAACTCAAGGTGTTGAACATTGATAGGGGAATCAAACTGATATTTTCCCCTAAATCAGTAAGTATGTGGACCACCTCACTACTACAAATATGAATTGGGAGAGTGAACCTTCCCAGGTTCTTAAGGGTTTTGGGCATCTTTTGCATCACCGCAGAGCTACAATCCTTAGTGAGTGCTACTGTCTCAACATCTTGCAACTTAATTTTATTAGTTACCAAGTCCTTTAAGTGCTTAGAGTACTTATTCATTCCCTACAAAATATCTAAAAAAGGAAGGTTCATGTGAAACTCTCTGAACATGTCAAAGAACTTCTTGAAGCATGCATCCTCCTTTTTCTTTTCTCATCCTCTGTGAAAATGGTGGTGGTGGTCTCTCCTTCACAACAACTTTTATTTTTATGTACTCAAACTTCCCCAAATAAGCAGCAACTTTGTGTACAACCAGTTGAGGAATCAACTCTACATCTACCTCATTATTTGTCTTTGGAGGCTTTTCATTTAGCTCTTTGCCATTCCTCAAAGTGATTTCCATTACTTGTTTAGGATGTTCATTATCACTTAGAAAACCACCATGAGGCCTATTATTTTGTGTTTGCTGAATTTTTCCAAAAAAGATGCTTCAACTTCTTATGAAGTACTTGCTTATTTTTTAGTTCAATAACCATCTGTTCTTGGGTGGCCATGATCTTCTTTAAAATATCTTCTATGTTACTGACCTATGTGTTTTGTTGCTATTGAATTTGCTGATTATTGTTCAACAAATAATTTGGTGTATGAGTCTACAACTTTTGGTACTAGGCATTACCATAATTTAGTCTTTGAGCATTACCCACAAAATGGACTAACTCAGGATTTGCACCACACAAATCTATAGAGTGGCCACTATTTCCACAAACCTCACACCATGTCGGAGTCTGCTATACTATATTCACCTGATCTATAGTTTGATTCATACCCAATTTGTTGAATTATGTCATTATGTAATTCTACATGTCTGACACTTGAGCGGCTAAGGTGTGATACTATCGACTTCAATCATACTAGTGGACTTTTTCATTGAGTTTCTGGACATGTCACCATGTCAATTAGGATTTCCTTGAGAAGTATGATTCAACAAAGTATACAGCTTATCATATGTCTTTTATAGAGCCTGACAACCTGTAGCTCAATTTAGCAAAACTTTTGTGTTATGGTCAAGGGATTCAACAAAGGTGTGAGATATAATACCTTATTGGGCTTTTGATAATCTGGATAGTCCCAAAAATAAGAATTTAATCTCTCCCAAGCATGATAAAGGTTATCATATAGCCTCTACTTAAAGCTCACAATTTCACTACAAGTCTTGCAGTCTTGCCAGATGGAAAGAAGCGGATGAGGAACTTCCGAACTAGATCATCCCAAGTTGTGATTTAATCTATTGGCTCCGCATTCAACTACTTCTTCATTTCCCTCAGCAGTGTAAAAGGGAAAAATGTCATCCTCACATAGTTAGTTGACACACTCGTAAGGATAAAAGTGTTACTGATCTCCAAGAAGTTCTGTAATTGGACTTGTGGATATTCTTGTGAAAGCCTGGTAAACTGTTCACTTCTAATAAAAAGCTTCACAATGTTCTATTTTAGTTCAAATCTACCTCCAGGAGCCAGTTTTTGAATGGATGAGGTTAAATTAGTTGCAAGTGGGATTGCCACTTCATAAACTATCCTGTGTGCTAGTGGATCCTCAGCCATGAGAACAAGAATATCTTGTTCTGTATAGAGTTGTGGGATATAGTAGAGAAGGAATACTTCTCTCCTCTGTTGATATAAGCATTGTTCGGGCTTAGGGTCTGGTTAAACCAATTATTGGTCCCTTACTAGTTTACTAGATTGTAAACCTATTTCCTTTAAAGTCAAAACCAAGACCAAGTAAAAATCACCAAAGAAATCCAAAAAGTAAACTAATACTAAAGTAGTTTCCAAATTAAAAGTCCTCAACAATGAAGCCAAAAACATATTGCGCCCAAATGCACACACAAATGTATGTGGTCTCACCAAGTAATATATCGGCCTTATACAAGACAATTATCAATCCTCGAAGACTTATATTGACAACAATGTAATTTTAGTTCACTATTATGATCAATTTAGTGCAATCATAGCTACTAGAGTTTGAAAGTTATAAGTAACTGTAAACTAAACAATGCGTAAAAGTAAAGGTTCTTGGACAATTAATGGGAGTAACCGAGGGTTAAGGCTCTGTGAAAAATCATTATGATGAAAATATCAAGTGGCCTATGAAAAATCATTGGACAATTATATATTTACAGATTATGATGAAAATATCAAGTGGCCTGTGAAAAATCATAATATGCTATGCTTGGTGATATTTCCATCCATTCCAATTCTTGTCCCATGCTTTTGAACTCTAATTAGTTGTGTTTGATGCTATAAAATCACCAAGAATCTTATAGAATAAAACACAACTAATTAGATCTCAAAACAACATACAATCCAAGACTATGAAGTAAAAACTTAAGCTAAGAATGCTAGTTTTGTGTTTTTTGATCTTTAACTTAGTTTTGACCCTTGGCTTGTTTTAGTTGAACCTTAATCACTATAAACACGTTTATACTCTGATAATTACACAATAATACCATTATTAACTCATTACACACATTAGAGTCCATCGATATCAACTAGAACAACACATAGCTCAAGCTAGTAATACTAGTTTTCTTGTCTAAATTCTAAATGACTAAATTGAATCCAAATTTGTTTTAAACATGCCTTAAACATTGTAATCAAGTAATTTAACACTTATATGCTCAATTATATCATTATTAACACATTAAGAACATAAATTCTCCAAACAAGGCTAAATAAGCCTGGATAACAACACAAAGGTGCATAAATCTACCTCAGATCATAGTGGCTCATGATTTAGCGATAGTGGTTCATAGCGTAAGTAAACTTTATGTTATCCATATTAGCATTAGGGTTATTCTAGTATCCCATTCATTTCACTCTTCAGATCACTAATAGAGTCTAGTCGAGTTATAGTAGTTACCCTGGCTAGAGTATTGGTTTTCCTCCAAGGGGTTCATCATCTGGGTATTCAAGTCATGGTGGTTATTTAGGGTCATTTGTATATTTTTATTTCAACTTATCATCTTTCAAAACTTCAACACTTCTACCTATATGTTCCACCTACAGGCTCATAGGTACTACCTACAACTCGTATATAGGGATCTTAGGTAGACTTCTGCTATGGTGTGTTATGGTTGTAGGGATTTGAACATTTCTTGAGAGAGTTCCTTAATCGTGGAGTGATGTCTCCTTTAGTTCAAAGTGTTTCACTTATTAAAGTAGTTCATCCCCCAAATAGACGTGGTATACATGGTCATAAAGGTTATTGCTAAGGTTTTCGTGAAGGTCCTCAAGTAGGTAGGATATGATATCAGTTAGTAGCCTAGATAGGTGGTAGGAGTGGTCATTTGTATGCCGTACCTACTATACCTAAGGTTGAGTCTTCAGATATTATTATTACAGGTACGATTATAGTGTGCCATCAACTACCTTTTGGTTTATTTAATCTGAGATCCACTTATTCGAATATGTCTACTTATTATACCCTGTGGTTAGAGTTATCTTTCAATTCTTCATTTATACCATTACATGTATCTACTCCCGTGAATGATTCAATAGTAGTAGATCAGCTTTATGGATCATGTGTTGTGATAGTTTGAGAGTTTGATACTTAGATTGATCTTGTTGTGTTAGATATGGTGTTCTTTTACATTATTTTATGCAGGGACTGTTTTCCACTATCATGAAGTCTTGGACTATTTTTTCAAGACTATTACCTTAGCTATTCTAGGCATACCCTCAATAATATGGTAGGGAGATATTAGTCGTGAGCCAATGGGGATTATATATTATACAAGAGCTATGATACTTATTTCTAGGGGTTACGAGTATAATATCACTTATATATTTGATGTTAGCGTGAAGAGTCCACCTCTTGACTTCGTTCCTATAGTTTATGAGTTTCCTAATGTTTTCTATATAAATCTATGTGGACTTTCTCTTGAGTACGATATTGAGTTTATTATTGATATTTATTCGAGAATCTAACCAATTTTTATAAAACCTTACCATATGGCTTCCGCCGAGCTTAAGAAGCTAACTTAGTTTCAGGATCTTCTGGGTAAGGGTGTTATTATACCTAGTGTGTCTCCTTGGGGTTCTCCTATCTTGGTCGTAAAGAAGAAGGATGGTTCCTTTCATATATGTATTAACTATAGGAAGCTCAACAACGTGACGGTGAATAATCGATATCCTATTCCTCACATTGATGACTTATTTCACCAGCTTCAGGGAGCAACAGTGTTCTCTAAGATTGACTTGAGGTTCGGTTACCATCAGTTGAGTATTCGAGCTGAGGATGTCCCAAAGACCTCCTTTGAGACCTGTTATGGTCATTATGTATTCCTGGTGATGTCTTATAGGTTGACTAATGCCCCATCTGTATTTATGAATTTAATGAACCACGTGTTCAGGCCTTATTTATATTCCTTCGTGATTGTGTTCATCGATAATATGATTATGTATTCGAGGAGTAGAGAGGAGCATATACAATATTTGAGGATTGTTCTTCAAACTTTAAAAGGTTATAAGGTTTATGCAAAATTCTCTAAATGTGAGTTTTGGCTTGAGTCGGTGATATTCCTAGATCATATGGTGTCTAAGGATGGTATTATGGTTCACCTAGCGAATATTAAGGCTATTAGTGATTGGGCCAGTCCTATCTCTCTGTCTGAGGTCGTAGATTCATTGGTTTGGATGGCTACTAGAGGCGATTTATTGATAGCTTTGCTACTCTTTTAGTATCAATTAACAGATTAACCCAGAAGAAGGTTCCTTTATAGTGGTCTAAGGAGTGTGAGTCAATCTTTGAGTAGCTGAAGGGATTTGGTACATCATCTTCTATTTTAGCTCGTTCTATGGAGAGAGAGGGATTTACTATATATTGCAATGCTTTTTGTGTTAGTTTGGGTTGTATGATGATGCAGTAGGGTTGAGTTATTTCTTATTGATCGAGGTAGCTAAAGTTTCGCAAGCGTAAATACCCTACTCATTAGTTGGAGTTGGCGGTGGTATTTTTGGAGCTTAAGATGTGAAGGCATTATCTACATGGCATGCAATGCGAGATCCTTATGGATCATTGTAGTTTTCATCATCTTATGACCCAGAGAGAGATTAATCCTAGGAAGCATAGACGGATGGAGTTTCTTAGGGATTATGACATCTCTAAAATACATCATTCAAGCAATGAGAATATGGTAGAAGATGCTTTGAGCCCGAAGGCGATAACTATCGGTAGCTTAATTCTATCTCAGTTTCTCAAAGTTTTTTTGCATGGGACAGCATTAGCCAACTTGATGGTGCAACTTGATATTTCTGACCCCATAAGGATTTTTTCTAGTGTTTAGGTGAGGTTTACCTTACTTGAGAATATTCGGGGTTGTCAGTTCAAGGATATGAGGCTTTACATAATCCATGATCAGGTGTGTGGTGATTCCAAGAGAGTCATGATGCAATTTATGAGTCATGATGGCACTTACTATGTCCCGCCAATAGGTAAGCCAAACTATAACCCAAAGTTAAATGCAATCGGTTAACTTGGTGGAACATGCCCAATAATAGGAGAAAATTATGAACACACTTATAAATAAGGAAAAAGTTTTATAAAATAGACAATACAAGATACCATCCCTACGACTTGGTAGAGCCAGTACAAGAGCTTCTAATAATAATACAACTCAAAGACTTAGAATAGTCAACAAAGTATGTCTCAATGACTAAAGAATGGATATCAAAACATAGAGGGAAATAGGTGACTCTAACTCCAAGAGCTCACCCTATCTTTGAAAATGTCAACACAACATGATCAATGATTAACGACGATAGCTAGTACTCAGATCTGCACCAAAAAGGTATAGAAGTATAGTATGAATACCAAAACAATGGGTACTCAGTAGGAATCATCGTTCAGCTTATCTAAGTCATGATATAAGTATGATATAATGCAAGATATCATAGCTAAGTCAAGGTGTAGAAACAAACCTGATCATCTCTAAAATTATTGTAAATAATGAGTAATTAAACCAGAATAACAATATAACATAAGGCATCAACATATTCCAAATCGTCGTGCAATATACGTAAATAATTTGGAATAATGACGCATCACAAGGCATAACACAAGCAATCACAACTACAAAATTGGCTTCCATACACCAATTAGTGTGGAAAAGTAAATAACTCATCACAAACTCTCATACTCCTAGAGAGCACACTCAAGGATATAATAAAGCAATCAACCAACATTATAACTAACCTTCATCATCAGTTAACCATCATTCCACCATTACCATCAATCTATCATTTACCCACATTTCATAATCTACCAGCATTTAACAACTTTTTATTGATACTCACTAGTCACTATTTATTAGTTAATCATCTCTTATAAACTAATTCATTTGATTACTAGTCATCATATAACCTTGAGTCATCAGTAACTATTCACCACATATCCACTAATCACCATTTATTATATAACCTTTATTTATCAACTAACAGTATAGATTAACTAATCATCCTTTACCAACTAATCCTCATTTATCAACTAGTCAAGATTAGCCACTTAAACAATATCCACCACTAATACTTATTTATCACTAATCATCAACTATAACACCTCATAATCATTTATCATTTTTGGGCCCTAATTGGCATCCCTAATATCAACAACATACCCAACTTGTATATATATATATAAATAATAATCATATCATAATAAATATCAAGACTCAAACTGGTAAATGTACACATAGGTACATTGGCATAATCATCCTTCAGCCTTACTAAGTATCAATGCATAACCATAATCATCCTCTAGAATCAAACCGGATATAATTTACGTCATCATCATCCTCTAGAATTAAAATGGGTATAATCAACATCAATATCATCTTCTAAAAATAAACTGGGTATATAATCATCATAGTCTTGTTCCAGAATTAAATCGGGAATAAGCAATGTCATAAGTGCCAATTTAAACAAGCATCGTGATTTATAGCATAATCACTTCCCATATAGTTAATAAGCATGACTTCTAGAACAATTAATAACACAATTGCTAACATTATCAATAAGAGTGTTTTCTAGCATGATTACTAGCATAATTGTTTAGCATGATCAAAATCATAAGTAATGGCATAGGCAATAGCTTATTAATAGCATGGTAAAAGGCTTATCATTAGAATAATAGATTGCTTATAGATGGAATAACCAATATCTTATCGCAATATGATCCATATCTCAGCGTAGAATAATTGATAATATAATCCATTAATCTATGAACATCATTACCATAATCATCAAGTGCCAAGGTTCCTTAATATTTTATCAAAAGGGCAGTCTCTAGTCATTCA
This sequence comes from Capsicum pubescens, assembly GCA_030864215.1. Classification (NCBI taxonomy): domain Eukaryota; kingdom Viridiplantae; phylum Streptophyta; class Magnoliopsida; order Solanales; family Solanaceae; genus Capsicum; species Capsicum pubescens. The sequence continues at coordinate 119,508,057 of CM061538.1, forward strand.
ACAAGTGTATAAGGGTTTCAAGAGAACTAATCATCAATCTTGACTTAAGGTGGGTCAATGAAACACCCTGGGTTTTGACCCTTGGAAATTCCCAGAGTTTTTAGCATTCTGTAAATCATATGACTCACCATACTAGTCGTATAGGGAGGGTACGGGTAAGGTGACCCATCTCATAGGATGTCTAGTAATTGGTGGTCATATTTCTGTTATGGTTATTATTTGGTAGTATGGGTTGTATGGTTGGTGATAGATCATTTTTTTGATCCTTCACTTAATCTGAAACTTAGTGACTTGACTGTACTTTGAGAAGGAGTGACTTACTATGAGCCGTAAGGATAGAGTATGAGTGGTATAGTTGAGTCGTACGTTATCCAGTGTCTAACCCATTTGATTCTATCTTCGATACGACTTATGGGTACTAGTCATATGGTATGGGCACGAGTGGGTCAAGAAAATTCATATGGTGGACAGTCTATGAATATCCAACCTTCTATTCTGGGTACAATTAGATAGTACCTCTCATATGATGTGGGTATAAGTGGAGAGGTCGAACCGTACCCACCTGCGGGAATTTTTATAGTTTAAGTTGGGGGGAATTCTAGTCATTTTCCCTCTTAACTTCTTTTGACCCCACAACTTAAAACACTCTCAAATCACTCTTAAATCTCTCTCAAGCTCTAGGGTAAAAAAAGACTAGGTTTTTTTAAGGCAATCAATGAAGGCTCTAAAGAGTGGTTTCTCTCCACTTTTCTCGTTGTCTAAGGTATGTTACTCCTCCCTCATTGTTAGTTCAACTTAAAACATGTTTTACATAATGGTTTTCATGGCATAATTATGGTTTTGCGTTTGTTTTGAAATATATTTTAGGGGTTTTGATTTCCAATGGCTTGATAATGTTTTCCCACATTTTATTTATGGTTTTCATGTTATAATGTTGGCTTAAACATATGGTTGCATGGGAATGATTAATTGGTTCTTGATTTGGTTTTAGAAACTATATGCCCTCAATATGTTTTTTAAAATGCCTATGGGAATGGTTTTGTCACATAATTGGACTTTTATTGAAATCTTTGCATAATATGGCAATGGAACTTAAATTTGTTTGGCTGGTTTTAAATTGTTTGGAAAGGCCATAGTAGCCATGGCTTGAGTTTTGAAAACCTTTTGGGGTACACGAGAATCCCCCAAGTGATTTTTATAATAGAGTCTATGCGTTCATGGAAATCCCCTAACTGTTGCCTAATGACATTGCTTTTAAGCTATAGTCGGTGTGATGATACCACTTCATAATGCCTTGGTAATTAACTCTTTGAATTGGTGGTTTGGTTATGTGATAAACGGCTTTAATTAATGGTGGGGAGTGATAGCTTATTGGGAAGGTGTAAGTCTGATGGACAGACACTAGAAACTCATGTTTGTCTACATGAGGGTTGGTTATGGTGACTATATACATGTGGGGTACATGAGAATCCCCTAAATTATACTTGTTTATATGTATCATAGAGGAAGAAGGGTACACGGAAATCCCCTGCCCCTATGATATCTTCGGTTCATGCAGCTACATGCACTGGGGCCCATTTGACACGACCTACCCTGGGTCCTTGTCATAATGGGTGTCCCAAGTATGACCAGGACCGGAGACCACCCCGGTTACCTAACCCAACCTCCAGCCGCCTACCCTGAGTTGGCTGAATTACTAACATCTAGCAAGATAATGTAATAGCTCACATAAAGACTCTAGGATAAGATCACAATCATGACCAGTCCAACCGAGTCTAACCATTCCATTACAATAATCCAACCATACCAAATCATACAAAAACAAGGGCCATAAACCAGGCCATAACCAAGGATGTTCCAAAACATAATATAGTTAATCAAAAATTGAAATAGGATGGAAAAACCAACAATATTTCCCAATGATGTCAGCCCTTCAGCTTATTCCAATGCCAAAGCTGACACCTGTACCGATCCCGCCCATTCCAACCTATAGAAGTACCACAAAGCCTCTAACCAAAAAAGTAATGAAATCCGATCGGGACATGTTCCCAACCATAGCCAAAACCATTATCCAAAATAAAATCAAAGTGTCTAGAAATATCCATAACATAAAATTGAGCCTTTCTAAAGGATGGGAGATCACCACTTCAGTCCAAATATTATCCCCGAGTCAATCACTATGTAGGAGGAGTAGAACGGTCGGTTCCTGCCTAGCGTGTGTATACAACTGCCAGTAGATAGGGTTAGCGAATGACTACTAGCATGATATCAGGGTAAGGATAAAATAATGCCTTTTATAAAACCAAGTAAAACTATCCATATGCACACAACCATACGTATATATATATAACCATGCCGGGAAAAAGGACCGGGTTTAGCATGACTTTAAAACCTTTACCTGGGTTGTGTAGCTTTGTCATCCTAAACCACCCATGGGCTATATGGGTTCATCTCCCCCTACTAAAAGAGACCCAGTACCTATAGCCGCACGACCAGGGAAGAAAACCATGGGATGACTAGTACATCCCTAAAATATAGTGTGACATCATGCGCACGGTCACCAAGACCAACATCATATCGACAAATATGAATTTCCAGTTTTAGTCCCCTCGGGACCTCCACCTTCCACAACTTTGCTACACATCCCACCATTATTTTCCAATTAAAACCAATTTCCAAATAACCGAACCATTTTCCATTTATTAACCAAGGCCATTGATATTGGTAGCGTCATACCAATCCTTACTTGCAAGTATTATTCATAGCCAACCATATATAGGCTTAAGGGGACTTTCAAGTGCCCTTCCATTGACCATATTAAACCACTTGGGGGGTTCCATGTGTCCCTTAAGAATAACCTTTAGCCATTTACCATTCCAGGAAATTTAAACCATATATAATTTCTTTACCAAGTTTTAAAATAAGCAAGAGTTCCATTAAAAGTAGTCAATGGAATGAACATATCTTTATAAAGATTTCGTCAAATACATTGGGGGCATAATATGACCTAAAACCAATTCCAATTACCATTAAACTAATCCCATGCAATCTAATTATCCAAAACCACCATTAATGCATATAAAAGCATAATTAAAACTATGGGAAACCATAACCAACATTTAATATCAAAACCCCCAAATCATATTTGAAAACCAAAATCATACAATCAATAAAATCATAAAAATATTCATAAAACCATGCCTTTAGTTAGAATTAACAATGATGGAACAGAACTTTCCTTAAACCAAGATGATGATGGAAAGAAATCACCAAGACAAACCCCAAATCAATCCTCTAGTTAAAACCCTAGTTTCTCTTGCCTAAAAGCTTTTGAGAGGATTTTTAAGTGTTTAGAAGTGTTTCTAAATGCCAATGAATGGAATAATAGGGTAAATAACCTTCCAAGTAGGTTAGAAGTCATGGGGCTTTATTAGGATAAATGGGGAAAAGTCCAGAATACCCCTACATATATTGCACTAAAATCCCATCATAAGGGTATGACTAACCCACACGAGTCGTACCCTCCGATACAAGTATTACCCTTCACTTATACCCTAGCCTCAACCTTTGGATCAAATACTTTCCAGCATATGACTCATCCAACCAAGTCATATCCAAAGTATACTATCCATACCTTTCATCCGTACCCCTGGAAAATTAAAACCGAAGAAAGATTTAGACATTGTCCATCGTACGAGTCCTGGGTATGACTCAAACCCTGGCTTACGGCTCATGGTGAGCCACTCATACTCAAATCCAACCCAAGTAACCAAGTCTAAGATTAATTTAAGGAATCAAATGATTCGTAACCACCAATATAACTCGTACCCCTAAGTCATATCCATTCCAGTAACTAAAATCCATTCCACCAACCAATACTGGTCAATATACTACTGGACCATACCATACATACCCCAACATACGGCTTGTAACCATGACTCATATTGGGTCCAGAGATTAGAATTCAAGGAAATTTTCTAAGGTCCAAAAACCAAGGTGTTTCAGTCTCCCCTACTAGGAACATTCATCCTTGAATGACGGATAAGGTAGGGGTAACCACACGCAAGCCTCATTTGCGCTATCAAATATATTCCTAATTTTTAACAAAGTTTGAAAACAAAGAGGCAAAGATATTAATATTCCCTTTAACAAACTCAAAAAGTAAAGATGTGTTGAAGACACATACCCTTCGCACGAATCCCAGAAGCAAAAAACAAATACAAATATTTAGACTTCATGTCCTCCTCTGCTTCCCATGTAGCTTCTTCCATCTTATTGTTCCTCCAAAGAACCTTAACCGAAGGCATATACTTGGTTTGTAACCAATGAACCTACCTATCCAAGATCTCAATCGGGACTTTTTCATAAGACAAACAATTCTTGAGACCCAAACCTTCAAAAGGAACAACCAAAGAAGGATCACCAATGCATTTCCTCATCATGGAAACATGAACGACTGGATGAACCAAGATCAAGATAGAAGGAAACTCCAAATCATAAGCAACAGTACCGATTCTTCGTAAAACCTTAGAAGGACCCACATACAGGGGACTGATCTTCCCCGTCTTGCAATACCGCACTACTCTCTTCAAGGGAGATACCTTGAGCAAAACCTTATCCCCAGCCTCAAATTCTAAGTCTCTATGCCTAATATCCATATAGGACTTTTGGCGACTTTGGGCATCCTTAAACCTATCTCGAATCACCTTCACCTTTTCCATAGCCTGGTAAATGAAGTCGTGACCAAACATATCCGCCTCACTAAGCTTGAAACTACTAATACGAGACCTGTACCTCCTACCATACAATGCCTAGAAAGGGGCCATACCAATACTAGAATGATATCTATTGTTGTTAGAAAACTCCACCAAAGGTAGAGGCTCAACCTAATTGCCACCATAATCAATCACACAGGCATGAAGCATGTCCTCCAGTGTCTGAATAGTACTCTGTACTTGCCCATCCATCTATAGATGGAAAGCAGTACTCATACTCACCTTGGTCCCCAACCCTCTCTGAAAAGACTACTAGAAGTGAGATGTAAATTGCATGCCATGATCAGCTTCACAATCTCCTGAAGATACATCTTCTCATAATTCTCTGTAAAGAAAGTAGTTCGCACTGGCAAAAAGTGCACAGACTTAGTCATCCTATCCATAATGACCCAAATCGAATCATATTGATTTTGAGACCGAGAAAGACCGGTAACGAAGTCCATAATGATCACTTCCCACTTCCATTCAGACAAATCAATTTCTTAATAAAACCCCCTAGCCTCATATGCCCAACCTTAACCTTTTGACACATCATGCACTTGGCCATAAAATCAGCCACATCCCTTTTCATGCCATTCAACCAATAGATCTCCTTGATATCATGATACATCTTAGTGAAGACAAAATGAGCAACATAGTGTGACTCATACACCTAAGCCAAAATCCTTTGTCGCGACTAGTAGACATCAGGAACACACACCCTTCCTTGGTATCATAAAGTACCATCACCACTGATATCAAACACCACTACCTTTTGCCCACCAACGTCACTCTTGATTTTTATCAAGATAGGATCTAGAACTTGCTTCTCCTTAATCTCCATACCAAGAGACAATCAAACCACTTCTTGCACTATCACACCACCATTTTTGGAGTCCAAGAGGCGAACTTCAAGATTAGACAAGTGTTGAATATCCTTCACTAGTTCTCACTTTACTTCCTCCACATGAGCCAAACTCCCTATGGATAACCTGCTAAGAGAATCATCAACCATATTAGCCTTACCTGGGGGATAGTGAAGACTCATATCATAGTCTTTGAAAAGCTCAAGCTATCAGATAATACCCGGCTAAACCTAAAAAACTCTGAATATCAGATAGGGTCGTAGTTCTAGACCACTTTTTCACCACAGCAACCTTCTATGGATCCACCGTGATCCCCTCACTAGAAATAATATGACCTAAGAAATTTACATCGTTCAACCAAAACTCACACTTGGAGAACTTGGAATACAATTATTGTTCCTTTAAGGTTTGCAACACCACATGGAGGTGATTAGCATGATCCACTTCACTCTTTGAATTGACCAGAATGTCATCAATAAACACAATAACAAAGAGATCTAAATACTAATAAAAAACTTTGTTCATCATATCCATAAATGTCATTGGATCATTAGTCAACCCAAATGACATTACCAAAAACACAAAGTGCCCATACCGAGTATGAAAAGCCATCTTAGGGATGTCTACCTCCCTAATCTTTAGCTGATGGTACCCAGATTGAATATCTATCTTAGAAAAGAACTTGTCACCTTGCAACTAGTCAAATACATTATTTATCCTTAGAAGAGGATATTTGTTCTTGACCGTCACCTTGTTCAGTTGCCTATAGACAATAAACATCCAAAGGGAACCATCCTTTTTGTGCACAAAGAACACTGGTGTGCCCCAAAGAGATACACTATGACTAATAAACCCTTTACCCAGAAGATCCTTAAGTTCTCTTAACTCAGACGAAGCCATTCTATACGGAGGAATAAAAATTGGATGAGTGTCCAAAATTAGAACAATACCAAACTCTATTTCTCTATCTTAAGGAACACCCAAAACATCATCCAAAAAGACCTCTGGAAACTCATTAACCACTGGAACTAACTGGAAAGAATGAACTTCCAAGTTAGAATCTTTAACTTAGACCAAGTGATAAAAATAGCCTTTAGAGATTAACCCCTGAGCTCTAAGATAAGAAATAAATCTCTCCCTAGGAGCTAGAGAAACACCCTTCTACTTAATAATTATCTCACCAGGGAACCTGAAGATAACCCTATGGGTATAACAATCAAAGGAAGCATAACAAGAGTGCAACCAATCCATACCTAGAATGATATTAAAATCCACCATATCTAACTCAAATAGATCCACCAACATATGCTTGTCACCAACAGATACCACACACCCCCTATAGACTCTCTTAGCAATAACTGAGTTACCTACTAGGGTAGAAATAGAAAAAGGATCCAAAATAACTTTTGGATCAAAACCAAAAGATACAGCCATATAAAAAGTCCCGTAGAAGAGAAAGGACCCAGAATCAAGCAAACAATATATGTCATGAGAGAAAAGTTATAATGTACTAGTAACGAAATCAGGTGATGCCTTGGATTCCTGTCGAGATGCCAAATCATACAACCTATTTAGACCAATACTAGAATCAGGAGCAGTAAAAAAAGTAGATACAACACCATCAGGCATAGGAGCAGAAGTTGAAGCAATAGGAATCTTATTTACCCCCGTAGCAACCTTATTAACTAGAAAATCCTTGAGTCGATAGTCTGTCTGGCCACACTTAAAGCATTTATCCCTCTCTTATTCATAATAAGTCCAATGAGGATGACCTCAGAACCGACATGGAGGGCATGAAGAAACTGACTGACCTACATTTACCTAAGATTTGTCACCCTGCACCCAAAATTATCACTACCATGAAGATGTTTGTCGCCCAATTAGTGAGGAGAACTAGCAGAAGAGTAGAAACCAAAACTACCCCACATTTTTTAACCACTTTCTACTATATCAACCACCCTAACACTAATCCCCTCCCTGGTCAAAAAACTTGCTCCTCTTACCCTGCCTATCCCTAAATTTTTCCTACTTCCTCTTCTTATTCTCTACCTGCTATATATGAATAGTCAACCTAGAGATTTCCATATCTTTAATTAGCAAGGTAGTCTTTCTCTCTGATGTGTGAGTAGATGCTAACATATTTGAGGCTTTTAACTAAGAATAATTGGAAAGTCTTAAGCAACTTTTGTCATTTTTCATTGTTTTTTCTTTGATATTGCAGTAAAAGTTATGATGCAAGAGAAATAGCAATAATAGAAGTAAAATAGTTGATTTCTGAGCAAATAGAAAGGGAAGTATAGCTGACGACCTGTCTGATAAGTCATTTGCCTTGTGATAAGCTATCAGAGTTGTCGTCAGCCTTAGATATAGAATGAACTTCAGCTGGAATTCATGACAGCATCTGTTATAGGCTGTCGGAAGTGTGATAAGCCATCAGGCTTGTCGTCAGGCCTAGGCAGTGCTTGAGAACTTGAAGAGAAGAAATGACAACAATTCTGATAAGTCATCACATGTTTGATAAGCCGTCAGGCTTCATCATCAACTGAAGATAGAACTTGTTCAAATATGAAGAGAAGCTAACGACATTCTTGATAAGGCATCAGACTCCTGATAAGCCGTCACACGTCATCGTCTATCCGATAAAATACTATGATCTATGATTTTGTTTCCATTATTAGGATGAAGTATTTAAAGCTTATGTTAGGGTTTTCTAATCAAAAAGGGGCGGAACATCTTGAACTTATTCCAAAGGCAAAGACACCTCTTTTTGGGGCTCAAAACTTAGAATTCAATTTTCAACTCTTTGATTTGGTTGTGGTAATTTTCTCTTGAACTTAGAAGAGAATCAACTTCAGACTTCATCTTTTGTAAGTTTAATTAGTTTGAATAATGATTACAATTGTTGATATCTCTTTCTTTCTCATGTAGAACTAAAACCCACAACTAGGGTTGTGGGATCTATGATTATTCCACCATGGATTTAATAGTTGGTTAGTGTTTGAGTGATTGTAGGGACATCTTGATAATTTCTTTGTTGTGATTGTTATTTATTGGTTGCAAATAATAAATCCCGCCTTATGTTGATTTGCTCAAACTGAGAAATAAACTAAAGGTAGCGAATTATCAAAAAGGATTTAGAAAGGTTAAGCTCCGATCTAATGATTAATGCTGTAACAAGATTGATCCACTTGAGATAAAATCAGTATGAATAGAATGTTTTCCTAAGTTTGAGAGAATTAGGGAGTTCAACATCTTTGCAGGTTGAGAAACACTTAGATGGACTGTCGAAACTGATAATTTGGTGTTTCCCACAAGTCATGAGAACCCAATACTACAGTTATTATTTAATGGGGATTAATAATCATAGTGATCACAACCCTAGTTCCTCTCTCTCACTGATTTGAACTATTGAAATTTTAGTTTTGAGCTTTGAAGCAAGTTAAAACTTTAACATATGTTTGATCATCAAAAACCCCCCATTTTATATTTTCGTATCATTTATTTGAATTCAACTTATAGCTATAGTTTCAAAGTAGTTTAATTTCCACTTACATTGTTCCTCGTGGATTCAACCCCGACTTTAAAGTTGGGTAAATATATTGACGATGACTACCTTGTACTAAATTAACGTGTAAGTTGAGCGTTATCACTCTCTAAAATTAGATCCTAATTCTACCTAAAAGTAAACTTTCTTATTCTAGCCCTCATGTCAGCCACCAAATCAGGAGCATACCTTAACAATTGGTGAAACTTCAAGGCATATTCCTTGACAGGTATTCCTCTCTGCTTGAGGTTCACAAATTAGGAGCATACCTTTTCTGGACTGCTTCTTTCCTTAGGAGTTGAGGGAAGTGAAAGTTGAAGAGTTTGTTAATCTAAAAAAGGGTAAGACATTAGTCAAGGAGTATTCCTTGAACTTTCACTAAATATTACGGTATGCACTAGAGTTGGATTTTGGTATGAGGGCAAGGATAAGAAATTTTTCTTTTGGTTTGTCCCGAGACTTGATTTTGGAAATTAAAGTAGCCTTAATAATTAAGGACATGGATATCTCTAGGTTTGTGGTATACATGCAGCAGGTGGAGGAAGAAAAGAAGAAGCAGGTTGAGATAGTAGAGAGGCAGGTAAAGAAGTTTAGGTTCTCTGAGCAGGGTGGTAACCAACAGTAGAGCAGCAAGGATGATTGTAAGTGGCCCAAGAAGAAGTGGGGCAATTTGGGGTCTTATTCGACGGCTAGTTATCCCTACTCAAAGCTACTGAGAGATAAATATTTCCATGATGGTGACAACTTCAAGGCACATGGTGCCCAATCTCAGTCTAGTGAGGCTCAATTAGCTCCATCATATTGTTCTAGCAAATTTTATGGTCGATTACTTTAGGGTTTCTATGATGAGGGAATGGACAAGTTCTTCAGCTATAGTTAGATAGGGCATATACTTAGAAACTATCCTATTGGTAAGGTTGAATTAGGGGAAACGAAGGTTCCTATTGCCTCTCATTCAGCTCCAGCACCAAAGGGTGCATCATCTGGCTCCGGGACTAGTCAGAACTATGTGTATGCTCTCACTACATGAAAGGAGTCTAAGGCATTGACTGATGTCATGATTGGTATATTGAAACTCTTTTCTCGTGATGTGTACTATTTACTTGATCTAGGGTCCACTCTATCTTATGTGACCCCATTTGTGGCTGATTTTGGTTTTATTCCAAAGTGTGTTTTGAACCCTTTTTCTATTTCTACCCCGATAGGTGACTCTGTGATTGCTAAAAGAGTCTATAGAGGGTGTGTGGTATATATTGGAGGTAAATAAACTATGGTGGATCTATTTGAATTATATTTGGTGGATTTTTATATCATACTGGGATAGATTGGTTATACTCATTCTATGCATCTTAAGACTATCGAACTTGTGAAGTTATCTTTAATTTCCCTAATGAGTCATTTATTGAGTAGGAAGGTGGTTGCCTATGTCTAAAAGGGAAGTTCATATCATAACTTAGAGATCGGAGGTTGATCTCTAAGGGGTGTCTCTATCATCTAGTTTGGGTTAAAGATTCTAACATGGAGGGTCCTTCTTTCTATTTTGTCCTTGTGGTAAATGAATTTCTTGAGATTTTTCCTGATTACCTTCATGGTGTTCCTCCTACTAGAGAGATTGAGTTTGGGATTGATCTTTTTCTAGACACTCATCCAATTTCTATTCCTCAATATAGAATGGCTCCAACTGAGTTGAAGGAGCTTAAGGAGAAATTAAAATATCTTTTAGATAAGGGTTTCATCCATCCTAGTGTGTCTCCATGGGATGTACCGGTGTTATTCATTGATAAGAAGGATGGTTCACTATGTTTATTGATTACCGATAGTTGAATAAGGAGACGATAAAGAATAAGTATCCTCTTCCAAGGATAGTTGATTTATTTGATCAGTTCCAGGCTTCTAGTATTTCTCCAAGATTGATCTTTAATACGAGTATCATCAATTAAAGATTATGGAGGAGTATATCCCAAAGTCTGTCTTCCGTACACAATATAGGCATTATGGATTTCTGGTTATGTCTTTTGGGTTGACCAATGCCTCAGCGACATCCAAAGATTTGACAAATAGGGTCTTCTGTCAGGTTCTGGACTTGTTAGTCATTGTGTTCATAGATGTTATGATAGTGTACTCTAAGAGTGAGGTGGATTATGCCGATCACCTCCTTTTCGTGTTTCAAACCTTGAGAGAGCAGCACTTGTGCCAAGTTTTCAAAATGTGAATTCTGGTTGAATGTTGTCACATTTTAGGGTCATATCATTTATTGTGAAGGTATTATGGTAGATCTACAGAAGGTTGCAGTGGTTAAGAAGTGGCCTACACCCATGACTCCAACCGATATTTAGAGCTTCTATGGTTTTGTTGGTTACTACAGGAGGCTTATAGATCATTTTTCTTCTATAGCTACCCTGTTGACTAAGTTGACTTAGAAAAAGGTAAAGTTCTTATAGTCTGATGGTTGTGAGGGTAGTTTCGAGGATCTGAAGGATAAGCTAAGTTTGGCTTCAATTTTAACTTTGCTTGAAGGCATGGATGGGTTTATAGTCTACTGTGATGTTTCTTGTGTTGGGCTTGATTGTGTTCTAATACAACATAGAAAGTTGATAGCTTATGCCTCTAGGTAGTTGAAGGTGCATTAGAGGAATTATCCAACTCATGATTTAGAATTGTTAGCTGATGTATTCGCATTGAAAATCTGATGTCACTATTTGTATGGGATGTATTTGGATATCTTTTCTTATCATATGATCCTGCAGTATTTTTTTCCTCAAAAAAATCTTAGCCTTAGGCAAAAGAGATGGATTGAGATTCTAAAGTATTGTGACTAAGTCATCACTACTATCAAGGTAAAGTTAATATTGTTACTGATGCTCTTAACAGGTTGTCCATAGGGAGTCAAGGTCATATGCATAAGGAGAGGCTGGATTTGGTGAAGTATATTCACCCTTTGGCAAACCTTAGGTTTTGTCTCCTAGACTGTAAGGATGGTGGAGTATTCATTTAGAAAGTAGTGTAGTCATCTCTTGGTGCTGAAATTAAGGAGAAGCAAGTGTTAAATCTAGTATTGATGAGGACCAAGGGTGACATAGGTGGGCAGAGGGTGATGGCCTTTGAGATTAGTGGTGATGGTACTTTATAGTACCAATAGAGATTATATTTTTTGAACATCGAAGGGTTGTGAGAAAGGATCTTGGTTAAGGCACATTAGTCATACTATGTTGTTCATTCCGATTCGATAAAAATGTATCATGACCTTAAGAAGATGTATTAGTGGAACAATATGAAGAAGGATGTGGCTAATTTATTGTCCAAGTGCATAGTATGTCAGAAAGTGAAGGTTGAGAACATGAGTCCCAGAGGTTTGTATCAAGAAATTGAGTTACCTAAATAGAAGTAGGAAGTGATCAATATAGATTTTGTTATCGGCCTTCCTTGATATCAGAATCAATCTAATTCAGTTTGGGTCATCATGGATAGGATGATGAATTCGACTCACTTTTTTCCAGTGAGGACTAACTTTTCGGCTGAGGATTATGTAAGGTTGTATCTCCATGAGATTGTGAAATTGCATGGGGTGCCATTTTCTATCATCTTGGATTGTGTTACACAGTTTTCATCTCACTTTTGATGGTCATTTCAGATAGGGTTCAGGTCTAAAGTTAGTCTAAGTACAGTATTCCACCCACAGTTGGATGGGCAAGCAGAGATAACTATTTAGATGTTGGAGGACATGTTTCGTGCTTGGATGATTGACTATGGTGGTAGTTGGGTTGAGCACTTACCTCTTATAGAGTTTGCTTACAATAATAGCTATCACTCGAGTATTGGATGGCTTCATATGAAGCATTATATGGTAGGATATGTAGATCTCCTATTGGATGGTTCGATCTTGGTAAGGTGGATATGTTTGGTCTGGATTTGGTTCACCAAGCCATTGAGAAGGTGAAGGTGATTCAGGATAGGCTTAAGGCTGCCCAAAGTCGCCAAAAGACCTATGTGGATGTTTGGCAATAAGATTTAGAGTTTGAGGTTGGGGATAAGGTGTTCTTAAAGGTATCTCCCATAAAGGAGTAATGTTGTTTGGTAAGAAGGGGAAGCTCATTCCCCTATATCATGGTCTGTACTTGATTTTTGTAACGCCCTGAGATCCTATCCCGAGATTTCACACGGTGCTTATGGACCCGAACGACCACAAGCTAACCCTTTTCGGATATTTGTACCTAAACATGGCATAGAATCTGAAATAAATATGGAAACTGGCCATAAGGTTCAACACATCTATAAATACTCAAAACTAAAAGCTGAATATTAATACATCAACATCCGTCTGAAAATCCTCTAAACTATCTGAACTGTGGAGTTATGGGATAGGTCCCCAACTAACTCCGTCAACTGAAAAAAAATATAAACAAAATATAATGTAATATTAATAAACTGAGATTCATCCTTGAAAGAAGAGGACTCACTACTACTGCTGCTGACTGGGACTGAACTGCTGAGGATACTCTGGATCCTGTGCCTCTGAACCTATGGTGCCAAATAAAACACCATAGCGCAAATGCATTGGTACAGGAATGTACTGAGTATGTAGATGAGGTAGGCTAATGCAAGGGCTTATACATGCACAATATCTAAGTTGAATAATCATGAAGATGCCGCACGAGAACACATACATGAATGCACAAACCATGAACATAATCATAGCGACTCTAGATGCTGAAACTCGGATACCACTTTACTGCAGACTGAACTCACTACTGATACTAATATACTGAATCACTGACTTAACTAATACTATTAACTGAGGATCCATATGTATTTACTTGAAGGACTGAATTCTGAGCTTCCTGCTTTCGATTGACAAGATTAGGGATCAACTTTTCTAACGGATAATTCTGGAAACTATTATCAACGATAAGAAATATGATTATATTTGAATCTGACAACAAGAATACTCAATAGAAATTTGATACTTTGATCAAGCCTGTCTGATGGCATATCTCTGAATATGATATCAAATAATTGTATGTGAGACCAAGCCTATCTGATCGGATGGTCGATGAATCAATGGAACTATCTGAGTTCTTCATAGACATAGATGACTGTATCTGACAATCCTAATTTCTAGAGATTTATACCGAAACTGAGACTGAAATTGAAACTGTGGGAAGTATTCATCTAACCGACATGCCCCTACTATCTCTTAAGGGTCCAACCTCTACCCTCGGTTGGGAGGGTGTCAATACCGTGCCATGGGTAAAGACATTATCTCTTCTCTAAGGTCTGGCTCTCTGGCGGTGACCCTCAATAGGTAGACAACTATTCCTATGCTGGCTACACAGTTCTGGAACTCAAGGATTACTTCTAAGAATCACACCCCTACTAGTAGGTGAGTTACCATCCTTGGGTTTGCTCGGTGCTGATTCCTACTCCCAACTGAAAGACTCTTGGTTGATTCTTAAACTGTACACAACAAAGTTGAATCTGTTACTGATCATATTTCTCAAAAGATCTGACTGTGTTACGCTGAGATAACTTAGTTTTGTATCTAATGGAAAAGGTATCGAATCATGGTATCTGACTGACAATATAAAGCTTGAATAGATTACTCAAATCACTTCTAAGACTAGAATTGAATCATTTGAATACTATTAAATCTGAGTTGATTAATAGGACTAGGGCTAGATTAATAGCGGTACGGAGATTATGGAATTAACTAAGATTAATGAGCTTTCTTAAGTGTTGCTATTGTCTGAGGATACAGAGTTCTATAGCTGACTGAGTTCTGAGAATTATGGATCGACTGGAATTATCGAGGAACTGATACGGGCTCTATACAACAACTCTATTGCTGAGTATAAATACCCTCAGGACTCAATAACATAAAATTAAAACATAATCATTCTTGCATCATCACGATTATCCATTCATCGTCGCAATCATTCATGCATCATCACAAGCATTCATTCATTATCATAATCATTCATTTATCTTCACAAGCATTCATTCATCATCACAATCATTGAAGTATCTGTCCAAGTAATTAGGAATCATAACATACTTTCCACCTTCAAAAATCCTTAAGGCATCTCATCAAACATTTAGAAAACATAGGCCCCTATTCATCATCACAATCACCAAAGGGTCGCTTTAAGCATCTCGGAATAATAATCATATAATAACATAGGGGAAACATGCTATTAGATCGTACTTCATTCAATAAGGTTTTACCTCAACTATTTCATACCTATATCAGTCTTGACATATGTTTGGATATCACATGGCTTTGGGAAACTTCATACTATCATGTCATAACTTACTTGCTAACCACTTTGCATGTATTAAAAACTTAGCATATATCAAAGAGCACATAATTGGGAAATTTACTACTATCACATCTCCACTTGTTCACTAAGGTCCTTCAACAAACACTAGACATGCATAAGTTCACACTTATTTGGGGATTTCCTACTATCATGGAATAATTCATTCAGTTGGGCATTTTATCAAACACTAGGCATGCATAGACTATCTCACAATTTGGGGATTCCTATTCAACATACTATAATGGCCCATATTCTTCTCCTAAGCTTTTCTCAAACCTATGGGAGACATGCTCCGCTTATTCAACCAATTCTATACCCAAAAGTCATGAACACATCACATACGAAGCTACTTTAAGAGGGTTTATCACCAACATCACATGAATTCCACATAAAAGGGTCAAAGCTTACAAATCTTGTAAACGAACATGAATCAAAACTCAACAACTCATGGAACATCAATTTCAACTCATACAAATCATGGAATTTCACAAACATAAAATCTTTCAGTTTTAAAAATGGGTGTTTGAGCTTCTTGGATGAAAAGTACACAAGAATCAATATCTACATACCTTGGGGAAACTTCTTTCTTGAAGGTTCTTGGAGAGATTCTTGATTTCTTGACTTCTCTTAATCTCTCTTGATTTTTCTTGAAGAAGAAATATGGGTTTTGATCTTGGAAAGAAACCCTAATTTGATGTTTTGAATTAATGAGAAGTTATGAGCTTATTTTTGGGGTGATTGGCTGTTAAATAGAGTGAAAAATGACCCAAAAATCTCTTTAAAACGGTGCTTCAGCGCTGTCTCGGACAAATCTGACGGTCAGAGTGATGGACCGTCACTCTGGTGACTTACCATAACTCCCACCATTATTTTTTTTCCATAAAATGGCCTTTCTACTTCAGTTTTGATGGCCAAAGTGACGGGCCGTCACTAACTTGATGGTCCATCAGTTTGTCCATCACTCTTGGATAGCTCAGATAGCTCTCAGTAAAATGGCCATAACTTCTTGCTGCGATATTGGATTTTGGAAAAATTGGTATCTTTAGAAATCTAGTTCAATTATATATCTTTTGGTAGGTCATGAGATCAAAAATTATTTGTATAATGGGAGATATGCTAGTTTGAAGTTGACTATGGTAATGTCCTTCTCAAGAATTCGATCGGTAAGGGATGTTTTGATTCATCTAATAGCTAGGATGTATGTAAGGCCTTAATACACATCAAACTTGATCATAAAACTACCAAATCACTAAGATTTATTTATCCTAATCTTGAATCATGGTTCTACTATCAGTTGGGATTCTCGGGGTATTACAATATCTCCCCCTTGGAAATATTCGTCCTCGAATGTCGCTTGATAGACTGAAAATATGGATCAACAGAACTTACTCAAGAAACAAAAACATCTCAAGGAATGACTATGCAACTAGAACGACTGACATACTGAGTTCTCACACTGGGCATGCATATCTGATGCATGGAATACTCGACTGAACCTACTCATAACTGAATTCTCATAACACACATATATATCTGATGCATGGATGTCCAGCTAAGATGATTTTTGAAAGAAAAACTTGACAATGAAATAACAACTGATGCTAAATTCATAAATAAAATATGAACATGCATATGGATGAATCTAATGACATGAAACATCATAATACTATGGGGTATCTCCCCTTTGGGACTCTATGTCCCTCTAAACACACTTCACTAAAATACTAGGGCGGTGCGCGGGGGGCGCCTACAGACTAGGTCATAATTAACCTACTGAGATCTGAAACTCGTGCATAACTCATGCTAGCATATAAGCTCAAAATGGAAGCAAAGGACCTAACAATGCATATCATAAAGATGAAGGGCTCATAACTTACCCGGGTCTATTTCAGGGAATCCTTCCCGATCTAGCAGAGCCTGAAGCGCATAAATTCTACCCTTTTAAGTCAGCACTCTACATTCTCGCATTCTATGGACTGACTCACCACATCCAAAGCACACATCACTACTATTTCTACACACACCTTGGTGGCACCTACCACACTCTCCATAATACGGATGGGTATGAACACCACTAGTAGTACTGGAAGTGGATTCCTGGTGGTGCGAATATCTACCCCTCTATTCTACACTCTCGCAACTTATTTCCTAGCCTACCATATCTAAAACACCCCCTACTATCGGCTCTACATACACGTCTGTGCTTCCTACCATACTTTTCGTAACACTGGTTGGTAAGAACACTCTTCCCATGACATAGTGACTAAGAGCTTGATTCTCCCTCTCGACTAGCATTCTTAGGTTTAGGTACTGGGGCCTGGACTGATAGTTGAACTGGTGCTGAGGATCTCTGATGGAATTGGGAGCGGTTACTACCCCTTAATCTTGGCATAGAGTTATTGGTTCTAGTTCTTTGATCCATCATACGCTCTCTCCCCTCTTTCTGCAGAGTGTTAGTTAAAAGCCTAGATAGGACAACATTCTGCTAATTGTTCTGAGTATCTATTGCTTGAGCTGAGGTAGTGAATGCAGCTCTAAACTTTGCATGTGACACACTCTCATTCTCAGGATCTATTGGCTGTGGGGGCTGGTCATCCACCCTATGGACAACATCTCTATGAGGAGGAATACTCTGTAAATGAAAGAAAGAAGTGGATTAGACTTAGGAAAAACTTGAGATCATGCTCACTCGCACAACATGAACACTGAAAAAAAGGAAACAACTCTTAAGAATATCTTGTAGCCTCTTGTACATAAATGTGGTGCACAACACACCCATGCACAAGACTCTACTAGATGCGGCTTTTCAGACTCCCTAGGACAGTATTGAACCTTAGGCTCTGATACCAAGTTTGTAACGCCCTGAGATCCTATCTCGAGACATCACACGGTGCTTATGGACCCGAAGGACCACAAGCTAACCCTTTTCTAATATCTGTACCTAAGTACTGTATAATATCTGAAATAAATGTGGAAACTAGCCATAAGGTTCAACGCATCTATAAATACTCAAAACTGAAAGTTGAATACTAATACATCAACATCCGTCTGAAAAGCCTCTAAACTATTTGAACTGTGGAGTTGATGGGACAGGTCTCCAACTAACTCCTTCAACTAAAAAAAATATAAATAGAATCTAATGCAATATTAATAAACTGAGATTCATCCTCGAAAGAAGAGGACTCACTGCTACTACTGCTGACTGGGACTGAACTGCTAAGGATACTTTGGATCTTGTTCCTCTGAACCTATCATGCTAAATAAAACACCATAGTGCAAATGCGTCAGTACAGAAATGTACTGAGTATGTAGACGAGGTAGTATAATACAAGGTCTCAGACATGTACAATATCTAAACTGAATAATCATAAAGATGACGCACGAGAACATATATATGAATGCACAAACCATGAACACAATCATCGCGACTCTAGATGCTGAAACTCGGATACCACTTTACTATAGACTGAACTCACTACTGACACTAAGATATTGAATCACTAACTCAACTGATACTGTTAAGTGAGGATCTGGATGTATTTACATCAAAGACTGAATTCTGAGCTTACTTCTTTCGACTGAAAAGATTAGGGATGAACTTTTCTAACGGATGATTCCGGAAGATATTATCGATGATAAGAAATATGATTATATTTGAATCTGACAACAAGAATACTGTAATACCCCAGGAAATTTTTTGTTGAAATTTTATGCGTAAACGTATTGGGTTCTATCTTCTAGAATGAATTATAAATTTTCCGTATGGAATGTCTTAGATTATTACCCACCATTTCATAGAGTATTGAATAATATTTTCAACGATATGTAGATCATCCAAAACGTACACCCGAGCGACGAGTTATGAACATTCCAATCGAACCGTGAATAGTAGTGAACAGTAAAATGTGCAGGAAAAAGTACTGAGGCCTGGCGTATTTTTTCTCCAACTTTAAATAATCATAACTCCTTGTACATAATGATCTGGGTGATCTACTATATATCAATGGAAATCTCTGTGAGTCCTCTTTCCAATGAAATTGGTTTCATCCAATTTGTCTTCCAAACAAAAAAGTTATGGTCGATCTACTTCAGCCTATCAAAAGTAAATTTTTGGGTCAACTTCAAATAATCATAACTCCTCGTACACAATGATCTGGGTGAGATACTATAGATAAATGGAAATATATGAGAGTCCTCTTTCTAATCAAATTGGTTTCATCCAATTTGGATATTGGAGTAAAACGTTATGGTTGATCTACTTCAGACTATCAAAATAGTCCACCAAAGGACAGATTCGAGAATTATTTGATTTTTAGGGGCGTTTTGGTCATTCCCCCTCACCCAAAATCCATCCAAACCCTATATTAAAGCCTATTAGAAGCATTATATGTTATATTTCATCAAATTCCCTCAAAAGAAAACCCTAAGCTCCTACATCCAACTCAAGTACCTCCAAAGTTCACCATTAATTCTGCAAATTTATTCAAGATTCCAAGTTCCTAGTTCAAGAACTCCAAGAACCATCATTCAAAGGCACGATTAACATCTCAAAAATGAGTATCTATCTAAAGTTCATCATTCAAGGTATGTGGGGTTTTTCAACAAGAACTATCTTTCGTTCTTGTGCCCAAAAGTAATTTTCTTTACAAAGGCATGATTTTTATTTGATTTTTATGAATTTGAAGCATGAACCCATATCTTATGATGATTATTATAAAATCTTGATATTTATGATTTTGAAAGATGAATTTACATGTGTGGTAATATAAAGCATGAATCTTGAACGATATTTATCATGATTTTGATATTTTGGGTCGTGAATCCCCATTGGAAATTGTATTTTTTGAGAAAGTATGTGTTATAAGCACGTTGATGTTGAATATTTGAGATATTTTGAATGATTTGACCTTTTGGTCTTAATGTAGTAGTTTTGAACTCGAGTGTAAAGGAAATCCACAACGTGGTTGATTTTGATAGATGGGAAGCATGATGGCTCCGGATGTATATTTATATATTACTGAAATTGTTTTGTTGTGGATTGTCTTAGAAATGATTTGAGCTAAGTCCGGGAGAAATATTTAGCATAGAGTGGAAGGTATAAAGCGATCATACTTCCCTAGAACTATGTGCCCCCGTAAGAGTGAGCCTAAGGCTGATATATATAGTGATCACTAGTTTTTGTGGATTTGATATCGATAGTCCTACTCCAATGGCAAGGATAATACGGATATGACCAATGTGGGTTGTATGTTGGACTCCATGTAGCTCACATGGTTTATGTCGGTCATAGGATCTCCCAGTGTGTGTGTGTTTTCTTGTGTCTATGGTGAATGGTGAAGTGATTTGAAAGTGGAATTGTGAAAGTTATTCTTTCGAAAGATTTAAATGATATTTACATTATGAGAATTGATATTCTTGATGAACTGAAAGTGATTGACAAATTATATGATGACTCACATGTGTTATTATACTTATTTCATCCTCTCATGATTATGATGATTTTGTTCGGGCTATGTGAGTCTTTGATACATCCTGTATATTTCATATAAATATTTATGATGATGATGTTTATACAACTGTATACACCCCCATATACTCGGTTCCTTTCCATGGTACTGACCCACATCTTCGGATGTGGGCTGCATTTTCTCAGAATTTAGGTTCAGGTGCTTAGTTCCAGGTTCGACAGTAATTTTTCGGGCACGTTGTTCTACATCCTCTATTGTGGTGAGTCCTCATGTTCCGAGGACGTGATGTCTGATATTGGTTTCACAGAATTGTTTATATTTGATAACTGAGTATGAGTCAGTTGGGGCATGTCTCAATGGCTCGCTGGTTTTATTGATTTTCTAAGAGGCTTGTCAGACTAGTATAGATGTTAGGAGTTGACTAATAAGTCGTGTTTTGTTATCTTTCTGAAATTCTTTTATTCTTGGATGATGATAACTCTGTTGATATTTGAGGGTTATTTATGGAAACCCCGTTGATTTATGTTGAACTGAATGAAAATGGTTCAAAGGGTTAGCTTGGGACTACTCGTAGCCTCAAGCACCGTGTGACGCTCCGGGACCCATTTTTTGGGGTGTTACAAACTTGGTATCAGAGCCTAAGGTTTTAAGGTGTCCTAGGGAGTCTGAAAATCCACGTTAAGTAGATTCTTAATCATCAGTGTGTAGCGCGCCACATCTATGAGCAAGAGGCTACAAGATGTTTTAGGAAAAAGTATGATTCTTTCTTTCAGAAGTCTATCATTCTTAAAGTGTCTCTCTCTGGTATTGATTCATGCTTTTCTCTTTCAGAAATATTCCTCTGCATCGAGCGAGAAGAAATAATGATGGTCAACAACCTCAACCCGCTGACCCATTGAATGAAAACGTGTCTCATGCTGAATTTTGGGCAGCCTTTCAGGCTCTGTCCCAAGCTATTACTGCAAATGTTCAGTCCAACCCGGCCCGGCTCCACAGCTTCAGGGAGGTGATTCAGCTACTACCAGTATCCGTGACTTCATGTGGATGAATCCGCCGGAATTCTATGGGTCCAAGTCTGATGAGGATCCACGATTGTTTTTAGAGGAGGTGCGGAAGATTACTCAGGTGATGCATGTATCTGAGGAACATAGTGTGGAGTTGGCTGCATATAGGCTGAAAGACCTTGCTTATGACTGGGTTGTTGCTTGGAGGAAAGGTAGAGATGAGGAAGTTGTCCCTACAACTTGGCAAGAGTTCCAGGATGCATTCCTAGATAAGTTTTTCCCTTTGGAGATGAGGGAGGTGAAGGTGGAAGAGTTTATGAACCTGCAACAGGGCTCTATGACTATTAGGGAGTACTGTCTAAAGTTCAATCAGTTGTCCAAGTATGCTCCTGACTTAGTGGCTGATAATCGGGCTAGTATGAGTAAGTTTGTGACTGGAGTGTCTAGTTATGTGGTTAAGGAGTGTAGGTCTGCTATGCTAAATAGTGAGATAAATCTTTCTAGGTTGATGACTCATGCCTAACAGATTGAGGAAGACAAGATTAAGGAGAAAGATAGAATGAGAGGGAATAAGAGAGTTAGGTCCAAGCAGCATGGACAGGGTCAGACTAGATCGTAGGGAGGGAGTTTCCCTCGGTATCAGGATCGTTTGTCTATGCCAGCACCATCATCTTCTAGTTCTCCCATGCCTAAAGGTAGGCAGGATCAAAGGTAGCAAGTCATATGCATCCAGGTCCCAGTACAGTGCTGGCAGTAAGCCAAAT
Source organism: Capsicum pubescens (assembly GCA_030864215.1). Classification (NCBI taxonomy): domain Eukaryota; kingdom Viridiplantae; phylum Streptophyta; class Magnoliopsida; order Solanales; family Solanaceae; genus Capsicum; species Capsicum pubescens. The sequence continues at coordinate 119,530,774 of CM061538.1, forward strand.
CATCCCCTGTATCCTAAGTGTGGTAGGGCTCATTCGGGTGAGCGTTGGGGTGAGAAGAGGGGTTGTTTTCGGTGTGGTGACATGGGTCACAAAGTTAGAGATTGTCCACAGGATGGACAAAGGCGTCGTGACTATCGCCCTCAGACCCAGACTCAGACTGTTAGTGCTCCAGTTCAAGCGACTCGCCCAGCCTCAGCTCAGGGCGCCTCTTCTAGCAATGATGGCGGGCAGCGCCAGAATAGATTCTATGCTTTACCATCCCACCAGGAACAGGAGGACTCTCCCGATGTTGTTACTGGTATGCTTCGTATATTTCAGTTTGATATGTATGCTTTGTTGGATCCTGGATCCAGTTTCTCATATGTTACACCTTTGATTGTTGTGAATTTTGAAATGAGTCCTGAGATTATTCCTGAGCCTATCCTAGTTTCTACCCCAGTGGGTGATTCGATTGTTGCCCAGAAAGTGTATAAAAAGTGTCCTATTACCGTTCTTCATAGAGTCTTGTTGGTTGATCTGATTGAGTTAGACATGGTGGATTTTGATGTGATTCTGGGTATGGATTGGCCGTATTCTTCTTATGCCTCTATTGATTGTCGGACCCAAATGGTCAAGTTTCAGTTTTTGGGTGCATCCGTTTTTGAGTGGTCTGGGAATTCTGTGTCACCCAAGAGTCATTTTATCTCTTACCTCAAAGCTAGAAAGCTTATTTCCAAGGGGTGTATTTACCATTTGGTTAGAGTCAAAGACACTAAGTCTGAGACTCCAACTCTCCAGTCTGTTAATGTCGTCAATGAGTTTTCTGATGTCTTTCCGGATGATCTCCCAGGGATACCTCCTGATAGAGAGATAAAGTTCGGGATTGATCTTCTTCCCGATACTCAGCCCATTTCTATTCCTCCTTACCATATGTCCCCTGCAGAACTTAATGAGTTGAAAGAGCAACTCAAAGATCTACTAGATAATGATTTCATAAGGCCCAGTGTTTCTCCTTGGGGTGCTCCTATGTTGTTTGTGAGAAAGAAAGATGGCTCTTTGCGTATGTGCATTGATTACCGCCAACTGAATAAAGTCACCATAAAAAATAAGTACCCCCTTTCGAGAATAGATGATTTGTTTGACCAATTGCAAGGTGCAAGTTATTTCTCAAAGATAAACCTTCGTTCCAGCTATCATCAACTCAAAGTTAGGGAGTGTGACATCCCAAAAACCGCTTTCTGAACATGTTATGGCCATTTTGAGTTTCTTGTTATGTCTTTCAGGTTAACTAATGCCCCAACATCTTTCATGGACCTCATGAATCGAGTGTTCAGACCATATCTGGATATGTTTGTCATAGTGTTCATCGATGATATATTGGTGTACTCCCATAGTGAGGATGAACATTCTGATCATCTCTGAACTGTCTTGCAAACCCTTAGAGATCACAAGTTGTTTGCCAAGTTCAGTAAGTGTGAGTTTTGGCTAAGGTCAGTTGCTTTTCTGGGTCATATCATTTCTTCCGAGGGTATTAGAGTTTATCCCCAAAAGACCAAAGCTGTTAGAAATTGGCCTAGATCTATTTCTCCAACTGATATCCGAATTTTCTTGGGTTTAGCTGGCCATTACCACCCTTTTGTTGAGGGTTTCTCCTTTATAGTGTCTCCTATGACTCAGTTGACCCAAAAGAAAGTGAAGTTCTTGTGGTCTGAATCTTGTGAGAAAAGTTTTCAGGAGTTGAAGACTCGACTTACTTCAGCCCCTGTTTTGACTTTGCCTGGTGGTGTTTATGGTTTTGTTGTGTACTGTGATGCTTCGAGAGTTGGGTTGGGTTGCGTATTGATGCAGAAGGGTAAGGTGATAGCTTATGCTTCTAGACAGTTGAAACCCCATGAGAAAAATTACCTCACCCATGACCTTGAGTTGGCTGCTGTTGTGTTTGCTTTGAAAATTTGGAGACACTATTTGTATGGAGTCCATGTTGATGTTTTCATTGATCATAAGAGTCTGCAGTATGTGTTTACCCAGAGAGAATTGAATCTTAGGTAGAGACGACGGTTAGAATTATTAAAGGACTATGATATGAGTGTGTTGTACTATCCGGGCAAGGCCAATGTTGTGGTGGATGCCCTAAGTAGAGTGTCCATGGGTAGTGTTTCGCATGTGGTAGAAGGTAAGAAAGAGTTGTCTCGTGATGTACATCATTTGGCTAGATTGGGGGTTAGGTCGTTTGACTCTGCTGAATGTAGTATAGGGGTTCAGAGTAGTTCCGAATCCTCCTTGGTTTCGGATGTGAAGGAAAAGCATTACTTAGATGCTAGTTTGGTCAGACTGAAGGAGTCAGTCAAGGGCCAAAAAGTAGAGCTTTTCTCCCAAGGGGGAGATGGTGTGTTGAGATTGCAGGGTAGATTGTGTGTCCCGAATATTGATGATCTGAGACAGAGGATTATGGCTGAAGCGCATGGGGCATGATATTCTATTTATCCAGGTGCCACCAAGATATACCGAGACTTGCGGGAAATCTATTGGTGGAGTGGCATGAAGAAAGATATAGCAGAGTTTGTAGCTAAGTGTGCAACATGACAACAGGTTAAGGTTGAACACCAAAGACCTGGTGGTATGATGCAAGAGTTTATTATTCCCACCTGGAAGTGGAAAGAGATAAATATGGACTTCATGACTGGTTTACCTCCTTCCCGACTCCATCATGATTCCATTTGGGTTGTGGTTGATAGATTGACTAAGTCTGCTCATTTCTTGCCTGTTCACACTTCATATACTATTGAGGATTATGCTAGATTGTATATCCGAGAGCAAGTCAGACTGCATGGAGTTCCCTTGTCTATCATTTCGCATAGGGGTACTCAGTTCACATCGCAATTTTGGAAAGCTTTTCAGAAGGGTCTTGGTACCCAAGTGTTTTTGAGTTCTGCTTTTCATCCGCAGACCGATGGTCAGGCTGAGCGGACCATCCAGAACTTAGAGGACATGTTGAGAGCTTGTGCACTTGACTTTAAAGGAAGTTGGGATGATCACTTACCGTTGATAGAGTTTGCTTACAATAACAGTTTCCACTGTAGTATTGGCATGGATCCATTTGAAGCCTTATATGAGAGGAAGTGTAGATCACCCATAGGTTGGTTCAAGGTGGGTGAAGCAGTTGTGAGTGGTCCTGATTCAGTATTTGAGGCTATGGAAAAAGTTAAGTTGATTAGGGAAAGGTTGAAAACTGCGCAGAGTCGTCAGAAGTCATATGCGGATATTAGAAGGAGAGACCTTGAGTTTGAAGTTAGTGACCTAGTGTATCTGAAAATTTCACCCATGAGGGGGGTGAAGAGATTCAGAAAGAAGGGGAAGCTTAGTCCCCATTATGTTGGTCCTTACAAAATTCTTAGTCGTGTTGGTAAGGTAGCTTATGAGGTCAAGTTTCCTTCCGAGTTGTCCTCTGTTCATCCAATATTCCATGTCTCCATGATTAGAAAGCATATTAGCGATGCTGTGGTAGTGGATTCCTCTGTGAGTGCTGACATTCAAGAAAATCTTTCTTTTGATGAGATTCCTGTTGAGATTCTTGATTTCAGTGTCCGAAGACTAAGGAACAAAGAAGTTCCCTTGGTCAAGGTGTTGTGGCGAAACCAATCTGTTGAGGGTGCAACTTGGGAAGCTGAGGCGGATATGCGATCCAAGTACCCGCACCTATTTTCTGCGAACTCCGATCAAACCGAAGGTACTATTCTTTCCTAAATCATGCACTTTTGATAAAAGTTGCAGTAGTTCAGCAGTCATTTATTATGTGTTCAGCTGTAGTTTCTTGAATTTATGCATTCTATGTTGCATCGGACTGAGAAACGATGTGGTGATGAGTCTAACTAATGGTTTCAGCTGTATGCTCTATTCCTTATCTAATCTTGGCATTTCTAGCGTCATTCGAGGATGAATTTTTCCAAAGGGGGGATGATGTAATACCCCGGGAAATTTTTCGTAGAAATTTTGTGCGTAAACGTGTTGGGTTCTATCTTCTAGAATGAATTATAAATTTTCCGTGTGTAATGTCTTAGATTATGATCCACCACTGTGTAAAGTATCGAATAATCTTTTTAACGATACATGGATCATCCATAACGGACACCCGAGCGACGAGTTATGAACATTCCAATCGAACCGTGAATAGTAGTGAACAGTAAAACCTGCAGGAAAAAGTACTGAGGCCTGGCGTATTTTTTCTCCAACTTTAAACGATCATAACTCCTTGTACATAATGATTTGTGTAATCTAATATATATCAACGGAAATCTCTGTAAGTGCTCTTTCCGATGAAATTGGTTTCATCCAATTTGTCTATCGGAGCAAAAAGTTATGGTCGATCAACTTCAGCCTATCAAAAGTGAATTTTTGGGTCAACTTCAAAAGATCATAACTCCTCATACACAATGATCTGGGAGATATACTATATATCAACGGAAATATATGAGAGTCCTCTTTCTAATAAAATTATTTTCATCCAATTTGGATATCGGAGTAAAACGTTATGGTTGATCTACTTCAGACTATCAAAACAATCCACCAAAGGACATATTCGAGAATTATTTGATTTTTAGGGGAGTTTTGGTCAATCCCCCTCACCCAAAATCCGTCCAAACCCTATACTAAAGCCTATTAGAAGCATTATATGTTATATTTCATCAAATTCCCTCAAAAAGAAAACCCTAAGCTCCTACATCCAACTTCAAGAACCTCCAAAGTTCACCATTAATTCTGCAAATTTATTCAAGATTCCAAGTTCCTAGTTCAAGAACTCTAAGAACCATCATTCAAAGGCACGATTAACATCTCAATAATGAGTATCGATCTAAAGTTCATCATTCAAGGTATGTGGGATTTTTCAACAAGAACTCTCTTTCGTTCTTGTGCCCAAAAGTAATTTTCTTTACAAAGGCATTATTTTTATTTGATTTTTATGAATTTGAAGCATGAACCCATATCTTATGATGATTATTATGAAATCTTGATGTTTATGATTTTGAAAGATGAATTTACATGTGTGGTGATATAAAGCATGAATCTTGAACAATATTTATCATGATTTTGATATTTGGGTCGTGAACATTGGAAATTGTATTTTTTTTAGAAAGTGTATGTTATAAGCACGTTGATGTTGAATATTTGAGATATTTTGAATGATTTGACCTTTTGGTCTTAATGGAGTTATTTTTAACTCGAGTGTGAAAGAAATCCACAATATGGTTGATTTTGATAAATGAGAAGTATGATGGCTCCCGATGTATATTTATGTATTACTGAAATTATTTTGTTGTGGATTGTCTTTGAAATGATCTAAGCTATGTCTGGGAGAAATCTTTAGCACCTAGTGGGAGGTATAAAGCGACCTTACTTCCCTAGAACTACGTGCCTCTGTAGGAGTGAGCCTGAGGCTGATTTATATAGTGATCACTAGTTTGTGTGGATTTGATATCGATAGTCCTATCTGATGGCAAGGATAGGATGACTCTCTCCAACGTGGGTTGTACGTTGGACTCCATGAAGCTCACATGGTTTATGTCGGTCATAGGATCTCCCAGTGTGTGTCTGTTTCCTTGTGTCTATGGTGAATGGTGAAGTGATTTGAAACTGGAATTGTGAAAGTTATTCTTTCAAAAGATTTAAATGATATTTACATTATGAGAATTGATATTCTTGATGAACTAAAAGTGATTGACAAATTATATGATGACTCACATGTGTTATTATACTTATTTCATCCTCTCATGATTATGATGATTTTCTTCGGGCTATGTGAGTCTTTCATACATCCTGCATATTTCTTATAAATATTTATAATGATGATGTTTATACAACTGCATACACCCCCATATACTCGGTTCTTTTCCATGGTACTGACCCACATCTTTGGATGTGGGCTATATTTTCTCAGAATATAGGTTCAGGTGCTCAGTTCCAGGTTTGTTAGTGATTCTTCGGGCACGTTGTTCTACATCCTCTGTTGTGGTGAGTCCTCATGTTCCGAGGATGTGATGTCTGATGTTGGTTTCATGGAATTGTTTACATTTGATAACTGAGTATGAGTCAGTTGGGGCATGTCTCAATGGCTCGCTGGTTTTATTGATTTTCTTAGAGGCTTGTCAGACTAGTATAGATGTTGGGAGTTGATCTTTCTAAAATTCTTTTATTCTTGGATGATGATTACTCTGTTGATATTTGAGGATTTTTTATGGAAACCCCTTTGATTTGTGTTGAACTGAATGAAAATGGCTCCGAGGGTTAGCTTGGGGCTACTCGTAGCCTCAAGCACCGTGTGATGCTCCGCGACCCATTTTTGGGGGCGTTACAAATACTCAATAGATATATGATACTGTGAGCAAGCCTGTCTGACGGCATATCTCTGAATTTGATATCAAATAACTGTATTAGAGACCAAGCCTTTCTGACGGGATGGTCAATGATTTAATGGATTTATGAGTTCTTCATAGAGACAGATGACTGTATCTTACAGTCCTGATTTCTGGTGATTTATACTAAAACTGAGACTGAATCGGAAACTGTGGGAAGTATTCATCTAATCGACATGCCACTACTATCTCCTAGGGGTCCAACCTCTACCGCCGGTTGGAAGGGTGCCAATGCCATGCCACGGGTAAATACATTATCTCTTCTCAAAGGTTAGGCTCTCTGGCGGTGACTCTCAATAAGTAGACAACTGTTCCTATGATGGCTACACAGTTCTGGAACACAAGGATTGCTTCTAAGAATCACACCCCCTACTAGCAGGTGATTTCCCATCCTTGGGTTCGCTCGGTGCTGAATCCTACTCCCAACTAAAATACTCTGGGTTGGTTCTTAAACTATACACAACAAAGCTGAATATGTTACTGATCATGTTTCTAAAAAGATCTGACTGAGTTACGCTGAGATTACTTAGTTTCGTATCTGATGGAAAAGGTATCGAATCATTGTATCTGACTGACGATAAAGAGCTTTAATAAATTACTCAAATCACTTCTGAGATTAGAATAGAATCATTTGAATACTATTAGATCTGAGCTGATTTACAGGACTGGGGCTAGATTACTAGCGGTACGGAGATTAAGGAAATAACTGAGATTACTGAGCTTTCTTAATTTCTGCAATTGTCTGAGGATACAATTTACTGAGTTCTGATAATCATGGCTCGACTGGAATTATCGAGGAACTGACACAGGCTCTAGACAGTATCTCTATTGCCGGGTATAAATACCCCCAGGACTCGATAACATAAAAGTAAAACATAATCATTCTTGCATCATCACGATCATTCATTCATCATTGCAATAATTCATTCATCATCACAAGTATTCATTCATCATCATAATCATTCATCCATCTTCACAAGTATTCATTCATCATCATAATCATTCAAGCATCTCTCGAAGTAATTAGGAATCATAACATACTTTCCCGCTCAAAAATCCTTAAGGCATCGCATCAAACATTTAGGAAACAGAGGCCCCTATTCATCATCACAATCACCAAAGGGTCACTTTAAGCATCTCGGAATAATAATCATTTAATAACATAGAAGAAATGTGCTATTAGATCGTACTCGATTCAACAAGGTTTTACCTCAACTATTTCATACCTATATCAGTCTTGACATATGTTTGGATATCACATGGCTTGGGAAAACTTCATACTATCATGTCATATCTTACTTTCTAACCACTTGGTATGTATTAAAAACATAGCATATATCAAAGAGAACATAATTGGGGAATTTACTACTATCACATCTCCACTTGTTCACTAAGGTCCTTCAACAAACACTAGACATCATAGGTTCACACTTATTTGGGGATTTCCTACTATCATAGAATAATTCATTCACTTGGGCATTTTATCAAACACTAGGTATGCATAGAGTAGCTCACAATTTGGGGCTTCCTATTCAACATACTATAATGACCCATATGCTTCTCCTAAGCTTTTATCAAGCTTATGGGAGACATGCTCCACTTATTCAACCAATTCTACACCCAAAAGTCATGAACACATCACATAGAGAGAAACTTCAAGAGGGTTTATCACCAACATCACATGAATTCCATATATAAGGGTCAAAGATCACAAATCTTGTAAGCGAACATGTATCAAAACTCAACAACACATGGAACATCAATTTCAACTCATACAAATCATGGAATTTCACAAGCATAAAATCTTCAAATTTTAAAGATGGGTTCTTGAGATTCTTTGATGAAAAGGACCCAAGAATCAACATCTATATAACTTGGGTAAACTTCTTTCTTGAAGGTTCTTGGAGAGATTCTTGATTTCTTGACTTCTCTTAATCTCTCTTGATTTTTCTTGAAGAAGAAATATGGGTTTTGATCTTGGAAAGAAACCATAATTTGATTTTTTAGATGAATGAGAATTTATGAGCTTTGTTTTGGGGTGATTGGGTGTTAAATAGAGTGAAAAATGACCCAAAAATCTGTTTAAAACGGTGCTTCAGCGCTGTCTAGGACAAATCTGACGGTCAGAGTGACGGACCGTCACTATGGTGACTAAACATAACTCCCACCTTCACTTTTGGTCCAAAAAAGGTCCTTATTACTTCAGTTTTGATGGCCAAAGTGATGGGCCATCACTGACTTGACGGTCCTTCAGTTTGTCCGTCACTCCTAGACAACTCGGATAGCTCTCAGTAAAATGGCCATAACTTCTTACTCCGATATCAGATTTTGGAAAAATTGATATCGTTGGAAATCTAGTTCAATTATGTATATTTTTATAGGTTATTATCTCAAAAATTATTTGTATAATGGGAGATATTCTGGTTTGAAGTTGACTATGGCAATGTCCTTCTCAAGAATTCAATCGGTAAGGGATGTTTTGATTCATCTAATAGATAGGACCTATTTAAGGCCTTAGTAAACATCAAACTTGATCATAAAACTAAAAAATCACTAAGATTTTTTTATCATGAGCTTGAATCATGGTTCTACTATCGGTTGGGATTCTCGGGGTATTATAATTTTGATAAGGGTTGGTAATATGGTGTATGAGTTGGAGTTGCCTTCTAGTTTGAGATCCATTAATCCGGTGTTCCATATTTATATGTTGAGTAAATTTATGGGGGATCCATATCAAATCGTGTTTATAAGGGATATTGTTATTTCAGATTCCTTATCTTAGGAGGAGGTCCCGGTTTAGATCTTGGATTGGTCGGTTTTTCATTTATGGACCAAGGATGTAGCATTGGTAAAGGTTCTATGGAGGAACAATAAGGTTGAAGAGTATACTTCATAAGCAAAAGAGGACATGAAGTCCAAGTATCCATTCCTGTTCTCTAGTCCAGAATTTTATGCGGAAGGTTTGTATTTTTCATCATACTTTTGTTTTCAAACTATGTGTAAATCATGTTTTTACTTCCTTCTTCCATAATTCAAGGGTGAATGATCCTAGTGTGGGAGAATTAAAATACCCTGGGTTCTGGCCCTTGGAAATTTTCTGAGTTTACAGTTTTCTGTGGATCATAAAACTCACCATACGAGTCGTATGGTGAGGGTATGGGTTAGTTGACCCATCTCATAGGATGTCCAGTGCTTGGTGGTCAAGTTTCTATTATGGATATGGTTTGGTGGTCCAGGTTATATAGTTAGTGATGGAAAGTTGGGTTGATCCATTACTAAATCTGAAACTTAGTTACTTGACTTGGATATGAGTATGAGTGGCTTACTATGAGCCATAAGGATAGGATACGAGTGGTATAATAGAGTCGTACAATGTCCAGTGTCCAACCCTTTTGATTCTATCTTGGATATAACTTATGGGTACTAATCGTATGCAATGGGTACAATTAGGGAAAGGGGAGTCGTATGGTGTACAATGTGTGGATGTCCAACCTTTTATTCTGGGTATGACTGGATGGTACCACTCGTATGATGTGGGTAAGAGTGGAGGGGTCCAACCGTACCCACCTACGGGAATTTTTAAAGCTTAAGTTGGGGGTATTCTGGATATTTTCCCTCTTAACTTCTTTTGACCCCATGACTTAAAACACTTTTGGTACTTCATTAACCTACTATTCCCAAATCAAACACTCTCAAATAACTCTTAAATCTCTCTCTAGATCTTGGGTCAATAAAGGCTAGGGTTTTCTTCAAGGCAATCAATTAAGGCTCTAAAGGGTGGTTTCTTTTTGTCTTCCTCATTGTCTAAGGTATGTTACTCCTCTCTCACTATTAGTTCAGCTAAAAGCATATTTTGCTTAATGGTTTTCATGGCATAATTATGGGTTTGTGGTGGTGTTGAAATATATGTTGGGAGTTTTGGTTACTAATGGTTGGATAATGTTTTCCATGTTCTATTTATGGTTTATCATATTATAATGTTGGTTTAAACACTTGGTTTCATGGGAATGGTTAATTGGTTTTTGATTTTGGTTTTGGAAACTATATGCCCTCAACATGTTTGTTAAAATGGCTATGAGAATGGTTTTTTCACATACTTTGACTTTTATTGAAATCTTTCCATTGCTTAATATGGCAATGGAACTTCAATTGATTTGGTTCATTTTAAATGGATTGGAAAAGCCTTGGTGACCATGACTTTGGTTTTGAAAATGAATCCCCTAATTGATTTTTATAATGGATTCTATGGGGTACATGAGAATCCCCAATGTGTTGGCTAATCACATTACTTGCAAGCTATAGTCGGTATTATGATACCACTTCATAATGCCTTGGTAATTAACTCTTAGAATTGGTGGTTTGGTTATGTGCTAAAAGGTTTTAATTAAGCAATAATGGCGGGGTGTGATAGTTGACTGTGAAGGTGTGAGTCCGATGGACAGACACTGGAAACTCATGATTGTCTACATGAGTGTTGTTCATGGTGACCATATACTTGTGGGCTACATGGGAATCCCCTAAGTTATATATGTATATGTATCATGGAGGGCGAAGGGTACACGGGATTCCCCGTCCCCTATGATATCTTTGTTTCTTGCCGCTACACAAACTGGGGCCCATTCAGGAGGTAACACTTAACCAATATAGATCGTGGGTGGTTTTAGGATGGTCAAGCTACACAGGCCAGGTTAAGATTTTAAATGCATGCCAAACCTAGTTCCCTTTCCCGGCATGGAATATATATATGTATGAATGTGATTTCACTTGGTTACTTATTTTGTGTTAAATGTTGGCATCATTTTATCCTTATTCCATAGTATATGATAACGTTCACCCACTAACCCGTCTTCGGGCGTTGTATCCCCACACAATGCAAGAATTGACCATACTCTTCCTCCTTCTCAGTGATGTGGATTTGGAGATAGTTTTGTGTCGGATTGAAGTGATGATCTTCCATACTCTGGAAGACTCCATTTCACGTAATGGACTTCTCTACATATTTTTATTATTTCTTAGCCTTTGGTTTTTGGCTATGGTCGGGGGCATGTCCCGATCAGGTATTGTTTTGATTTTGGATAGGAGCTTTGTGAGACTACTTTGGGTTGACATAGGCGGTGTCCATATTGGTGTCAGCCTTGGCATTGGGGCTAACATTGTTTGAATGTATTCAATTTATTATTGTTCCATCTTATTATATGTTTGGATTTTATATGACATGGGGTGTAGGGAGGTTATGGTACGGTATTGGGGGTGGTCTCTGGTCTTAGTTAGGCTTGAGGCACTTGAAATGACTAGGTCCCGTTTCGGGTCATGTCAAGCAAAGAGCCCACTTCTAAATCCCCAAATACATTATAAGGGAAATTCGACCCCGGACTAGTCTAAGGTCTCTAAATTCACTCTTAGATGTATAGAAAGCCACAATTAGCCCTAAGGTAGAGATTCTTCACAAGCACTTTAACTAAAGTCCAATGGAAACTAGGGCAATCTTTATTAGTGTAAGCAACTATGGTCAAACTTACCCTAAGCACGAGTATCTAAAGATTTTTTACCTAACTTGAGTAATCTAAGGTATTCTTATTCAAAACATGAGTGATGAAGTCCAATTATCCTAAGGCATAAGGAAGCAAGCCAAGTTTTCCAACTCTACAGTTCCAAAATGGCCTAAACAGTCTAACTAACCCAAGTCTTACACTTTATCAATACAACACCTAAAACCCATCCCAAATCTAACACAATATCATAAGAATACTATGAAATCGCACAATTTAACAAGGGATAAACCTAGCCTACCTCGACGTCGAAAAAACCTCAACGAACAACTAAAGCACCTTTTTTTCCTTTTCTAGAAAACTCCTCAAGATGACAAGCTATCATAAACGCATTGTACTCATCAATACAAGAATAATGATACCCAGGTTTCACCATTGTACTTCGGGTCAAAAATCACACAAAAACTGCAACATTCTTACAAGCTTAAGGAATCATTACCCTCAAAAATGAGTGAAGACCAAGCTTAATTAGGGATAAGATCATGCCCTCAAGGTTTTGGGGGTTTGAGCAGTAAATCACTAAAATCCACTAAGAAAAAAATGAATTCTGACCTTAAATCAGAAGATAATCGCAAAAATAAATGTTAATCAAGCTCCCAAGTCACCTATAAGTCTCTATTTTATGCTATCACACTATTTAGGATTCTTATCTCCAAAGAAAGTGAAAAAGAATGGCCAAAATCATGGAAAAAGGGTCCTTTTATACCCAGTCCAGGTACTCGGGAGTCGCTATCACAACCCTAAGGTTAGCGATTGAGACATCTAAATTTTGCCACTAGATTCTCAATTACGACACACCTTCACGATCGTGGTATCTCCTTTGCTCGAGTGAGTCATGATCGCGGTCCAAAGAACTACTATCGCGGTGCGCCAAATTTTCCAAGTCCAGAATAAACTTTGACTGGGTTCTTGAGATTTATTCGGGATCCCGTATATGAAAATAAACTATGTGACCATACCATATCTTACATTCCAGATATAATGGCGCACTCAGAATTTACATCAGAGGTCGTTTTGACCAAATTTGGGTCCCACGCCCATATTTCCTTTTCTTAACTTTCTGACCAATAGGTCAAAATGAGCCTGGGTGTGTTAAGACCCAAACCAAAGGTATAACTAGCCTAAAATTTATATTCTGGAGCTATTGATGTAGTCAGGATTTTCATTCAAGGTTGTTTTACTAAAGTTTTTGCCCGAGGGTCATTTGGAACCAAGGGAGACTTCTAAATAGGGAATTGAAGTTAAAAAAACAAACGAACTACCTCATAATTAAATTATTAGTTCCAGGAAGTCATAAATGAATTGGGGCATCTATAGAAAATATCTAACAATGAAAATAAGAAAAAATAAGGAAAATAACTTCAAGGGTCATTACAAAGAGGGTTACTATTGATTTTGATGGTATTTTGAGATTTGATGGACGCATTTGTTTTTTGAGGGTTGGAGATTTCATTCAGTCAGTTTTGCATGAGGATCACTGCTCTGAATATTCTATTTACTTGGGTATAGCTGAGATGTATAGAGATTTAAGGCAGTATTATTGGTGCAATGTTATAAAGAAAGATGTGGCAGACTTTGTAGCTCATTGCCTATGTTGTCAGTAGGTGAAGGTCAAGCATTAGATACCTGTTGTCTTGATTCAGAGATTTACCATTCCTCTGTAGATGTGGGACCACATTACCATGGATTTTGTTACTGGTTTTCCTCGCACCTCTCATGATTCCAATTGTATTTGGGTCATTGTTGATTGACTTACCAAATTGGCATATTTTATTTCAATTCAAATATCCTTCAATATTGAGAGCTTAGCCCATATTTATGTTCATGATATAGTCCATTTTTATGGAGTTCCTATATCTATCATTTCAGAAAAGGGTTCAGTGTTTACTTCTAGGTTTTAGAGAGCTTTTAGGAGGAATTGGGTACTCAGGTAGATCATAGCATAGCATTCCACCCTCAGACCGACGGGTAATTAGAGAAGACTATTAAGGTTCTAGAGGATATACTCCAATCTTGTGTTATAGATTTTGGAGGCCTGTGGGAGTAGCACTTATCTTTGGACTAGTTTGCGTATGATAATAACTGTCATTCGAGCATTGAGGTGACACCATTTGAGGCTTTATATGATAGATGTTGTCATTTTCTAATTGGTTGGTTTGAGACATCTGAGATTAGACCCTGTGGTACTGACTTACTTCAAGAGTTTTTAGATAGACTTAGGGTAATTCAAGACAGGTTCAGGGAAGCTTAGAGTAGGTAAGAGGCTTATGCAGATAGTAGATTTTGTTCCTTGATATTTGGAGTTAGTGACCAAATATTCCTCCAAGTATCACCCATGAACGATATCATGAGATTTGGGAGGAAAGAAAAGCTTTGCCCCAGATATATTGAACCTTTTGAGATCCTTCACACAGTTTGAGATGTGGCATATAAGTTAGCCTTACCCCCAGATCTTGATTTTGTTCATCTAATATTCAATGTTTCTATGTTCTGGAGGTATATTCCTAATGCGTCTCATGTACTTCGGTAGGACTCGGTTCAGTTGCATTAGTGGTTGAGCTTTGAGGAAGAGTCAGTGTTTATATTAGCTAGAGATGTCAGCAGTTATTCTCTAGAGATATTCCAGTGGTTAAGGTTCAGTGGAGGCACCACCCAATAGAGGAGGCTACTTAGGAGATAGTGAGTGATATGCGGGCCCAGTCTTCTCACCTATTCGAGGCTTCAGGTACATCCTAACCCTTTATTTTTGTGAGTGAAAGTTAGTTTGGTGGTAGATGTTGTAATGACCCTCTAGGTCATTTTCTACATTTCCACTATTTAGATCATTCCTATAGCAACCCCAATTCAATTATGACGTGCTAGAGCTAATAGTTCAGCAACTAAGAAGTTCATTTGGTTTTTAGAGACAATTCTTTACTTTGAAGCCTTTGCTGTTAAAAATTTGGCTACATGCAAAACCTTTACTCAAACAACCACGCATTCCCATTCTGACAGTTCCAACAACTCTGAAACATCAATTTTAGGCTAGGAGGACCATTTGTTTAGGTCCCAAGGTTTCCAGACTCATTACGGGCTATTAGTCAAAAAATATGGCACTAGGGTGTGGGACCCACTTATCATCAAAATAACTTCGGATGGAAATTTCAACCGTGTCATTGATTCTGGAGCGTCGAATTTTATAGGTTAGCATAGTTCATTTACGTTCACAAGATTTTGTATGAATCTCAAGGGGTCGGTTAAAACTTGGAAAAAATTCCAAGTCTGCAGTTGGTACATTTGCTTAAGCGCCCATTGGGTTGCTTAAGTGAAGGTTGCTTAAGCGGCCAACCAATCTCTTAAGAGACCAGTCTTTCTCATCTGAGGCCACTTAAGCCCGGTGAAGTCCACTAAATGGGTTTGGAATTAGGTCTTGGAGATATAATTAGTATTATTTGGAATATTTGGCCTATTAAAATACTGTAAATTAGGTGTAATCGACGTAGTTGATCATGTTTTAGGTAGAATTACAATCTTAGGGCTAATTGTGGCTTATTTAACATCTAGTGGAAACATTAGACAACTTAGCCTAGACGGGGGGGTAGAATTTTCCTTTGAATGGATTTCAGGGATTAAAAGTGGACCCCTTCGACCCACCTTAGGCCAAGACTCTTGTTAGCTCCTTATAGACTTCTATAAGCATGTTATTCCTTTTTTAATGTTTATTGTGGAGTTGAAGAGGCTAGATACATAATACTTATGCTAGATTAGTACTTAGAAGTTGGTGTTTGTTCTGGACCAAGTTCAGTGATTTATTGATATTGAGTTTCAGTTCAAGTCCGACAATTGATGTTATTAGTTTTGGTTCAAGTCTGCCAAATGATGATGATAATGAGTTCCAGTTTAAGTCCGACAAATGCTGATGATATTGAGTTCAAATTCATGTACTGCAATGAGCGATTATTTATGGTATGTTATGGTATGGATGGAATCCCAGTTATGTCTTGAGATATGGTTCATTCATGTAATTTCGGTTATTTACATTCTTGATTGCACCCCTTGGGATGTCTTGAGATATGGTTCATTCATGTAATTTCGGTTATTTACATTCTCGATTGCACCCCTTGGGATTATGGGGGCCCGCATTGGGTTATTTACTTTTCCACACTTATTGTCTTATGGGGGCAGTCTTGTAGTATTAATTATGCTTTCTTTCATATTATATCCACTTCGGTAATTTATTTACAGTATTGGAGCATTATTCTAGGTTTGCCCTTTTACCATGACTTAGTTTATTTATCTTGTATCCTTATTATACTTATATTATGATTTAGTTCAGTCAGTTGATGATGCCTACTGAGTACTCGTGGCTTTTGTACTCATACTACATGTTTGTACCTTCTTAGTGCAGATTCGAGTACTAGTGGCCGTCGATGACGTTATGAGTGTGTTGCTCAGAGTTCGAAGGTAGGGTGAGATTTTATATCCAGAGTTTCCCTTTTCGCCCTCTTCAACTTTGCTTAGTCTTTCATTATTCAAGACTAATGTACATTGATTATCATAGTACTCGTATTCCTTTTGCTAGTGGTTCTTGTACTAACATTTCTAGGTCATGGGATATTACTATCTTATTTATCTTTCAAACTATTATTTTTACTTGAATTATTGGTGTAAGTCTTTATGTGGGATTTCGTGGAGTTTATGCCTTTTTCCACCAAATTAGCCCATTGCTCATAGATCTAGGCTACGGTTTGGCTTACCTACTAGTGAGATAAAGTAGGTGCCATCATGACTCATAAATCAAGTCGTGACAAAACCACTAGAAGAAGGCACAAGCCATCAACTCCACATCTGTTGAATGGCATAATGCATCAAGGGATAACGTCGAACTCACCAAGGCTGCAAAAAGTACTAGTGATAACCAAAACAACTTTATCCTAAATTTAGTCAATCTTATGCTCAATCTACTGCAATGAATACCCATAGGCACATATCACCAAGGGGAAGCACTCAACAAATTCACATTAGGTCGAACAAATGCCGAAATGAGGGTTCTTAAATTCACCCATTTATAACAACTTTAACTCAATTGGACCATGAACCACATCGCAAATAGAATAGACTTTCCTGCTCCACACCAATACCAAGATCAAAGTTATCACCAAGAGATGAACTCAAAAACAAAAAAGGAAAGCTTTAGACCTTCCAACATCAACATCAATACTATAACTGGGCAATGCACTAGACAAATCGGAAGAACATTTGTCAAACTTGTCAATCAGGCTATAAAGGAATATAATCAATATTAGAATCCTAGCAACCAGGAGGTAAGTCCTAGAATCTCAACTCAAAAATGGTAAATACAATCAAATAGTCAATTCTAGAACCATAATAGAACCATGGAAGGCCAAACTACCTTCACTTTCACCGCCCACTCAACAACCGATGTAGGCTCGTCAACAAGGGAGGAAAATGACCAACCTCACCTCACTAAAAGAGAGAAAACCATCTAATAGAGCAATATGCCCAACAAATAAGAATCTCAAGGAAGGGAATTCTAAATAGATAATGCTAGTCTAGTCATCAATCAAGTAAGAATCAATCAACATCACAATAATGAGAATAATAACAACATCAATTGAAATACCAGTATAAGGAGTAGGTGGTACCAAAATGAAATCAACAATAACTACCAATATAGGGCCATAAAAAGGCCAATATGCCATGGTAATGGGACTTTAACCCAAATGCCACACAATTAGGGAAATATTAATACTAATCCTGTTTATCCAATACTAAAAGAAATCATCTGTAGGGGTAGTCATATAATTATAAGATCTACACTATGACACACAACAATTAGTATAAACTATAAAGTCACACAATCATCGATGGGTACGAACCCCCGATACACTCAAATAAAAAGGTAAAGGTAGGAAATAAAAGGCGCATCTATCATAGTGGAATCCAAAGTCACATGCCTGATGTGCTCGAGAGAGTATGAATTTAAGTGGGTCCAAACTCAAACTGAGTGTCTAAATCACCAACTGAGGTACTAAGTACACTTCCTCTAACTAAAGGTGCCACAACACTATAAGACTGATCTCAATGAGCTGAATGACTAATAATCCCACATCGGGGACACTCTGTGAACTAGTTATTTATCTCTCTTAAGTCATAGAAAACCCCTAAATCCCTAACCTGATGAGAAATATGAGTTGAACCAAACATGGCTGACCAACCAACATTGGGGATACTCCCTACTAAAATGACCATCATCCCCGCAATTAAAATATACCTTAGGAACTCTAGGCTAGCATGGAATATATACTAACTTTATCTAAACAACCAAATCATGCCTTGGGTATTCTTTAGACCAATGACTAATCTCGCCTCAACCACAGCAAGCTTCTAGAACACTCTAAGGTATTGCACCTGCTGATATAGAACAGCCACTACAGCCTAAATATCCATGTCGAATACGGCACAAGGTTTGATGAGAAATCTTCTCATAGTGACCACAAAGAATGATATGAGAGCCACATATAGCCTAAGACACTACCTTCATGGAATGGACAATCTACAAGTGAAGCTGAACCCACCAGGAGAATCCCTACTCTTGAATAGAATACTAATAGAAATATATGTATGACATGGCTCTAATTTCCACCTTGATGAGTCTTAAAACATGTACTTTTTATGTCCCTCACATGATCAACAACCTAAATAAAGTAAAACACAACTTCTATCAAATGCTCCGATGTTAAATAGAGTGGCAAAGCTAATCCTCTAATAAATCCATGCACCATCTCATGATCCAAAAGGTATAGCATAGGGTATGTCTGGCCCACTCTTGATAAGGAACCCAGTAGAACACCAATAAACCCAACTCTTGCTTAAGAACTACTCGATAAAGCAGACATCATCTCTAGTTATGAGGTACCTGTAAAAAGGCTAGGAATTCCCATCACTGAATCCTGTAAAGATGATGTGGTCACAAAATCTATTGGATCTTATACTGGTGCCCCACATCCTCTGAATGATACTAAAGATCATCGATAATAATCTCTAGCTCTCGAGTCTAACGTTGCACTGAAACTCTAGAAATGTGTGTGATAGTCTCATTCTCATCAATTGGTAACCTCATATCATCCATCTAGAATAGAGTAGAGTCAAAAAATGTACTGAGGTTCATAGAAATTTAGACACGTTATAAGGAGTCAAGAATTGACCCGAAGGTAGGATACAAGAGTCTCTAATACTGATCAACAAGAATTTACTATACACTTAGCTCTTGTACCAACACACCAGTAAAACCTAAGCTCTTATACCAATTTATCATGATCCAATTTCTTAGGTCATGATGCACCTACTATAACCCACAAGTAACTAAGCCAACCCATATCCTAAAACTTTTAGTAATGAACTATCAGGAGAATGAATGAAAATAACAGAATAAACATAATAAAGGGGTTAATATATACATAAAGCAACCCTAAGATCTGGTGAAGCTAGTACAAGAGATTCTAAAACAATAAGAGTACAAAGTCAAATACTAAATAAATATATAAGTACAACCCATCTAAGAATACAATGAAGAGATTAATCTAATCCATAAGAGGGAAATTTAGAGATCACTCCAGGGAATCCTAACCAAGTAGGAAAGCAAATACTAGCATGATCATGGTCCCTAATCATAATGTCTAACCATGAGATAGTTATCCATAATATAATTTATCGTAAAAAGGGAAATGTATCCAGACCTTCAACCTCTGTATCAGTCCATAATTAGTCTGCCAAGAACTAACCATAATAACAACAATAATATAACTGGCTAATCCGAACAAACAATACCTAATTAGGAATCAATAAACCCGTAAGGTTCAATCAACACTCAACAAACAACAATCATTTCCTATGCCTATGCAACACCCCATAAGGCTAATAGATATAAGCACCAAACAACAAACTAGTGGTAGGAAATGTATATGAATGAATAGATGCAAAGTAAATCTATAATACCATAATTTATTCAAGTTCCACAATGTAATAAGTGTATACACCTCTTTTAGAAAAATAGCTCACAAAAGAAGGATCTACAATGACCTCTCTTCTCCAGCATGATGGCTGATGAGTGAAGGGTCTCCTAGGGAATTCAAGATTATTCATATACATTTACCTGGTCCCGATCTATGATTTCTAATAATAATCATCATTAGTCTACTTCATTCTATACCTAAGAGATGTATATATATATATATATATATATATATATATATAATAAGTGCACAGGATCAAACCATTACTTAAAAGTATAAGTGTGTAAATCCATTGCTCGAGATCAACTCTAAGACTAAATTAGTATCATGGAGTAGATAGGGTCAAAATATCCCTCGATCAAAGTAAATAGTAGTGGTAAAAGAGTGGGTAAACCATGGACCAAAATCAATCTCGATCTAATTTCCAAAACCTCATCTTTAGTTTCAAAAGGTCATAAATCATCAATTAAGATGGTATTATTCCTATTATAAAAGAATTTATTTCAAAAGTGAAAAGTGGGAATAAATCCCTTTTTAGAAAACAATAGTAAAATCATTGTTTGGTTGAAATCATACCATTAAATAAGCATGAATGTACCATAATCTATTCATGCTATCATCACTATTCAAAAATACAATCATAAGCATCTAAGGGTCTGCAGACTAAATCCACGTCCTTTATAAGGATAAAATACTCACCTAGATTCCAACTAGTATTATAACCATGACCTCGGGACCACTAGCATATAACTAGCATGGTAGTAATACTATAATTTGGGAAACTACGATCCAATTCACTAAGTCAAATAGTAGAACTTATATAAAAGGTCCTTACTAGCAACTATAATCATATGCCTATAATCTAAGGTGATAGGATTCTATAGCCATAACAAGTATTTCGTCTCAAGGGTCCGGTCGCACTTCTACCTAAATTCCCTGAATAGACTAGGTCATGATATTATAATCATCAATATGTCCTATCATATCCACCTAGCATGCAATCTATAGTACACGTTATTTGATGAATAAAAGTAAACCAAATCCTACCTCAATGTCAAACTGCAAGTCTTGAACCATCCATAAATAGCTCAGCTTTGCTCCATAAAATAATACTCATATTGCTATATAAAACTCCAGACCCAAAATTGAGTCAATAATGGGCTTACGGGGCTCTCTAATGGAATTTCAAATTGAATCTATCATGATTTCCCTTGAAGGACAAGGAATGCATTCTCCAAAATTTGAGCATAAACGAAGCTCGGATCGAGGCCCAAATCAGCCCACAAAGTTAGGAAATTCAAAGACTAATTTCTAGGAATTTATAAGAAAAAGAATATAATGTGGAAAAATAATGGAAAACAATCAAGAGGTGTTGAGTTATCTTACCTTTTAGCCTCAACATACAATTTTCCACAATTTCCCATGCTCCAAGCTCCCATAATGGCAGAAAAATGATTGACTCACAATTTTAGTCAAAAATTATGTAAAACAAAATGGGTAAACTTAGAAAATAAGAAATATGAAGTTATAATCACATAGACAATGATTATACAAGAAAAATGCATCGTTCATTAAAATTGGAGCTTCCTAGCTTTTAAAATGTCAAAAGTACGAAATGGGTTTAATTTGGGTCTTATACTCAGCGATGGCTGCTAAGGTTGTACTTTGACCACTAAAGCAGTTTGATCAAGGGATAAAAATACCGCTAGAGAGGTCAAATTGTCGGTTTAGCAGTTGGTCAAATGGTCAACAGTCGCAAAAGCGGCCACACTTGCACTAGCAACCTTTAAAACTTATTTTGACCCTCTAAACTCAGTTAGCAATTGGTCAAATGGTCAATAGTTGCTAAAGAGGCTATACCTGTACTAGCAACCTTTAAAACTTGTTTTTGACCCTCAAAACTCATCCAGAACCCAATGAACATAAACCAATAGTGTAAATTGATCATAGAATGCATTCTGTATTTAGTGGAATCATTGGATTTAGGAAAAAAGGTTGTTTAGCATAAATTAAACCTCAGGAACCTTTTTTAGTAATTTTAATTTTTTTTTGTCTAAATAATGTAAACAAAATATAAAGGTTCGAGATCAAAACTAAATATGATAATAACCCAAATCAATATTTCAGAGTCAATGGTGCCATCAAAATTTTCATTTGACGTTGTTTCAATCAAATATGGGTCCCACACCTAACAGGTCATTTTAACCAAAATCCACCCAATAGCCCAAAATGAGTTTGGAAGACTCTGGATCCAAACCAAGGTCTCCCAGCCTAAAATCAATATTGTGGGGATGATGGTGTTGTTAGAATTCTCCTCTGATGTCCTTTATGAGGAGTTTTGGTTCGAGACTAATTCCTTAACAACGATAACTCCAAAATAGGGAAATGAGCCTAAATCTCAAATGAACTACTTCATAATGGGACTAATAGTTTTGGAAAGTCATAAATAACCTGTATCTATTATGGGATGGCTCAAAATACCATAAATATGCAAAAATCAAGGAAATGAGTTAGAAGGTCATTGCAGGTAAAGTGTACGCGGGCCTTACCCATATCTTGGCAGGTAGAGGGGTTATTTTCAATAGATATATAGCTCAAGAAAACCAACAAAACAATATTTATGAAGACATAAGTGGTAATAATAGTAGGATAGTAAGGAAATAGAGGCATAAAATAAGACATATCAGTGTATATGTACTAACCTTTCTAATTTTTTTGGATTTGAAATACCATTTGCAAAGCTAAACTCTCAATCCTCTCTAGCAATTCTTTTGGAGAGAGACTACATGTGAACCATATCTTTCTTTTAGAAATATCCTAGATAAATTTAAAGTAATTAAGTCTAGGTCTTATCAATCGATCCTTATATGATTCAAATAAATTAGGATTAAGAATTTACCTCATTTTCAAAAAATATTAAAAGATTAAGGAATGAGGACATTCCTGTAAGTTAAAAGGCATTATTGATTAGAGAAGGTAATTCTGGATCAATTTTTGTCTCAAGTGGTTGTGACAGAGATAAAAAAGACCAATTAGTCAAAAATAACAATGTCGTTGAATATATAATTAACTAAATAAAAATGATCATATCCAATATGTTATCATGGCAGATGAAAGTCCTAATATCAAGCCTCGTTGTGAGCCATTGTCAAAAGGAACTTTAACGTGCTCAACCAGTAAAAAGTATTTGATCCGCAAATAAAGGAGATAGGGTGAAGATACAATTATTATCACTTCTAAAGGCTTAAATTTTAGATGAAATGATCACATTGTTCAAAAAACACAAGATAATTCAAGACATGGACAAATTATTTAAAGGTTAGAGTTCATACTGCATCATGTAGTTCCAATACATCATTCTTTCCAAATCTTCCTCTTCAACAGGATTTGTATGAATATAGTTTTTTAATCCATTCATCCTCTTTATTTTTCGCTCCTTGTTTGTGGATTTGGACAAAGAATCCTCTTTGTAAGATTCTTTTCTCCTTGTGATAATCACTTTGGTGTTGGAACATCTACCTTAAAAATATGAATCACATCCACAAAAACGTTGTTCAAAACTTTGTTACCAAATATTATTCCATATAAAACACATTGCAACACATACAGTAATGGATCCAACCATAGAAATAAGTTTGTGTGTTCAGTAGAATATATTGTTTTAGGGTCAAACCCTCTATGAAAATTAAGTATAGATAATGGTACATAATAATTGGAACCCACAATGTCTAAATTTTGGATCTGTCATTTCACATGCACACAAGGAAAAAAACTAACCTTTTGATAAGGCACTCAAGATTTCTATCATTAAAGGGTAAAAGTACAGTGAGAATGACATATAAAACGCCACCACATGACCAAGTATTTGATGTTTCACCATCATATCCTCTATTATAAAGAATTTCAAGAGAAACATAGTTGGGATTACCACATGTTATATGCAACAAGATCTCATCCTATATATAAATAAGAAATCTAACTAAACTTCACAAAAAAATATAATTGTATATAGAAGTTAAGAAGAGGGTAGATCAACTAATAGTCAGAGGTGTATCTAGAGTGAGTCAATAGGATTAATTAAAATATTATTACCCAAAATCTCAATGATTTTATTTTTATAGATATCATGCATTTTAAGGCAATTTTTAAGTCGAATAATGATAAGGAATGTTAACAGCACCATTAGGAAGTATTTCAAAAATATTTAAATAAGCTTTAAGATATTTTGAGACTTCAAAATAGTAAGGTTCCATGTTTAGGGCATGCCACAGAGACAAGTCACACCTTGAATACAAAAACAATTGGCCTAGTGCAATAAGAGTGTGTGCCATACCTACTGGTAGATGCGTTAAGGGTGTGCCATGCCCTTGGCATAGCGCGATATGGGTGTGACATGCCAGAGGTTATGGTGATGCCAAAATTTCATTTTCTTTTTAGTTTTCGTAGGGTAATTTGGTCTTTACATCCTAATTAATCCTTCAACTAGTACAAAATGAGCCTCATAAGTAAAAATTACACCCCTCTCCTTCTAATCTCTTAAGAACACTCAATAAGGGTTTTTTCTTCAAAATATAAAATTTTGAGGCTTTAATTCAAGTTTCTTTACAGAAATTCATCAAGTTCATGTATGTGGGGTTTGGACAAGTATTATCTTCCATCTTTGTGCCCAAAATTTAATATTTTAAGGATTTGATGGCTAGGGTTCATACCTATTTTTCATGATTTTGAAATTAGATATTTCCATGTGATTTCAGATTCGTTTAGCATAAGAATTTACACTTACTCTTGTTTTTATTCACATGACTGATATTATGATATGAGTTTCAATATTTTGACATGAAGTTCCATGAGTTGATAAATGTACATGATTTTCAACATGTTTCATCTAGTTTACAAGTAATACATACTTATTATTCAGATTATAGTTTATGTCAGTATGTATAAGATTTTAAGTTTATTCTTATGATCTGAGACATGATATGAAATTCACATCGTTATTCATATCCATGATCTAGTAATATAAGCAAGATTGGTTTTTAGATTTATAAACCTATATGCTTAATTTAAGGTGAGATTCATATTATTTAAGGTAAATTTCATATATTATGAACACCAGTATGTTTTAAGAGTAGTATTTAGCACTGAGTGGGTATAGGTTTAGCGCACTCTATTTCCTAGAAAATATGTGCCACCATAGGTTAATCAGGACATTTACCTAGATATCTAAGTATACACCAAAGTTATTGCCAGATTCTAGTGCTCATATTTGTAAATTTATCATTATAGTGTCTGACTTAATAGTCAAGGAGTGTAGGACTACTATGTTTACTAGGGATATGGATATTTCCTGATTGATGACCCATTCTCAATAGATTGAGGTTGATAATCTAAAGGAATGAGAAAAGGAGACTATGAGGGCTAGGACCCAACTGTTTGAGTATGATCAGCACAAGTCAAAAAAGGGAAATCATCCTCAATTTTAGATCCATTTTTCAATACCCGCACCATCTTCAGCCAGTGACCCCGCACCCATAACTAAGTAGGAACAATAGGCTAGGTGATGTGCTATAGAAATATTGCACTTTCAATGCTCAAAACGAGAAAAATATGCAAGTTTCCTAGGTTGTTTTGTTAGATATGATGTGTTTTGGGTATGTTTTGCAGGAAACTAGGTTTTGGCTGCTAAGTTTGAGAAAAATATGAAAAATGGAGTTTTTGTCTACTTAATGAAATAATTCTAGGTATTCGTGATACTTTTTGGATTATACATGACCAAAGAATATGATGAAAGTTAATAATTTAAAGCTTGGTTGCAAATGTTGGAAGGCCTGGAACATACCTATGTCTACATATGGACCACATATAGCATATATAGTTTATGCAAGCTAAGGTATGTACCAGAATTGAAGATATCAAGAGTAAAGAGCTAAAAAAGAACTTTCGACACTTACCTATGTCAATATGTGGACAGTATATAGCATATTTGGGCCACATATGGCTAAGGTAAGTGACAGAAGTTCAAAATCTCGAGAGTAGCAGCTGCAGGAAATTTTTCTTGCACATGTAGGTGTCTACATGCACCTAGCCTCATGTCGCATGTGGAACATACGCCCAAGTCTATGTCGTACTTGGACACCACATGTGGCCACCAACTTTTTTTTTCCTTTTTAAACTGGGATTTGATTTTATATTTTTCGCATGTACTATAAATACCCCTTATGCATTTTTTAGTAAAAGTTACGCACTCTTGATACTTGCAAATATATTTTGATTTTCATTTTGGAATTCTCTTGTATTGATTTTTGTTGATTTATTCAGTTAAAGCTTTGGGTTTTTACTTGTAATTATTGTGATTTCATTTTATGCTTTCAATCATGAATGTTGTTGATTACTTCACCAGCATAAGCAGCTAAAAACCCTTATCCAGGGTTGTGGAAACTCTAACAGATTGACAAAGTAGGGAAAGTTCTATTGTTGATCTAAACTGATACCCATGTATGCATTGTATTATATTCACTATATCTTAGCGGTTGAAAATGTTAGGATCCCACCTAGATTATTGCTACTTACTCCAAAAGAGGAGTAGTGACTAGGAAAAGATAATGACAACAGTAATTTGAAGTTTAACTGTCGATCCATACTACTAGGTATTAGCTAAGTAAGATGGTTAAATGCCATCTAATAACTAGAGACTCAAAAGGTAATAATTAATTGGGATCAAGATAAGGGTTAGTAAGGCAAAATCCTGAGACTAAAAAGGTAAAGGGTGAAATCCATCTTCTCGTCCAAAAGACTGCAAATGGTATATAACTTATCAGATCCTACATGCAAGGTATCGAGTTGGTTCAATAAAGCACGATAAGCCTACGGAGTTTAGAAGATAGAGGGAACATAGTCCTAGTGTTCACTTATGACTGATTATAACTGAAGATGATATTAGCTACTTGTTCGATATTTCTACTCAAACCCCCTATTTACTTTTCTAATTTTACCTTTTGATTACAATAGATAAGATCCACGATCACACGTATTCCCTAGGTATTTGACCCCAACCTTTATTGGGTTACTATATTAGACAGTGACCGTATAATCTTCAGAGTAAAGGTATATCTTGGGTGTTATAAATTTTGGCATCATTGTCGAGGAATACGGTGTTGATTTGTGAATTAAAGTTGTTATAGTTTATGGGTCTTTTTGTTTTTGTTCTTAGTTAGGTATACCATAGTTTATTCCAAGCACATAAGTAGAGTCAGTTCCTTACTCCTATTGAATCTAAATTTAGAGAGGATCTTACAAACACATAGTAGGATGACAGAACCAAAAAAAGATAATATTCTTGAAGTGGTTTGTGATGATGTGCCTCCCTCTCCTCCTAAAAAAGTATAAAATATTATTAACCAGAAGACTAGGTGCTTTTATTATAAGTTAGGTTCAATGTATGCTAAATAAAGAGAGAATCACAGTGGTTCCAAATGAAAAGAATGAATTAATACACATGAGACCAGTGACTTGCTGGAGAGTCTGCATGGATTATACAAAGTTGAACAAGTGGACACAAAAAGGTCATTCCCTATGTCGTTCATGGATCAGATATTGTACAGACTAGAAGGAAGGGTTTGTTATTGTTTTCTTGATGTGTACTCGGGTTACAATCAAATCATGATTGCTCTCGATGACCCAAAAAGATTACTTTCACTTGCTTCTATAGGACCTTTATGTTCAAGAGGATGTTGTTTGAATTATGCAATATGCCTTCCACTTTTCAAAGATGAATGATGTCCATATTTTTGATATAGTGGAGGACACAATTGAAGTATTCATGGAAGACTTTTTAGTAGTTGGGGACTCATCCAATGATTGTTTAGCCCATTTAGCCTACGCACTGCAAAGATGTGAAGAGTGCAGTCTGGTGCTAAACTAGTAAAAATGCCACTTCATGGTGAAAGAAGGTATAGTTCTAAGGCATAAGATTTCCAAACATGGCATTGAATGGACGAATCAAAGATTGAGGTAATTGAAAAACTGCCAGTGTCCGTTAGAGGATACGAAGCTTTCTGGGTCATGCAAAATTTTATAAGAGGTTCTACAAGGACTTCTCTAAAAGTGTAAATCCTCTATGCAATATTTTAGAGAAAGAGGTGAAATTTGTGTTTGATGATACATATCTCAAGGCTTTCACATGCCTGAAAGAGAGGTTGATTTTGGCGCCTATTATTGTGTCTTCTAAATGGTCTACAACTTTTGAGGTCACGTATGATGCAAGCAGAGTGGCCTTGTGGGATATCCTAGCCTAAAGAAGAGAAAAGATCCTGCATCCCATCTACTATGCTAGCAAGGAATTAAACCCTGCATAGAAGAATTATACAGCTATAGAGCAAGAGTTACTTGCAGGGGTTTTGCATTCGAAAAATGTTGATCTTATTTGATTGGAACTAAGATCATGGTTCACACTAACCATGTAGCTTTGATATACTTGATGTTAAAAAAAGATGCTAAACCACGATTGATTCATTTGGTAATCTTAATAAAAGAGTTCAATTTTAAAGTAAAAGACCAGAAAGGGACAAAAAATTAGATTGCAGGTCACTTGTCCGGACTTAAGGAGGTAATAAAGAATCTTGGGGATGATCGTGAGATGGATTATACTTCTCCATATAAGAAGTTCTTGGCAGAATCTGAAGACCTAATACCCTGGTTTGCTGATTTTGCCTACTATTTGGCAAGTGATTTGGTCCCAGAAGATATATCCTTCCAGTAGTGAAGGAGATTTATTCATGAGGTAAGGAAGTTCTTTTGTGATGAGCCATACCTATTTAGGGTTTATGTTGATGGTGTGATTTAGAGGTATTCCAGAGATGGAGATAATGAGCATTCTAGATGCTTTTCATTTATCGCTAGTTCGGGGTCACCATAGTGGTACTCGCACATCCCAAAAAATCTTACAATGTGGGTTCTACTACCTACAACCTACAAAGATGCTCATTATTTTGTGCAAGCCTTTGACCAATGTCAGCGTCAAGGCAATGTTTCTCGTTACCATGAAATCCTCATAACACCTATTCTAGAGTTGGAGTTGTTATATGTTTGGGGGGTTGATTTCATGAGCCCATTTGTGAGCTCCTATGTCATGAGATATATTTTGGTAGCGGTTGACTATGTGTAAAATTGGGTGGAGGCAGTTGAACTTCTAGACAATGAAGGTAGAAGTGTCATCACCTTTTTTAAGAGAAATATCTTTCCTTGATTTGGCACTCCACGTGAAATTATAAGTAATGGTGAGTCTCGCTTTTACAACCTCATATTTAAAGTACTTCTTGATAGATATGGTGTAAGTTATAAGGTGGAAACACCTTACCATCCTCTGACAAGCGGTAAGTTGATGTCTCCAATAGAGGGATAAAGTCTATCTATGCAAAAATTTTGAATGCCAACAAGATTGAGAGGTCTAGGAAATTAGATGATTCATTATGGGCCTATCGGATAGTATACAAGACCACCATATGTGCCTCCTCATATCAGCTTGTATACGGAAAGGCATGTCATTTATCGGTTGAGCTTGAGCATAAGTCATTATGGGCATTGAAAAGGTTAAATTTTGAGTGGCGTGACATAGCAAACTTGAGGTTGAGCAAGGTGAATGAGTTGGATGAATTACGACTCCATGATTGTGAGAGATCAGTCATATATAGAGAAAGAATGAAGTTGTAGCATGAAATAAAAATTGAGAAAATAGTTTTTGAACCCGGTGATTTGGTCTTGTTGTATAATTCAAGACTTTGCTTGTTTCTTGGCAAGTTGAAATCTAGGTGGACTGGACAATTCATTGTGGTTAAGGTGTTTCCACTTGGTTCTATAGAAATAAAGTATGATGGTGAAATCCCATTCAAAGTAAACGGGCAACGAGTGAAGCACTACATGGTTAACTTGGAGGAAGTAAAAGTTTTTATTGATCTAGACCTTGGCAAAGTCTGAGTAACCAAGGGAAAAGAATCGTGTCGTGAGTATAAATCAGGCATTTCTTGGGAGGCAAACCAAGTACACAGATGCTTAGTGTGTCCAAGGTATGTCCTCATTCCCATTATTTTATATTATCTTAGCTCATTAGAGACAGTACATAGTTTTAGTTAGGGTGGGGTATACCATAGCAGCTGTGGATTTTTGTTGTCGTGTTTTTTTCCTCTTGGTCGTTTATGGTTGTAAAATCGGCATATATAGTTTAAAATTTGTGTTGTATTGTGTTGTGTTTTTGTGTAATTAGGAAATTTTTAAGTATTTAGGGTAGTTGTCATGTTTTTATTGATTTTTGAGAAAAAATGAACGCCCCTTCAAACTTTTAGAACTGCGTGAATATATATATGTGTGGATATTGTGGATCTTGTTATGGAATTAAGACCCAATAAGTGATACCCCAAGGTTAGTGTAATTCCAAGGAGGCTTAGTCACATGATATGTCCATATGTACCATACTATCCCCCCAAGCCTACACTATAAGCCGAGAAAAGTCCTATAGTGATCCTAACTTGACTATCTGAAAACTAAGGTAAAGATAATAAGGGCAAGCCTATGGTATTTGATGTATATTCATTGGAACTTCTCTTCTGAGTATGAATGTCTCTTAACTGTCCCTACATTGACATGCATTATTTCATATGAGTGAGTGGGATATCTTTGTTGTGAGGTCACATGAGTTATATTACTAGTTGTCTACGTGTTTGGGTAGTGTAACTTGTACATATGCATGGTTTTCTGTTGCTAATATGATGCCATACCTTGATCCAACTATGTCTCATTGTTGTGCTTCATATATATACATAGCTGGTTTGAAAAAGTTGATATAGGAGGGTGTATTGCGGTTTGAGCTTAAAGTGTTGATTGACTACCTTGAATAGCTTAGATTCTTCTAATTAAGCGTCATGTTTTGTTTTGCATTGTTTTTTTGTGTTGTGTTTCTTGAGTACATGTAATCGTTCTAAGGACATGTACTATAGAAATATTGCACTTTCGACACTTAAAATGAGGAAAATATGCAAATTTTGTAGGTTGTTTTGTTAGATATGATGTGTTTGAGCTATACTTTGCAGGAAACTAGGTTTTGGATGCTAAGTTCTCAAAAATATGAAAATGGAATTTTTGGCTACTTATTAGATCAATTTTGGGTATTCATGACACTTTCTTGATTGTACATGACCAAACCGTGTGATGAAAGCAGAAGATTTGAAGCTTGGTTGCAAGTGTTGGAAGTCCTAGAACTTACATATGTCTACATGTGGACCACATGTGGTCTATGTATGACTAAGGTAAGTACTAAAATTGAAGATGCCGAGAGTAAAAGATTTGAAAAAGAACTTCCGACACTTACCTATGACAATATTTAGACTGCATGTAGCACATGTAGGCTGCATATGGGTAAGGTAAGTTCCATAAGTCCAAAATCCCGAGAGCAGAAGCTGCAGAAAATTTTTCCTACATAGTTAGGTGTCTACATGCGCCCAGTCTCAGGACGCATATGTCACATGCACCCAAGTCCAGGCTGCATATGGAAACCACATAAGGACTCTAACCCATTTTTGTCCATTTTCGTTCGAGCTTTGATTTTAGGGTTTCCTCATGTACTATAAATACCCCTTATGCATTTTTTAGTAAAAGTTACGCACTCTTGAAATTTACAAACATATTTTGATTTTGATATTCAATTTTGGTATTGGAATTCTCCTATATTGATTTTGGTTATTTAAATTTGTTAAATCTTTGGGTTTTTACTTGTGATTATTATGATTTCATATTATGCTTTCAATCATGACTGCTTTTGATTACTCAACAAGCATGAGCAACTAAAAATCTTTAGCTAGGGTTATGGAAAGCCTGGCAGATTGATAAAGTAGGGGAAGTGTTATTGTTAATCTGAAGCGATACCCATGTATGAATTGTATTATCTTCACTTTAATAGATATCTTAGCGGTTGCAAACATTAGGATCCCACCTAGATTATTGCTACTTACTCTAAAAGAGAAGTAGTTACTAGGAAAAGATAATGACAACAGTAATTTAAAGTTTAACTATTGATCCACGCTACTAGGTATTATATAAGTAAGATGGTTAGTTGTTATCTAATAACTAGAGACTTAAAATCTATAGTTAACAAGGAAGGATCAAGATAAGGGTTAGTAGGGTGACATTTTAAGACTTAAAAAGTAAAGGGTAAAATCCATCTACTTGTCCAAAAGACTATAGATGGGACATAACTTATTAGATCCTGCATGCAAGGTATCGGGTTGGTTCAATAAAGCATGATAAGCCTATGAAGTTGAGAGGCCAGGGGGAACACAATCCTAGTTTTCTTCTATGACTAATTACAACCAAAGTTGATATTAGCTACTTGTTTGATATTTCTACTCAAATCCCCCCATTTACTTTTCCTAATTTGCCCATTAATTACAATAACTAGGAGTCATAATTCCATGTATTACCTTGGGATTTGAACCAACCTTTGATGGATTACTATATTTGATAGCTACTGCATAATCTTTAGAGTGAATGTATAGCCTGGGCATTATCAGTAGGGCATTGGTTGCTAAATCTCAAGTTAATATTTTTGGGGGAAGAACTAACCCAACATGTAAAAAGTTTGGTAGAAATCATCTTGGTGAGTTTATGATGGGTAGAGATGGTTGTTATGGTTATAGTAAGACAGGTTATATGATTAAGGAATGCCATTTTTCTAAGTAGGTAAATAGAGATACTCTCCCTCAAGCTTAGCCTACCACTTCAGTAGCTCATCCAGACCACCCAGCTCTATTTCAGTGTGCATCATCCAGTACCTGTGGTGGTCAGTGTCAGAACTGGTTTTATGCTCTACTTTTCTTCCAGAAGTAGAAGAGCTCCCCAGATTTAGTCACTCATATGTTTTGTCTTTCACCTTGATGTATATGTGTTTTTATATCTGAGGTCAAACCTCTCTTATAAACCCATATATTATTGTAAAATTTTGTGTAAGTCTTGAGAATCTTTATGAACCTTACTCAGTTCCCGCTCACGTGTGTAAGTTAATTGTTTTTAGACAATTATACAGAAAGTTCCCTATTATATTCCTCCATAAGGTTACTTCAACAGATTTAATAAAACTAGAAATGATAGATTTTGATGGCATTCTTGGTATGGATTGGCTCTATTCATACTATGCCTCAGTTGATTATCACACTCGAGTGGTGAAGTTTCAGTTTCCTAATGAGTAAGTCCTTGAGAGGAAGGGTAATTAAGTAACTCCTAAGTGTTGTTTCAACTCCTGTATTAAGTTTAGAAATTTAATCTTCAAAGGGTGTATCAAACACCTAGTTTGGGTTAAAGATACGGAGTCTGAGTCCCAACCCTCTAGTCAATTCACGTAGTTAATAAGTTCCCTGAAGTCTTCCTAGAGGATATACCATGGGTATATCCTAATAGATAAATTTAATATAGCGCCACACCTGGCTGTGCGACATGCCACCTAGTGCAGAGGTCTTCCAATGGTTTTCTCTCTCATGCTCCACAGCGCGGGGCTCAAGCAGTGGATTTTTGTGCGCGGCATATAGTCCTATTTCTATATCTAAAACTCATTTATTTTTTATTTCTCACTCATTGTTTGATACCTATATTAGAGTCTGAATAATTCGGATTTGATAGACTTGATGAACAGGATTCTTAAGAAGTATTTGGACATATTTGTCATTGACTTCATAAATGACATACTTGTCTATTCTTAGAGTAAGGAAGAACATATAGACCATTTAAGGATAGATTGACTTCAACACTGGTATTAGCTCTGCCAGATGAGTTAGATGGATTGGTGGTGTAATTTAATACCTTCAGAGTTGGGTTAGGATGTGTGTTGATGCAAAATGTAAGAGTGATATCTTATGTCTTCGAACAACTTAAGGATCATGAGAAGAATTATCCAACTCACGATTTGAAATTTGCAGTTGTGGTGTTCACCTTGAAAATTTGGAGGCATTATTTATACGGTGTGCATGTGGATATTTTTACTAATCATAAAAGTCTCCCATACATGTTCACGCAATAGAAGTTAAATCTTCATCAGAGAAGGTGGTTGGAGTTGATAATGGATTATAATATGAATGTGCTCTACCATTCGAATAAGGCAAATATGGTAGCAGATGTATTGAGTAGGTTGTTTAAGGATAGTGTATCCCATATGGAAAAGGAGAAGAAAGAGTTGGCCAAAGAGGTGCATAGATTAGCTTGATTGGGAGTTCAATTGCATGACATGGATAATGGTGGTTTAATGGTTTAAAATGGTTTAGAGTCATCCTTACTAGATGAAGTGAAAAAGAGACAATGTCATGATTCTATACAGTGTTGATTATTAAATGGAAGTTTAGTGTTTCCAAGTCCCTACTGATAATTCACTTCCCACTATATTTGATTTCTTTCTCAAGTAAATCAAAGTAGGTGTCATCTATCATTTGCAACCAACAAACAATAACTAAAACCTTAGAATTATCAAGGAATCCTACCACCTTTTGAATCTTGAATACTCAGCACCTTATCAAGACTTAACCCTAGATCCCATAATTCAGGTTAAAGGAATTTAGCCACTCATAATGTAATAATCGATACAACAAGTTGAATTCATAATTTGAAAGATGAACTTACAGCAAGATGAATAGCAACAAGTGTTTCTCAGATTAGATCAAAGTAGAAATCCCAAAATACTGATGATAATCTCTTCAAAGTTAATTATTTTGTTCAAGCCAAGAAACTAAAGAGAAAATATCAAAGTATCGTGTCTCAAAACTCAAGGTTCGTAACCCTTAAGAAAACCGTAAACAAGCCTTTAAATAGTTCACCTTAATTATGGAAACAAAATAATAAAATACAGAAATTCCTCGGATTAGGTGACTCCATTTATGATAGCCTATCAGGAGGATGACGACTTATCACAAATGTCGTCAGCTTCCTTTATACTTTTGGTACTCGCTGCCTAATGCTGACGATAAATGGTGATGCCCTATCAGCTCTTGACGACCTATCACAAATGTCGTCAAGGCTTTTCCTCAGCTCTTATGTTCTGCCTTAGGCTGACGATTATCTTGATGACTTATCAGCTCTTTAACGTTCTATCACAAAATATCATTACAGCTTTGAACTTACGCTAATTCTCTATCTAATGCTGACGACGAAACTGATAGCTTATCACAGAGCTGATGACTTATCACAAATGTCGTCAGCCATACTTCGTCTTTATTTACTTCAGATTTCATCTCATTTGCTTCCATTCTTGTTGGTTCTCTAGCATCTTAGCTTCTACTGCAAAATCAAACATAAAGAAATCAAAAATGACAAAAGTTGCTAAAGACTTTGTAATTATTCTTAGTTAAAAACCTCAAATATGTTGGCATTATCTCACACATCAATAATTTAAAGATGGAATGCATAAATTCAAGGAGTATGACTATGATCATTATGTAAAGCTATTGCTTCTCATTTTGGGATCTGAGAATGGTCATGAATTTGTAAAGAGAGTGTGGTTTTGGGCTTAGACATGACATAATATAAGTCGATAACATAGAACAGTATTGTTTGTTAGAGCTTATCATAATGTGAGACATGGGTTAAAGGATCATGATCATCATAACATAGAAATTGTGTCTCTAGAATCATAGAGAAAAAAATTGATCAATAAGAGACACTACTACTTTCGATTCAAGGGAGAGAGCATGGACATGATTTTACATAAAGAGTTGGACCTTTGGCACTGGCATGATATATAATACATGGGGAGAGCAACCTCTTGGATAGAGTATGATAAATATGCTAGAATAAGAATGATTTTTATGGCATGCATCATAACTCTTTTCTTAACTCATCACCACTAAAAACTCAGACATGCCTTGATCAACGCCTCATCATCTCCTCCTTAGCTCAAAGGTTTCTATCCTAGGTTTGTGAACCTATTCCTTGAGATAGATATATACACAATACTCGGTACAATGGGTCTCACCATACACGTGATGCTAAACTTGCCTTGATAAACTATAATAAGAATATACTAACTTCTTTCGAGGACATCCCTTTCATGGATACTACTCTTAGCTTTCCCTAGACCCCATAGTTATCACCCTATAACTTACACTCTTATTGGCATACATACAAAAGGGCGTCATAATACACTAAAGCTCCCACTATGTGAAGGGTTCGGGGAAGGGCCCTACCACAAGAGTGTACTGTATGTAGCCTTACCTTGTATTTTTATGAAAGGCTGTTTCTAAGGCTAGAACCCGTGACCTCCTGGTCATATGGAAACAACCTTATCAGTTACTCCAAGGCTCCCCTTCTAACAATTTGACCTCTAATATCATATCCACCTAGCTCAAAGAAATTTAAAACTATATTAATTAAGAGGTTTAACCTCATCTATCTAAAATCCCAACAATTCGGCTTGACAAAACATCATATGATATTTAAATAGCCTTCTTCATATGGAACAACTCAAGAACTTTTTCTAGGAAAACATAACACTTATAAATTTAAAACCTCATCTAACAATAAAATACCTAGGGTACAACTTATTGTTATAAGCATAAGGCTATTATTGATCTAATTATGAAACATCCTAGGTTTTGACACTTAGAAAATTTTCTAGAATTTCATTCTCTGGACCTAATATGACTCAAGGGTATGAGTCGTATGGTGGGGTATGAGTGGTATGGTCCTGTCATATTTTGAACAATGTTAGTTAGTGGAATGGCTTTGGTCACTGAAATGGGTATGACATAGGGGTAGGAGTCATTGGGCTTGATCCGGTCGTATCAGGAACTCGTATGGTGGGAAGTGTTTGATTCTCCTAGTATTTCATTCTGCCTGGGATATGAGTCATAGGTACGAATCATATGATGGGGTTACGACTTGGTTGGATGAGTCATATACGGGATAATATCTGATACAAGGGCGAGGCTTGGATACGAGTGGTGGGCACCAATCTCATTGGGTCGGTAAGACTCGTATGGGTCAGTCGTATCCCTGTGGCAGTATTTTATGCAATTAAGTGAGGGTATTCTGGACATTTTCCTACTTACCCTAATTAGGACCCCATGACTTCTAATATGCTTTGGAGCTTATTTACCCTATTATTCCATTCACTTACACTTAGAAACTATTCCAAAACACTCCATAATTCTCTTGAGAGCTTTTGGGGTAAGAGAGCTAGGGTTTCAACAAAAGGATTGCTTTAGGGCTTTTCTTGGTGATTTTCTTTATTTATCTTCTTCGTTTAAGGCATGATTCTCTTCCCTCATTGTAATTTTAACTAAAGGCATGGTTTATATGATTGATTTTATTGATTTACTATTTCATAATTATGGTTCTCAACTATTATTTGGGGTTTTTGCTATTAAATGATTATTTATGGTTTTAATTATGCTTTTATATGCATTAATGGTGGTTTTGGAAAATTGGTTTTCCTGTAATGGTTTAGTGGTCTTTGGAACTGGTTTTCATTATATTATTCCCCCAATATGTTTGACAAAATACTTATAAAGATATGTTTATTGCATTAACTTCTTTTAAGTGAACTATTGCATATTTTAACTTGGTAAAGGAATTATGCATGGTTTAAATAGTTTCAAAAGGCTAAACGGTTATTCTTGTAGGGAACATGGAAGTCTCTCAAGTGGTTTAAAATAGTATATGGAAGAGCACTTAAAAATCGCCTTAACCTAAACTGTTTGTCTATGGATATTACTTGCAAGTAAAGGGTGGTATGACGATACCACTAATATTGGACTTGGTTAATAAAATGGTAAATGGATTGGTTGGTCATTTGGAAATGGTTTTAAATAGATATTTATAGTGGGGTATGTAGCAAAGCCATGGAAGCTGGCGGTCCCGGGAGGACCAAAACTGGAAACTCAAATTTGTTGATATGAGGATTAGTCATAGTGGACCATGTGCATGATGTCACACTATTGGGGGATGTACTAGTCATCCTAAGGGATACTTCCCTGGTCGTGCGACTATATGTACTGAGGCCCTTTCAGTAGGGGGAGATGAACCTATATAGCCCATGGGTGGTTTAGGATGGCCAAGTTACATAGCCCAGTTAAAGGTTTTAAAGTCATGCTAAACCCGATCCCCTTTCCCAGCATGGTTATATATATATATATATATGGTTTGTGTGTATATGAACGATTTTACTTGGTTTTATAACTACATTATTTTATCCTTATCCTGAGATTCATGTTAAAGGTCACTCGCTAACCCGTCTATTGGCACCTGCATAGCCACATGTGCAGGAAGCGGTTGTCTGACTCCTCCTATATAGTGATTAACTCAGGGACAAAATTTTGACTGAAGTGGTGAGCTTCATCCTTTTGGAAGGCATTATTTCATATTTTGGATATTGTTAGATGTTATGATTTTATTCTAGATATTGGTTTTGGCCATGGTTGGGGGCATGTCCCAATCGAATTTATTTACTCTTTTGGATAGAGGCTTTGTGGTACTTCTGGGTATTGGTATGGGCAGGATTGGTATAGGTATTGGCCTTCGTATTGGAATAATTTGGTGGGCTGGCATCAGTGGACTATATTATAGGTTATTCCATCTTACTACATTTTGGGATTAATTATATTGAATTTTGTCTAACTTATTTGGTTATGGCCTGGTATATAGCCTATGGTTTGGTCGGTATGGTTGGGAGGTTGGTGTGGTATGGTTGGACTCAGTTTGGTCAGTCATGGTTATAACCCTATCCCAGAGTCTTAATGAGAATATTTATGTGATCTTATTATATGTTTGGAATTTAACCCAACAAAGGTTGTGTAAATTGCATGGGGTTGGGTAATAGGGGCGGTCTCCTATATCGGATGGACTTGGGATACCCATTACGACAAGGGTCGGGTTATGTCAAGTTGGTATCATAGCCTAGGTTTATGGTCACTTCAGAGTCCACAAAGTCATGTCTAGTAGAGTCTCTTTAAGGGGTGTGAAGCATACCACACTCATAAGGGAGAGGCTACAAGGCATTTAGAAATGTTTTACATTCTTGGTATTCTATTATCAAGCTGGAGTTCTCAGTCCTGGAATCTTCTATAATCCTTCTTTGCTTGTCTTTTAGATCATGCCTCCTAGATCTGGAACACAAGAAAATTCTTCCGTCCTATCTTGGGATAATGCTGAAGAGGAACGTCCTATGTCTGGAGTACATCTTTGATCTCATGGTCTTATTCTTGATGGTGCAGGAGTTTCTCCTATTTCGGTTGGTTCTTCTCAGGTCCCTTAGGGCAATGTGACGAATGCAGAATTTCACCAATATATTCAAATTATTGCCCAATTGGTTACTGCTCAGGTTGAGTGGGGTGCAACTTGTGCTTTGTTTGCTGAGGCTACAAAGGTTGGTCAATTTATGAGGATGGGTCCTCCAACTTTTACTAGAGTGATGATAGAAAAGGATCCACAAGGCTTTTTAGATAAAATGGAAAAGGTCTTTTGGGTGATGCAGGCTAATAATATAGAGAGGGTTAACTTTGCCACTTATCAGCTCAAAGATATTGCTTATCAGTGGTATGAGGAGTGGGATAGGGAAAGAGGTAATATGGAAGAGAAAGGGTTATGGGAGTCCTTTTCAAACACCTCTTTGGATCGGTTATTTTTTCAAAAGTTAAGAAGAGTTAAGATAGAGGATTTTGTCAACCTCGGGTAGGGGAGGATGTTAGTAAAGGAATATGCTTTGAAGTTCCATCAGCTATCAAGGTATGCTACTAACTTGGTGGTTGATATGGGGTCAATAATGAGGAAGTTCTTTTCTAAGTTGAATAAAGATTTGATTCTAGAGAGCAAGACTATCTTATTGATTAAAGATATGG
Source organism: Capsicum pubescens (assembly GCA_030864215.1). Taxonomy (NCBI): domain Eukaryota; kingdom Viridiplantae; phylum Streptophyta; class Magnoliopsida; order Solanales; family Solanaceae; genus Capsicum; species Capsicum pubescens. The sequence goes on from CM061538.1 coordinate 119,570,583, forward strand.
ACATCTCGAGATTGACTGTTAATATACAGTAAGTTAAGAATGACAATAGGAGGCAGGCAGAGTTTAGGGATAGGTAGGGAAAGAGAAGTAGGTTTTCTGATCAGGGAGGTACTCAGTCACAGAGTGGTAGAGATGGTGGCAAGCGACAAAAAAAGAAGTGGAAAGTTCTGGCTCCTTTTTTGCTAGTGCTCCATACCAGTCGGGAGACAAGCGTCATCAAGGTGGTGATAATTCTCGAGTGTAGGTTTCCCAATCTCAGGTGAGCGAAGGTCATTCGGTTTCTTTATGACCTCTTTGTCAATTTTGTGGTCGTCCTCATTGGGTTATTATGATGAAAGAAAGATCAAATGCTTTAAGTGTGGCCAAGTAGGCCATCAGCTCAGGGATTATCCAATCAATAAGGTTGCTACATGGGTGAATAAGATTCTTATGAGTTCATCTTCTGCTCCTGCACCTGGTGGTATGGCATCTGCTTCTATTACTGCTCCTGGTTCTAGTATTGGTCAGAAAAGGTTGTAGGCTTTGCATCCTGCCTAGAATCTGAGGCACCACTTGATGTCGTTACTGGTATGTTACATCTTTTCTCTCCTGATGTATATTGTTTGCTTGATCCGGGTCCACTCTCTCTTATGTGACTCTTTATGTGGCTTTGTCTTTTGGTTTTGATCCAAAAGTTATTTCGGATTATTTTTTTGTTTCTACCCTGGTAGGTGACTTGGTTATTGCTAAGAGAGTCTATAGAGGGTGGTATTTATTGGTTCCAAGCAGACCTTGATGGATCTGTGACTCAGTTATTGCTACGAGAGTCTATAGGGGGCGGTATCTATTTTTGGAAAGCAAACCTTAATGAATCTATTTAAGTTGGATATGGTGGATTTTGATATAATTTTTGGTATGGATTGGTTGAATTATTGTTACGTATCTTTGGATTTTCATACCCATAAGGTTACCTATAAGTTCCCTGGTGAACTTATTATAGAATGGGCAACTAGTTCCTTAGATCCTAGGGGGAGGTTTATTTCTTATCTTAGAGATTTAAGGTTAATCTCTAAAGGTTATCTTTATCACTTGGCTTGGGTTAAGGATTCTAACTCAGAAGGTCCTTCTTTGTCTTCGATCCCTGTGGTTAATGAGTTTCTAGAGGTCTTTATGGATGATCTTCCTAGTGTTCCTCTGGATAGGGAAATAGAGTTTGATATTTATTTGTTTTCGGGCACTCGTCTAATTTTTTTCCATAAAGAATAACTCCGACTGAGTTGAGGGAACTCAAGGAGCAACTTAAGGATATTTTGGACAAGGGATTTATTCATCCTAGTGTTTCTCCTTGGGGTGCACCGGTATTGATTGGGCGCAAGAAGGATGGTTCCCTTTGGATGTGCATTGACTACAGGCAGTTGAACAAGGTGACAGTCAAGAACAAGTATTCTCTTCCCCGAATAGATGACTTGTTTTACTAGTTGCAAGGTGCCAAGTTTTTCTCTAAGATAGATCTTCGGTCTGGGTACCATCAGATTAAGATTAGAGAGGTGAATATCCCTATGATGGCTTTTCGTGCTCGATATATGCATTTTGAGTTCTTGGTGATATCATTTAGGTTGACTAATGCTCCGGCAGCATTTATGGACTTGATAAATAGGGTATTCAGGAAGTATTTGGATGCTTTATAATTGTGTTTATTTATGACATTCTGGTTTATTTGAAGAGCGGGGTGGATCATGCTAATCACCTCCATATGGTGTTGCAGAGCTTAAAGGAACAACAGGTGTATGCCAAGTTCTCTAAGTGTGAGTTTTGGCTGAACGTTGTAACTTTCTTGGGTCATATAATTTCTAGTGAAGGGATTTGCAAAAGGTTGTTATGGTGAAGAGGTGGCCTAGGCCAACGACTCCATCCGATATTCAGAGCTTCTTGGGTTTAGCCAGGTATTATAGGTGGTTTGTGGAAAGCTTTTCTTCGATAGTTGCTCCTTTGACTAAGTTGACTCAAAAGAAGGTTAAGTTTTCTTAGTCAGATGCTTGTGAACGGAGTTTTGAGAAGTTGAAGGATAAGTTAACTTCGGCTCCAATCCTGACTTTTCCAGAGGGTAATGATGGATTTGTGGTTTATTGTGATACATCTTAGGTAGGTCTTGGTTATGTGTTGATGCAGCATTGGAAAGTGATTTTCTATGCTTCCATCCAGTTAAAGGTGCATGAGAGGAACTATCCTACTCATGATTTGGAGCTGTTAGAGGTTGTGTTTTCTTTGAAAATATGTCAGCATTATTTGTATGGTGTCCACATGGATATTTTTTCTGATCACAAGAGTCTTCAGTATGTGTTCACTCAGAAAGAGAATAATCTCAGGTAGAGAAAATGGTTTGAGCTTCTCATGGATTATGATATAAGTCTTCACTACCACCCAGGTAAGTCTAATATGGTTGTTGATGCTCTTAGCAGGTTATCCATGGGGAGTTTGGCTCATATGGAGGATGGAAAGTGGGAATTGGTGAAGGATATTATTCGTTTGGTTAATCTTAGAGTTTGCCTTTTGTACTTTAAGGATGGTAGTATGATGGTGAAAGAAATGGTTCAGTTGTCTCTTAGTGCAGAGATTAAAGGGAAGTAAGTGTTGGATCCTGTCTTGATAAAAATCAAGAGTGACGTTAGTAGGCAAAAGGTAATGGTGGTTGAGATCAGTGGTGATGGTAATTTATGGTACCAAGAGAGGTTGTGTTTTCCTAATGTCGACGGGTCATGACAAAAGGTTTTGGCTGAGGCGCATGAGTCACGCTCTATTTTCCATCCTGGCTTGACTAAGATGTATCATGATCTTAAGGAGATCTATTAGAGGAATGGCATAAAGAGAGATATGGCTGATTTTATGGACAAATGTATGGTGTGTCAACAGGTTAGGTTGAGCACATGAGGCCACGAAGGTTGTATCAGGAAATTAAGTTGCCCGAAAAGAAGTGGGAAGTAATCAATATAGACTTCATTACCTATCTTTCTTAATCTCGGAGTCAATATGATTCGATTTTGGTCATCATAGATAGGATGACAAAGTCTGTGCACTTTTTTCTAGTGCAGACTACCTTTTTGGCAGAGGAGTATGCAAGGTTGTATCTTTAGAAGATTGTGAAGCTGCATGGGGTGTCGGTTTCGATTATTTTTTATCATGGTACGCAGTTTACGTCTCACTTTTGGCGGTCGTTCCAGAAAGCGTTGGGGACTAAGGTTAGTCGGAGTATTGCTTTTCATCCGTAGCTGGATGGGCAAGCGGAGAAAACTATTCAGACATTAGAAGATATGCTTCGGGCTTGCGCGATTGATTATGGTGGTATTTGGGTTGAGCATCTACCTTTGGTGAAGTTTTGTTTCAACAATAGAAACCATACTAGTATTTTTATGGCTCCTTTATAGGCATTGTATAGTAGGAGGTGTAGATCTCCTATTAGTTGGTTTGATCTTGGTGAGGCAAACATGTTTGGCCTGGATTTGGTTTATCAAGCGATGGAGAAGGTGAAGGTAATTTGGGATAGGCTTAAGGCTGCCCAAAGTTACCAAAATTCCTATACAGATGTTAAGCATAGAGACTTGGAGTTTGAGGTCGGAGATAAGGTTTTCCTCAAGGTTCCTCCCATGAAGAGAGTGGTGCGGTTTGGCAAAGTGGGAAAACTCAACCCTCGATTTATTGTCCCTTATGACATTTTGCAGAGGATTGGTAATGTTGCTTATGAGTTGGAGTTGTCATCTAGCTTAAGTTTGTTTTTTTCGGTCTTTCTTGTTTCTATGTTGAGGAATTGTATTGGTGATCCTTCTTCAATTGTTCCTTTGGAAGGATTTGGTATTTTGGATTCTCTATCTTCTGAAGAAGTCCCGGTTGAGATCTTGGATAGAAAGGTTCATCAGTTCCAGACCAAGGATGTGGCTTCGATTAAGGTTCTTTGGCGAAACCATAAGGTGGAAGAAGATACTTGGGAGGTGGAAGAGGACATGAAGTCTAACTATCTGGATCTATTTTCTACTCTAAGGATTCGTGCGGAAGGTATGTGTCTTCAACACATCTTTACTTTCTGAGTTTGCTAAAGGAAAGATTAACATTTTTGCCTCTTTTTTTTAAACTTTGTTAAAAGGTATGTTTGATAATGCAAATGACTTTAAGTGTGGTAACCCCTACCTTGTCCATCATTCGGGGATGAATGTTTCTACTTGGGGAGACTGAAATATCCTGGGTTTTGACCCTTAGAAAAATTCCCAATTTCGTTCTCTTGACCTAATACAACTCAAGGGTATGAGCCGTATGGTGAGGTACGAGTGGTACGATTGTGTCGTATGCTGACCAGTGTTAGTTGGTGGGATGGTTTTGGTCACTGTAATGGGTATGACTTAGGGTTATAGTTCGTAGGGCTTCGTACGAGTTGTATCATGGACTCGTATGGTGGTTAGTGTTTGATCCTCTTAGTATTTTATTCTGCCAGGGATACGGGTCATGGGTACGGATTGTATAATGGGGTTACGACTTCGTTGGATGAGTCGTATACTGGAAAGTGTCTGATCCAAGGTCGAGGCTTGGATACGAGTAGTGGGTACCAATCGTATTGGGTGGGTATGACTCGTATGGGTTAGTTGTATCCCTGTGATGGGATTTTGTGCAACTTAAGTGGGGGTATTCTAGACATTTCCCTACTTACCCTAATTAGGACCCACAACTTCTAATACACTTTGTTGGTTGTTTACCCTATTATTCTATTCACTAATACTTAGAAACTATTACAAAACACTCCATAATTCTCTCAAGAGCTTTTGGGGTAAGAGAGCTAGGGTTTTGACTAAAGGATTTTTGGGCTTGTCTTGGTGATTTCCTTTCATTATCTTCTTGGTTTAAGGCATGATTCTCTTCCCTCAACTAAAGCCATGGTCTATATGATTGAGTTTATAGTTTTACTATTTCATGAATATGGTTTTCAACTATTATTTGGGGGTTTTGATATTAAATGCTTGGTTATGGTTTTAATGATGCTTTTTTATGCATTAATGGTGGTTCTGGAAAATTGGATTGCATGGTACTGGTTTAATGGTCTTTGGAATTGGTTTTGGTTATATTGTGCCCCCAATGTGTTTGATAAAATGCTTATAAATATATGTTCATTGCACTGACTTTTTTAATGGAACTCTTGCATGTTTTAAACTTGGTAAAGAAATTATGCATGGTTTAAATGGTTTGGAAAGCCTAAAGGCTAAATGGTTATGCTTGTGGGGAACATGGAATTCTCCCTAGTGGTTTAAATTGGTATATAGAAGGGCCCTTGAAAGTCCCCTTAACCTAAATGATTTGGCTATGGATATTACTTGCAAGTAAGGGGTGGTATGATGATACCACTAATATTGACCTTGGTTAATAAAATGGTAATGGATTGGTTGGCAATTTGGAAACTTTTTAATTAGACATTAATGGCGGGGTATGTAGCAAAGCCATGGAAACTGGCGGTCCCGAGGGGACCAAAACTGGAAACTCATAGTTGTCGATATGAGCATTGGTCCTAGTGGACCATGTGCATGATGTCACACTATTGGGGATGTACTAATCATCCCATGGGATACTTCCCTGGTTGTGCGGGTACATGCACTGGGGCCCTTTCAGCAGGGGAAGCTGAACCCATATTGCCTGTGGGTGGTTTAGGACGGCCAAGCTACACAGCCCATGTAAAGGTTTTAAAGGCATGCTAAACCTGATCGCCTTTCCCGACATGGTTGTATATATATATATATATGGTTTGTGTGCATATAGATGGTTTTAATTGGTTTTAGAATTGGCATTATTTTATCCTTATCCTGAGATTCATGCTAGCGGTCACTCGCTAACCCATCTACTGGCAGCTGTATACCCACACTATGTAGGAACCAGCCGTTCGACTCGTCCTACATAGTGATTTACTTAGGGACAACATTTGGACTGAAGTGGTGAGCTTCCATCCTTTCGGAAGGCAACATTTCATGTTATGGATATTGTTAGATGTTTTGATTTTATTCTAGATATTGGTTTTTGCCATAGTTAGGGGCTCGGATTTCAAAGTTTTATAAACATCAGTAAATCAACCGATCTAAGATCCACAAATTGAAGTCTAAACTAATAAATTCTTAACCACTTTATCCTTTTATTCACAACCGATAATTGATTCTACTACTACAATCACAAGCCATCATGAGCTCCTTCCTATTTTAAATAAATTCTAAATCATCATAACTAATCACTTTATCTAGTAACTACCATAAAATCTACAAATCTTCCTACACCTTATCCAACAACAGTTAGGTTACACCTCCTTCACTCAAACGTTACACAACTACAACTACCTTCTTCAATCAAAATAAACCCTCATTCTAACGTCTAAACTTATGCTTTATATTTTTGGCTCTAGGATCATTCTACTAATTGTAGCTTATAGCATCCTAGGTTATACTATCTCCTATGTCAATACTACCCAATTATTCAGATATCTACCTTTACCCTCTAGTTGTTCATCTGAAACAAAATTATGATAGAAAAAATATACTTCTTTTGTTGGATCAATCGCACGATTCATGAAGATAGGGGTATACTCTTGAATCAATAAACTTTGACACACTAATAGACTCCTCTCAAGTCCTTCTTCACTTTTGTAACTACTTGATGACTCAATTTGAAATGATCAAATTGTTAAGATTCTAAGATATTGTACTTCTAACACCTCAAAAATGATCAAAGTCTACGGAATTAGAGCAAAGTAGGAATTTGGATAACTTTATTATGGGTTATATGGGTCAAACCATTACTCGATCGATGGAGCCCTAAATCCATATTTTTCGCACAGATTAAGGCAAATGATATCTCTTTCTATTGTATTCAATATACTATGCAAAGAAAGCATACACTAAGGTTATCCATATTTATGGACAAAACCATTCCCACACTCATAAAATGCATATATGGGTAATGAACCTTTTAGACTCATAACTTCTCGGTTAATCATCTAATTCTCTTTAATCTCATATGTTACACTTTTTAAATCATAAATCATTCTTTAGGAATATTTAATATTCTTAGAGAATTCTTTAAATTGTAGCATCATACCAAGACTTACAAGCCAAACATGTCATGTCTTATCATCATAATAATTATTAATAACTCTTTAGCCCCACCAAAATAAGGTTCAACATAAAGTACCTTTGAGGATCATGTAAACTCTCTTTTAAATTCCTTAATGATTGAGGGGTCATAAATTTTTCAAGGTTACTATAAAACATTTGGATGTAAGTCAATTCAACTTCTTTCAGAACAACACCTAGAGTATCAAAATAGTTTATCAAACAGCATTAGTTCTTGACCCTAAAAACATCATATCTTTGAAGTGAACAAAAAGAAAATTCAATAATACGAGTAACATTACCCAAAACCATTCATATAATTAGTTATGTGTAATTTAATGGAAAGATGTTTACAAAGTTTAATCATTTCATCTCTCATAAAATAATTCTCAACACTAATTTACAAATCATATAAACTCATACAAAATAGATGAAAACTATTATTTTATTATCTTTACTAGAAAATAGTATTCTATATACCTTTGTAATAAAATATACAAGAAATGCTTGAACTAAAACCTTGGATCCTTTTTCTTAAAGCTTGAGAGTTTTTGAACTTTGATAGGATAAGAGGGTGGCTCTTATATAATTTAGGGATAAACAAACGAGTAGTAAATATTTTAAGATGACTAGGGATGTTTTTTATTAAAAAAAGGAACAAATATCCCTCATATTTCTTAGAGATGCCCGCTACTGACAACCTACTCTATGGAATACCTCTATCGTGGAAGTTAAGGTCTGTCATAGACCTATCATAGACCCTCACTTAAAAGTCCTTAACTTTTTGTCGGACTCATATTTAAGAATAGTTGATGGAGTTAGAAAGAAGACTCAAAAAAATTTAATTTTATAGGTAATGGACCATGTAAATCTTCATATTCTTGAGGAAATGCTCCCTTGTAATTGACCCAAGTAAGAACATGTATCAATACTCAATTGATCAAAATGGTCTCAATTCAACTTTACGGTAGATGTTTCGTATGACTATTATTCTTACCAAAAGCATTCACCATACAAGAAAATTGATCTTAACACTTATATTTAATTAGAAATCATTGAGTTGGTATCCATATACATACAAAGAATGGTTTAAAATTACATACTTGGTGTATTACAGTAGCTTGCAGTATATATTTACTTATCAGGAATAAATTTGAGACAGATCAGGTCGGAGGAGTTATTAAAGGATTATGTAATGTAACACTCCAAGTATTTTGAGTGTTAATTTGGCCTATCTATGATTATTAAATCTTAAAATTTAACCTAGTGACACTTATGTCAAGTGAAAAACATTTGGGGTGAGTTTGGGAATGTTAGGGAAGATTTGTACACTTTAGAGGAGCCTGCACCACATCGTAAGAGGCCCAACTTTAGGATACGTGCTACACATCCAAGAGGGGTAAGTCATTGTTTTACCTTCATTGTGGCCTATGTGCCACAATAATAGTAGTTGTGTGATGGGGAGTGCGATGCATACCTGCTATTTGCCTTATGGGATATCATTTATTTCTAATATTTTAAGGATGTTTTAGTCTTTCTATATTATAGAAACCATCCCCTATCACTCTAAAATGTTTCCCTATGCTTATAATTTCCCAAAATTTACTGAAACTCCCCTCTTATCCTCTCAAAGTTCAAGAACTCTCAAGGATTCAAAGATAAGTGTAGAGTTAATCTTCAAAGTCCCTCTTCTATGTTCTTCATAAAAAGGTATGTAAAATAACCCTTTTTTGAAATCCTTTTTGAAAGACATGATCCATAATACTTGTATATGTATGTGTGTGTGTATAAATATATATATATATATATATACATACATATATATATACATAAATATATATATTATCAATCTTGAGATATGATTGCAAACTATACTTTAAAATTATGAGATAGGCGTGAACTTATGGTGAAACTCTTTCTTTAAGATTTCATTTGACTACTTGATGAACCAAATTAGGAGGAGGTCACTTTAATTATTTTACTCACCTCCTTAGATGTTTACTTCAAAAGTTTTGGTTCACAATCCTTATGATTTGGTAAAGAGTTTGGTATGTTAATGTTGTGAAAGTTAATGAATGAATTGACCCATGCTTTATTATTTTACATATGAATTTGAGATATTATAACTCTTGACTCTTAATTGGTTAATGAATTTTGTGAATGACTTTGATTGATTTTTAATGATCATCTTATACATGATTTTCCCATGATAGTCATAAGAAATTGATGAAAGACCTTATGGTGTAATGAACGATAACATACATGACTTATAAGTTATTGTAGGATGATACCAACTATGATCTATACCCTAATCAAAAAATAGAATGGCTTATAATGATATTTGTTGATACAAAAATACTAAAATATGGGTTTAAAAAGAATTAGATGGTACCCGACAAGGTGCGAATCTAAATAGATAACTCCCAAAACCTATATTTTGTTGTTGGGGATGGTTCAATCCTTAATTGGATGACTTAATGTTTAACTATATAAGGATAATGATTGAATCCTGATATCTGCAGAAAATATAGATTGGGGCTTAGTGGTCGAGCATTGATCGGACCCACATAGCCCATGGTGAACTAACAAAAGTCGCTAATACCATTTAGTTTTGAATTAAGAAAGGAATGTATACAACTTAACTTTGGAGTCACTATTTATGTATTCCTTTTTATGTCCTAGTTTTAACTTTATAATTATTTTATATGAAGCATATCTTACCACTTTATTTGTTCTGTATACCAAAACATTCCATAAATTGACCATCCCCGAGTGCTACATCATTTTATGATGTAGGTTCAAAGACACCTTCTTGTGGTTCTTTGCAATGTTAGATTGTTGGGACAACTTTAGATTTGGTGAGACCTCCATTTTTAAAAGGTGTATTTCATTTATATTCTAGTTATTTTCATTTATGGTATTTCCTTGGTCTTGTCCCGGTTTAGACAGTTCTTTATATTAGAGGCTTCATAGAGTAATGTTAATGTAGAATAAAATTTTCAGTATGTCAATATTATTTCCTTTGAGATCAATATGGTTTTAAAGGTTCTACATAGATTATTATATTATCTTTTTTTAAGAAAAAAATTAATAGAATGCTTATAATGAATACTATAAGGTCCTTTTGGGCCTTATGTGGTTCCAAGTGTCTATTAGTTGCAGGACCTAGTCTAGGATAGGGACATGATTTGACTATTAGCTATCACTCAAGTAAGGATAATCTGGTAGATGATACATTGAGTAAAAAGACCAAAATCATGGGTAGTTTTTCTTGCTTTGAGGTTTCTAGATGACCGATGGCTAGGAAGGTTCGGTCTCTAACAAACAACTTCATGTGCTTGAAGTGTTGTATAAAGGTGGGTTTCTATCTAGTGTATAGGTGAGATTTAAACTTCTTGATCAAATCGAGACTAGGAAATTCAACGATGCAAAGTTGCTTAAAATTTATGACAAAGTTTTGCAAGGTGAGGCCAAGGTGGCCATTCTTGATTATAAGGATGTTTTGAGGATTAGGGGAGAGTTTGTAGCCCCACGTTAATGATTTGATTCCCACCACTTGTTGAGGTGCATAATTTAAAATATTTTATACATCCTAGTTTGACCAAGATGTAAATTGATTTAAGGATGAATAATTGGTGAGGTCAAATAAAGCAAAATATAGTTGATTTTGTGGCTAAGTGTTAGAATTGCCAATAGGTAAAGTATGAACATTAGAAGCCTAGCGGTACTCTCCAAAGCATGCCTACATTTGAATAGAAATGGGAGAGGATAGCTATGTATTTGGTTGTTAGTCTTTCGAACACTTGGAGAATTATAACTTGATATAGGTTATTGTGGATAGGCTGACTAAGTCTGCACACATTATTTTTGTAATACCCCAAGTTTTTAAGCTGTAGATCCACCTGAAAATAGGCCATTGAATTAGTTTTCCAAAGCCACAAGTCTCGCTTTAGTACAATATCATCGTAAAAGTTATGGCAAATTGACTGAGGAACTATCAAACTGCCGGTGACAATGAATTTGCCAATGACTCGTTGTCCGACACAATGATTCATAGTGAAGACTCACTGTCTCAGTAGTGAGGGACCAAAGATCTCAACCCAATTATAATGAGTCCAGCATATAACTCGTTATTAGTCTAAATGAGTCATAAAGTGGACCCATTATCGCAACAGTAAGAAATCGAGAAATCAAGTCTCTGAGAATAAATCCTCACAATGACTTGTGACCAGACTTAATGAGTTGTAAACTAAACCGTGATAACTGTTTCCCAAAAAAATTGAACATTTTAAGAAGGATTTTTTGGTCTTTTCCCATTCATTTAACTCTTAACTCACGTCATTTTGGCTTCCCTAAGGGTAGAATATAAGCCTAATCTTTAAAAAATCCCCATTAAATTAAAAAATAAGTTGAAACTAGAAAAAATGAGTGATTATTATTGTCCAATGCCAAGTTAGGGTGAAACACCCTGGTTTCTATACCTTAGAAAATTTCCTTGAATTCTGGGCTCTGGACCTAATATGACTTGAGGGTATGATTCGTAGTTGGGGTACGAATGGTATAATCCAGTCGTATACTGGCCAGTGTTGGTTGGTGGGATGGATTTTGGTCACTAGAATGGGTACGACTTGAATGGTATAAGTCGTATGGTCGGATACAGATCATTTGGTTTCTTCACTTAACCTTAGACTTGGTAACCTAGGTTGGATCTGAGTATGAGTGTCTCACCATGAGTAATAAGTCAGGGTAGAATTCGTACCCAGGACTCATATGGTGGATAGTGTTCAAACATTTTATGATTCTGTCTTACCAGAGATATAGGTGAAGGGTATGGATTGTATGTTTCCAGTACGACTTGGGTAGGATGATTTATTCACAGGACAATATTGGGGCCAAGGGTTGAAACTAAGGATACGAGTGGTGGGTACCACTCATATCGAAGGGTATGACTCATGAGGGTCAGTCATACCCCTGTGATGGGATTTTTGTGTAACTTAAGTAGGGGTAATCTAGATATTTCCCCACTTATCCTAATAAAGTCCCATGACTTATATTCCTGTTGGAAGGTTATTTACCCTATTATTTTATTCATTAACACTTAGAAACTCTTCCTAAATACACTATAATTCTCTCAAGAGCTTCTGGGTAAGAAAGCTAGGGTTTCAACTAGTGGACTAATTTGAAGATCTTGTTGGTGGTTTCTATCCATCTACTTTTGTAATTAAGGCATGTTCTTTTCCCTAGTTGTTAGTTCCAATTAAAGGCATGGTTTTATACAATTGTTTGTGATTTGAATGTTGTATGATTTTGGGTTTTCAAATATGATTTGGGAGTTTTGGTTATAAATGCTTGGTTATGGTTTTTTCATGTGTCAATTATGCTTTTATATGCATTAATGGTAGTTTTGGATAATTGTTTGCATAGGAATGGTTCTTTGGTAATGGACTTTGGTTTTGGAAATACTATGTCTCCAATGTGTTTGATAAAATGCCTTTAACAATGTTTTCATTAGAATATTGGTTTTTCAATGGAACTTATGCATGGTTTAAACTTGGTAATGGAACCCTAAATGGTATGAATGGTATAAATGGTTTTAAATGGATTGGAAAGGCCTTGTGGCCATGGTTTTGGTTAATTGGAAATCATGTGGGGTACATGGAATCCCCTAAGGTTTGGCTAAGGATAATACTTGCAAGTTATTATTGGTATGACGATACCACTACTAATAGCCTCGGTTAATAAAAAATAAAATAATGATTTGGATGGAAAATGATTTTAATTAGGCTTAAAGGAGTGAGGTGTAGCAAAGCCATGGAAGATAATGGTCCCGGGGAGATCTAAACTAAAAACTCACACTTGTCGATGTGAGATTTGACCCAAGTGATCATGTGCATGATGTCATACTATATTTTGGGGGATGTACTAGTCATCCTAGGTTTTCTTCCCTGGTCGTGTGGCTTCACGCACTAGGCCCTTTCAGTAGGGAAAGCTGAACCTATATAGCCAGTGAGTGGTTTAGGATGGCAAAGCTAAATAGCCCAGGTAAAGGTTCTAATTTCATGATAAACCTGGTTCCCTTTCCCGGCATGGTTATATATATGTATGTTTATGTGCATATGGATAGTTTTACTTGGTTTTATCAATGGAATTATTTTATCCTTATCCTAAGTTCATGCTAGAAATCTCACCCTAATCCATCAATGGGTGGTTGTATACCCATGCTATCCAGGAATCAGGCATTCTACTCCTTCTACATAGTGATTGACTCAATAAAAGCTGTTGGATTAAAGTGGTAAGCTTTCATCTTTTTGGAATTCTCTATTTCATGTTATGGATATTTTTTAGACATTCTGATTTATTTATGGATATTGTTTTTGGCTATAGTTGGGGGCATGTCACAACTAGATTTTCTTACTCTTTTGGTTAGAGGCTTTGTCATACTGCTATGGGTTAGAATAGGCAGGATCAAATTTGGTATCAGTGTTAGCATTAGCATTGGTATTTAGGCTGATACCGATTGACGATATTGTTGGTTGTTCCATCGTATTTCATTTTGGGATTAATAATACTATGTTTTGGAACTTATTTGGTTATGGCTTGGTTTATGGCCCTTATTTTGGCATTGTTTTGGTTTGGTATAGTCGAACGGTTTGTATGGGATGGTTAGACTTGGTTTGATCGATCACGGTTGTGATCCTATCCCAGAGTCTTCATGTGAGCTATCACATAGCTTGTTATATTCTTGAAATTCAGCCAACTCAGGGTAGGCAGTTGGATATTGGGTTGGGTAATAAGGGTGGTCTCTGATCCCGATCGAACTTGGGATGCCCATTACGATAAGGCCCCCGGTCGGGTCATGTCAAGTTGGTATCAGATCTTTAGGTTTATGGTCAATTGGGAGTCCATAAACCCGAGTCTGGTAGAGTCTCTATTAAGGGTGTGTAACGAGCCACACTCATAAGAGAGAGGCTATAAGACATTTAGGAATGTTTCACTTTCTTGGTATTCTATTTTCAAACTTTGAGTCAAAGTCCTAGAATTCTTCTCTAATCCTTGGTTGTTCACTTTTCAAACCATGCCTCAACAATCTGGAACATAAGAAAACTCTTCAGTCCTATCTGGGGATAATATTAATGGGGTATGTCCTATGTCTAGAGTTCATCTTTGATCCCAGGGCCCTATCCCTGATAGTTCTGAAGTTCCTCCAGTTACTACTAGTCCTCTTCTAGGTAAGGTGAGTAATGTGGAGTTTCGTTAGTCTATTCATACTATTGCTCAATTAGTTGCTACTCAGGCTAAGCGGGATATGTTTGGTGGGTTGTCTGTTGAGGCCATAAGGGTTGGCTAGTTTATGAAACTAAATTCTCCTACTAATACTGGTGTGAAGATGGATGAAGATCCTCAGCATTTCTTGGATGAAATGGATAAGATATTTAGGGTGATGTAGGATACTACTATGAAAGGTGTAAACTTTACATTTTATCAGCTCAAAGATGTTGCGTACCAAAAGTACCAAAAGTGGGATAGTGATAGGGGAGATGTAGAGGAGTCATCCTTCTGGGATGCTTTCTATGGTTCTTTTCTGAATTATTTCTTTCCTCAAGAGCTTAAGGAAGGTAAGAGGGAGGAGTTTGTGAATCTTAAGAAATGAAGAATGTTCATTAAGGAATATACCTAGAAATTTCATCAGTTATAAAGGTATGCTCCTAATTTAGTGGCTAATATGAGGGCGCTAATGAGAAATTCATTTCTGGGTTAAATTGAGATCTAATCCTGGAAAGCAAAACTACTTTGGTGATCAAAGATATGGATATTTATAGGTTGACTATTCATATGCAATAGGTGGAGGATGAGAATAGGAAATAGGTAGATTTTGGAGATAGGCAGGGTAAGAGGGGCAGAATTTCTAATTAGGAAGATGCTCAGTCACATGATGGTACGGATGGAGTTTTGGTTCCTCCTCTACTACTAGCTCTCCTTACCCGAGGTAGTCAGGTAATAGGTGTCAGTAGAGTGGAGATAATTTCCGGGCATAGGCTACCCAATCTTAGGCGAGTGGAGGTCAGTCGGTTTCTTCATTCTTTTTTTGCTATTTTGTGATCATCTTTATCGAGGTTACTATGACCAAGGAAGGGACAAGTATTTTAAGTATGTCCATCCAAGCCATATGCTTAAGAATTTTCTGAGTGGTAAGGGAGTTTCAGGAGCGGTCAAAGCTCCGGGTGCTTCATTTTCTGCTCCTGCGCCTAGTGGAGTGTATTTGGTGTCTACTCCTACTTTCGGTATCGGCACTGGCTGGAATAGGTTGTATGCTCTAACTTCTTAGCAGGAATCTGAGGCATTGCCTAATGTCGTTACTGGTATGTTATAACTCTTTTATCGTGACATATATTGTCTTCTTGATCCGAGGTCGACTCTTTCCTATGTGACCTCATTTAAGGTTGTATGTATTGGTTTTGATCCTGAGGTTATTTCTGATCCTTTTTCTATTTATACCACAGTAGGTGACTTAATTATTGCAAAAAAAATCTATAAGGGGTGTGGTATATGTTGGTGGTAGGCAAACTTTGTTGGATTTTTTTGAACTTAATATGGTGGATTTTGATGTTATTCTGGGAATGGATTGGTTAAACTTTTATTACGAGTCCTTGGATTGTCGAACCTGTAAGGTTGTCTTTAGGTTCCCTGGTGAGCCATTTATAAAGTGGGAGGGTGGTTCCCTAGCTCCTAGGGGGAGGTTTATTTCTTATCTTAGAGATCGTAGGTTAATCTCTAAAGGTTGTCTTTATCACTTGGTTTGGGTTACAGATTCTAACTTAAAGGGTCCATCTTTTCATTTGGTTCTAGTAGTAAATAAGTTTCTTGAGGTCTTTTTGGATGATCTTCCTAGTGTTCCTTCGGATAGGGAAATAGAGTTTGGAATTGACTTGGTTCTGGACACTCATCCAATATTTAGTCCTCCTTATAGAATGGCTTCGGCTGAGTTGAGGAAACTCAAAGATCAACTTAAAGATCTTCTGGATAAGGGGTTTATTCATCCTAGTGTATCTCTGTGGGGTGCGTCAGTGTTTTCATGCGGCGCAAAAGGGATGGTTCCCATCGGATGTGCATTGACAATCGGCAGTTGAATAAGGTAACGATCAAGAACAAGTATCCCCTTCCAAGGATAAATAACTTGTTTGATTAGTTATAAGGTCCCAAGTTCTTTTCTAAGATAGATCTTTGGTCTGGGTATCATGATCTTAAGATTAGGGAGGAGGATATCCCTAAGACAGTTTTTCGTACTCAGTATGGGTACTTTGAATTCTTGGTGATGTCATTTGGATTGACTAATGCCCCAAGGCATTTATGGACTTAATAAATAGGGTTTTTAGGTAGTTCTTGGATCTCTTTATCATTGTGTTTATTGATGACATTCTAGTTTATTCCAAAGTGAGTTGGATCACTCTAAGCATCTTCGTATGGTATTACAAACCTTGAAGGAACAACAGTTGTATGCCAAGTTCTCCAAGTGTGAGATTTGGTTGAATATTGTGACTTTTCTTAGTCATATTATTTTTAGTGAGGGGATCATGGTGGATTCACAAAAGGTGGTTATGCTTAAAGGGTGGCCTAGACCCACGACTCCAACCAATATTCAGAGTTTCTTGGGTTTGGCTGGGTATTATTGGTGGTTTATAGAGAGCTTTTCGATGATAGTTTCTCCTTTGACTAAGTTGTCTTAGAAAAAGGCAAAGTTTTCTTAGTCGAATGCTTGTGAGGGGAGTTTCATGAATTCGAAAGATATGCTACCTTCAGCTCTGATTTTGACATTTCCTGAGGGTGGTGAGGGATTTGTGGTTTATTGTGATGTATCTAGGGTGGGATTTGGTTCTATTTTGATGCAGCATTGGAAATTGATTGCCTATGCTTCCAGGCAGTTGAAGGTACATGAAGGGAATTATCCTCCTCGTGATTTAAAGCTGTTGGCGGTGGTTTTTTGTTTGAAAATCTAGAGGTATTATCTGTTTAGAGTGCACATAGATATCATTTCTGATCATAAGAGTCTACAGTATGTGTTCCCTTAGAAGGAGCTTAATCTCAGGTAGACGAGGTAGTTGGAGCTCCTCAAGGACTATGATATGAGTCTTCACTATCATCCAGGTAAGGCTAACGTAGTTGTTGATGCTTTTAGTAGGTTATCCATGGGGAGTTTGGCTCATGTGGAAGAAGGAAAGCAGGAATTCATGAAAGATATTCATCGCTTGGTTAATCTTGAAGTTCTCCTTTTGGACTCCAAGAATGGAGGTGTAACAATACAAGAAGTACTTCGATCATATCTTGGTGTAGAGATTAAGTATAAACAAGTGTTAGATCCTATCTTGATGAAAATCAAGAGTAATATGGGTATGCAGAAGGTAATGGTTTTTGAGATCAGTGGCGACGGTACTTTACGATACCCAGGGTGGTTGTGTGTTCCTGATATCGATGGTTTGTGGAAAAGGATTTTGGTTGAGATGCATGAATCGTTCTACATTGTACATCTTGGCTCGACAAAGATTTATCATGATCTTGAGGAGATGTATTGGTTAAATAGCATGAAATGGGATGTGGCTGATTTTATGGCCAAGTGCTTGGTGTGTCACCAAGTTAAAGTTGAGCACATAAGACCTAGTGGTTTTTATCAAGATATTGTTTTTCTTGAATAGAAATAGGAGGTAACCAATATGGACTTTGTTATAGGTTTCCCTCGGTCTCGAAATCAATATGATTCAATTTAGGTCATTGTGGATAGGATGACAAATTCTGCTCACTCTTGCCAGTGAGGACTACTTTCTCAGCGGTCTATTATACGAAGTTATAGCTTCAAAAGATTGTGAACCTTCATGGAGTACCTATTTTGATTATATCTGATCGTGGTACTTAGTTCTCATCCCATTTCTGGTGGTCTTTTCAGAAGGGATTGGGTACTAAGATGAATCTGAGTATTGCTTTTCATCCTCATATGGATAAGCAATTAGAAAAGAACTATTCAAATATTAAAGGATATTCTTCAAGTATGTGTGGTTAATTATAATGGTGGTTGGGTTGAGCATCTATTTTTGGTGGAGTTTTCTTACAACAATAGCTACCATTTTAGTATTTCCATGACCCCTTTTGCGGCATTGTATGGTAGGGTATGTAGATCTCCTATTGGTTGGTTCGAGCTTGGTGAGGCGGATATGTTCAGTTCGGATTTGGCCTATCAGGATATGGAAAAGGTGAAGGTGATTTGGGATAGGCTTAAGGCTGTCCAAAGTCACCAAAACTCCTATGTGGATATAAGTCGTAGAGACTTGGATTTTGAGGTTGGGGATAAGGTATTCCTCAAGGTACCTCCCATGAAGGTAGTAATGTGGTTTGGAAAAAAAGAGAAGCTCAGTCCCCGGTATATTAGTCCTTATGTGGTTTTGCAAAGGGTTGGAAATATTGGTTACGAATTGGAGTTACCTTCTAGTTTGAACTCCATCCATCCAATATTTCATGTCTCCATGTTGAGGAAGTATCTTGGTGATCCTTTTTAGATTGTTCCTTTGGAGGGGTTAGGTATCTCAGACTCTCTGTCTTATGAAAAGGTCCCGATTGAGATCTTGGATAACCAGGTTCGTCAGTTGCGAACCAAGGATATTGCTTCAGTGAAGGTTCTATGGCAGAACCATAAGGTGGAAGAAGCTACATAGAAAGCGGAGGAGGACATGAAGTCCAAGTATCCGCATCTATTTTCTTCTCCTGGGATTCGTGCGGGAGGTATGTGTCTTCAATATATCTTAATTTTTTGAGTTTGTTAAAGGAAAGATTAATATATTTTCCTCTTTATTTTCAAACTTTGTTAAAGGTTGGGAATATATTTGATAATGCAAATGACTCATGCGTATGGTTACCCCTACCTTGTCCATCATTCGGGGATGAATGTTCCTAGTAGGGGAGACTAAAACACCCTGGTTTCTGTACCTTAGAAAATTCCTCTGAATTCTGGTCTTTGGACCTAATATGACTTGAGGGTATGAGCCGTATATTGGGGTAGGAATGGTATGATCTAGTCGTATGCTGGCTAGTGTTGGTTGGTGAAATGGATTTTGGTCACTGGAATGGGTACAACTTGAATGGTACGAGTCGTATGGCCGGATAAAGATCATTTGGTTTCTTCACTTAACCTTAGACTTGTTAACATAGGTTGGATCTGAGTATGAGTGGCTCACCATGAGTCGTAAGTCAGGGTACGAGTCGTACCCAGGACTCGTATGGTGGACAGTGTACAAACCTTCTGTGATTCAGTCTTACTAGGGATATGGGTGAAGCGTATAGATCGTATGTTGCTAGTATGACTTGGGTAGGATGATTTGCTCACTGGATAGTATTGGGAACAAGGGTTGAGGCTTAGGATATGAGTGGTGGTTACCACTCGTATCGAAGGGTACGACTCATGAGGGTCAGTCGTACCCCTGTGATGGGATTTTTATGCAACTTAAGTAGGGGTAATATGGATATTTCCCCACTTATCCTAATAAATTCCCATGACTTATATTCCTGTTGGGAGTTTATTTACCCGATTATTCTATTCTTTAACACTTAGAAACTCTTCCTAAACACTCTATAATTCTCTCAAGAGCTTCTGGGCAAGAAAGTTAGGGTTTTAACTAGAAGACTAATTTGGGGATCTTGTTGGTGGTTTCTCTCCATCTACTTTGGCAATTAAGGCATGTTCTCGTCCCTTATTATTAGTTCCAATTAAAGTCATGGTTTTATACAATTTTTTTAAGATTTTAATATTGTATGATTTTGGGTTTTCAAATATGATTTGGGGGTTTTTGTTATAAATTCTTGGATTTGGTTTTCCCATGTTTTAATTATGTTTTTATATGCATTAATGGTGGTTTTGGATAATTGGCTGCATAGGAATGGTTCTTTGGTAATGGACTTTGGTTTTGGAAATACTATGCCCCCAATATGTTTGATAAAATGCCTTTAATAATGTTTTCATTATAATATTGTTTTTTCAATGGAACTTATGCATGGTTTAAACTTGGTAATGGAACCCTAAATGGTATGAATGGTTTTGGTTAATTGGAAATCATGTGGGATACATGGAATCCCCTAAAGTTTAGCTATGAATAATACTTGCAAGTTATTGGTTGTATGACGATACCACTACTAATTGCCTCAGTTCATTACAAAAATAGAATAATGATTTGGATGGAAAATATTTTAATTGGGCTTATAGAAGGGAGGTGTAGTAAAGCCGTAGAAGGTGGTGGTCTCGGATTCATCTAAACTGGAAACTCACACTTGCCGATGTGAGGTTTGGTCTAAGTGATCATGTGCATGATGTCATACTATATTTTGGGGGATGTACTAGTCATCCTAGGATTTCTTCCTGGTCGTGCGGCTTTACGTACTAGGGCCCTTTCAGTAGGGGGAGCTGAACCTATATATCCCGTGGGTGGTTTAGGACGGCAAATCTACATAGCCCAGCTAAAGGTTTTAATGGCATGCTAAACCTGATTCCCTTTCTCGGCATGGTTATATATATGTATGGTTGTGTGTATATGGATCGTTTTAATTGGTTTTATAAATGGCATTATTTTATCCTTATCCTGAGTTCATGCTTGCGATCACTCGCTAACCCATCTACAGGCACTTGTAAACCCATGCTATGCAGGAACCGGTCATTCTACTCTTTCTACATAGTGATTGACTCAAGGACAACTGTTGGATTAAAGGGGTGAGCTTCCATCTTTTTGGAAGGCTCCATTTCATGTTATGGATATTTTTTAGACATTCTGATTTATTTATGGATATTGTTTTTGGCTATAGTTGGGGGCATGTCAAAACTAGATATTTTTACTCTTTTGGTTAGATGCTTTGTGGTACTGCTATTGGTTGGAAAGGGTGGGATTGATATTGGTGTCAGCCTTAGCATTAGCATTGGTATTTGGGCTGATACCGATTGACGATATTGTAGGTTGTTCCATAGTATTTCATTTTGGGATAAATAATACTATGTTTTGAAACTTATTTGGTTATGGTTTGGTTTATGGCCCTTATTTTGGCATTGGTTTGTTCTGGTATGGTTGGACGGTTGGTATGGGATGGTTAGACATGGTTGGATCAGTCAAGGTTTTGATCCTATCCCAGAGTCTTCATGTGAGTTGTCACATATCTTGTTATATTCTCGAAATTCAGACAACTCAGGGAAGGCGGCTGGAGGTTGGGTTGGGTAATGGGGGTGTTCTATGGTCCCAGTCGGACTTGGGGCGCCCATTATGACAAGGCCCCCGGTCGGGTCGGGTCATCGGGTTCCTAAATCTCAAGTTCAAAATCCAAGCATTTCTCCCAAGCTTCCATCTCCAGGTATGTGGGATTTCATCAATGGGTTCCTTCCACCCATTGATTCACAAAGACTTCTCAAATTCTCAAGTTTAATTCCCCTTTAAGTTTTGGATTCCAGGTAAAATATGAGTTTTCGTAATTTCTTTAGTTTAATCTTATAACTAAACCATGAATATATTTTTTCCCATAGGATTTGCATCTTCCCGTACCCAGAATCATGGATTCCTTTTTTATTATTCAATCGTTGAGTTTTGGCTTGTATTATGAAATTCCTTATTATGTTCAGCTTTTAATAGTATCACGTTTTGATAGATTAGTCAGACCTGGTGGGTTATGAACACCCGATACTTAGGGATTCATGCATATGTCAATTTACATGTCTTTGAGCACTTACATGTCTTTGGGCCTGTTAGATTATCTAATTTTGATATTTTCAGAATGAAATTAAGATGAGCAATTCAATTTTCAGTGTCATTCAGTTGGGAGTAGTACATAGCATTGAGTGAACATACGGTTTAAGGCTCACCCGTCTGTTTGGACTGAGATCTTTAGTAGAAGTCCCAAGTTCTAGAACTATGGTGCCACCGTAGGTTATAAGGGGTCACCCTCCAGTTGAGGACAGGCATCCTTGTCCCTTAGGACATCAGTTTAGTGGTTCCACACCAGATAGTGTTTGTACCCTTTGCAAGGTACTGAACACCTATCCAATTGGTGTTACTAGTTGGACTTTGATTTGCTTGGATTGAAGTAGGTCGATTATTTTTTTCTCCAACTGTCCTCAATTCATATTTTAGTTTATGTTTCGATTTAGATTCGCATGAAAATGTATTCAGTTATTCGATTTTCATTCTGTATATGTTTTTACCTGGACTTACATTTAGTTTATGTTTTCATGTATTCAAGTTAAGATTACACTAGTCAGTTTCCCATCTCACATACTCAGTACATTCAAAGTACTAATCGCATACTTTTATGCACTATATTGTCTCATAATATAGGTTCGTATGCTCAGTACTCAGATCGCACTTAGCACATTCTCGTTCTACTCGGTAGTAGTTTTGGTGAGTTCTCATCATTCTAGGACGAGTAATTAGTTATTTACTTTTTAGACTACTTTTATTTCAGTCAATTGGAGTTTGTTGGGGACTTGTCCCAACAACTCATTCAGATTTAGAGGCTTTTAGACAGATATCTAGATTTTCAGCATGTTGGTTTGCCAGACAATTCTATTTCTAGTTTTGGTTGATATTCAGTATTTCTTTATTATTATTTACATCAGATATTTTAGTTTAGCTTTCACCTAGTATTTTATTAATATTTAGTATTCTCAGAGTGTTGCCAGGCCATGGGTTATCTTAGGGTTATTTGTGACTTGGGTTCATTTGTGACTCTAAGTACCTGTGTTGAGACTAGGGGGCAGTCTCGGGTTCTAACAAAACTTGGTATAATAGTAAAAGGTTTAAAATGTCTTAGGGTATCTCAAATCTGCGTTAAGTAAAGTCTTGTTCATGGGTGTGAAGTATGTCACACTTATGAGCGAGAGGGTCCTTAACCCGTACCCACACCATACGAGTGGTATGGTGAATCGTATGATGCATAGAATGTTCAGGACTCAGGAAATTTTGCAAGGGCAAAAGTTTAGGGTATTTTAGTTCAAAATGGTTTGAAATCTTCATTAGTTGCCGAGGTAAAGGAAAAGCAAGATAGTGATCCTATTTAGCTTAAGTTGAAAGAGGCAATTTGAAATCAGAAGGTTGAGGTTTTCTCCCAATGGGGAGATGGTGTTCTTCGCTATCAGATCAGATTGTGTGTTTTGAAAGTGGATGTCTTGAGGCAGTGGATGTTAGCGGAAGCTCACAGTTCTCGATATTCTACTCACCCAAGAGCCACTAAAATGTACCATGATTTACGATAAGTCTATTGGTGGAATGGCATGAAGAAGGATATTGTGGAATTTATGGCTAAGTGTCCAAATTTCCAACAAGTGAAGGTTGAGCACCATAGGCCTAGTGGTACACTTCAGGAAGTCATCATTCCAACTTAAACATGGGAAGTGGTAAATATAGACTTTAGTATGGGTTTGCCTCGTACTCGTCGACAGCATGATTCTATTTGGGTTATCGTGGATCGAATGACTAAGTCGGATCATTTATTGCCAGTTAACATTTTAGATCCAGCAAAAGATTATGCTAAACTCTATCTTAAGGAGTTGGTGAAATTGTATGGATTCCCTATTACCATTATTTCAGATAGAGGTACCCAGTTTACCTCTCGATTTTGGAAGACTTTTTAGAAGGGTCTTGGTACCTAAGTTCATCATAGTATAGATTTTCATCCTGAGATATATGATCAGGCAGAGAGGACTATTCAGAACTTAGAGGTCATGTTAAGGACGTGTGCGGTTGATTTCAAGGATAGTTGGGATGATCACTTGCCTTTTATTGAGTTTTCTTATAATAATAGTTATCACTCCAGTATTCAGATGGCCTAGTTTGAGGATCTTTATGGTTGGAGGTGTATATCTCCTATTAGTTGTTTTGAGATAGATGAAGATGTAATGATAGGGCCAGATTTAGTGCATAAGGTGATGGAAAAAATTCATTTGATTATAGAAAGGCTAAAAACTACTCAGAGTCGTCAAGAATCTTATGCAGATATAAGAAGAAGGGAGCTTGAGTTTGATATTAGTTATTTTATCTAATTGAAGGTTTCACCCATGAAAGAGATAAAGAGATTTCATAAGAAGGGAAAGATCATTCCCCGCTAGGTGGGTTCGTATAAGATTATGAGTCAATATGATAAGGTAGCCTATGAGTTAGATTTGCCTGCAGGTTTAGCATCAGTGCATCCAATCTTTCATGTTTCCTTGTTAAAGAAATGCATTGGTCACTCTTCATCAATCATTCCTATAGAGAGTGTGGGCATAAAAGATAGTCTTTCCTATGAAGAGATACCTATTGGGATACTTAATCGTCAGATTAGTAGGTTGAGGAATAAAGAGGTCGCCATAGTAAATATTCTATGGAGAAATCATTCAATTGAGGGAGCTACTTGGGAAGTGAAGGCAGATATGTTGACCAAGTATCCCCATCTTTTCTCTTCGAAGGCAATCCCAACTTGAGGTAATAATTCCCTTAATTAATTAATTAATTAATTGTTTCATTCTATCTAAGGCCATCCAACTATTTTTATGTCATAGAATGCATTCATGAGTTTTGTTTAGTCTATGCATCAGTCATATATTTAGATATCAACTCATGGTATAGCTCATAAGTGTTCAGTACAAAATTTCAACTTTTCCCCTAGTACTTCAGCTTAGTTTTATTCAGGGATGAAGGATTCTAAGGGGGAGATATTGTAAATCCCTAAGTTTTTAAGCTCTATACCTACCAAATGATAGTCCATTGAATTAGTTTTCCAATGTTAGCAGTCTCGCCTTAAGCTGATATCATCGTAAGAAGTTATGGAAAATTGATTGAGGAACTGTGAAACTACCAGTGACAATGGCTCATTGTGAGACACAACTAGTCGTAGTGAAGACTCGTTGTGACGGTAGTGAGGGACCAAAGATTTCAGCCCATGATGACGAATCCAGCATACGACTCGTTATTAGTCTAACGGAATCGTGAGGTGGACCCATCGTCACAACAGTGAGCAATTAAGAAATCAAGTCTCTGATAATGACTCCTCAAAATGACTCGTGACCAGACCTAACGAGTCGTTACCTAAACCATTATGACTGTTTCCTAAAATTCCTATATGTTTTAAGAAGGATTTTTTGGTCTTTTCCCATTCTTTTAACTCATAACCCACATCGTTTAGGCTTTCCTAAGGGTGGAATATAAGCCTAATTTTCCCCAATATCCCCATTAAATCACAAAATCAATTGAAACTAGGAAGAAGGAGCGATTATTCTTGTCCAAAGCCAAGTTAGGGTTCTAAAATCTCAAGTTCAAATTCTAAGGATTTCTCCAAGGCTTCCATCTCTAGGTATATGGGATTTCATCAATGGGTTCCTTCCACCCATTGAGTCCCAAAGACTTCTCCAATTCTCAAGTTTAATTCCCCTTTGAGTTTTGAGTTCTAGGTCAAATATGAGTTTTCTTAATTTCTTTAGTTTATTCTAGTAACTAAACCATGAATATATGTTTTCCCATTGTCTTTGTATCTCCCCGTAACCAAAATCATAGATTTTCCTTTTTATTGATCAATCATTGAGTTTTGGCTTGAATTATGAAATTCCCTATTATGATCAGCTTTTAATATTATCACGTTCAGATGTATTAGTCAGAGCTGATGGATTATGAACACCCAATACCTAGGTATTCATGCATATTTTAGTTTACATTTTATTAAGTACTTTAGATTATCCATTGTTGATATTTTCAGAATGAAATTAAGATGGGCAATTCAGTTTTCAGTGTCATTCAGTTGAGACTTAGCACCGAGTAAATGCAGGGATGAAGGCTCACCTGTCAATTAGGACTGAGATATTTAGTAGAAGTCCCTAAGTTCCAAAACTACGGAACCACCATAGGTTATAAGGGGTTACCCACCAGTTGAGGACTAACACCCTAATCCCTTAGGACATCAATTTAGTGGATCCATTCCAATCAGTGTTTGTACCCTTGGCAAGGTACTCAACACCCATCCAACTGGGATTATAGGTTGGACCCCGATTTGTTAATATTGGGGTATGTCGATTATTATTATCTCCCACAATCCTCAGTTTATGTTTCAATTTATGTTTTAATTCAGATTTGCATGACCATGTATTCAATTATTCAGTTTTTATTCAGTACATGTTTATACCTAGTCTTGCATTCAGTTTATGTGTTCATGTATTTATGTTTCGATTACACTGGTCAGTTGCCCATCTCACATACTCAGTACATTCAAAGTACTGATAGCATATTTTTTTTGCGCTATATTATCTCATAATATAGGTTCGGACTTCCAGTACCCGAATCACACTTAGCACATTCCCATGCCACTCAGCAGCAGTTATGGTTAGTCCTCATCATTCGAGAACTCGTTATCAGTTATTTACTTTTTAGTCTACTTTTATTTTAGTCAGTTGGAGTTAGTTGGGGGCTTGTCCCAACAACTCATTCAGATTTACAGGCTTTCAGACAAATGTCAAGATTTTTAGCATGTTGGTTTGTCAAACAGTTCTATTTCCAGTTTGGTTGATATTTAGTATTTCCTTATTATTAATTCCATTGGATATTTAAGTTTAGCTTCCACCCAGTATTTTATTACTTATCAGTATTGTCATTGTTATCCCAGGCCATAGGTTAGCTTGGGGACACTTATGACTCTAATATCGTATTGCGACTAGGGGACAGTCTTAGGTCCTAACAATTTTGGTATCGGTTATGTATAATGCAGCTAAGTTGACTAAAATTTATCACAAGGAGATTTTCATACTATATGGGTTTCCTATCTTATTATTTCTAATACGAGTACACAGATTACTAGCTTTTGAGAGAAGCTGCATAAGAAGTTGAACACTAAATTAGATTTGAGCACCCTTAAAATGATGGGTAGTCTGAGAAAATGTTTAATATATTATAAGACAAGATTCTTGAGTGTTTTATGGATTTTAGTGGTCTTTGGGATAGTTTCTACCTTTGGCTATGTTTGCATATAGTAATAGCTATCATTCTAGCATTGACATAACTCCTTTTGAGGCTTTGTATGGGAAGAGGCGTAGATCACTAATTACATGGTTTCATGTATTTGAGGAGAGACATTGGGGTATGAATATTTTGAAGGATTTGATAGAAAAGGTATGATTTATTCAAGAGACACTTGTGGCAAGGCAAAGTCGACAAAAAGAGTATAGGAATGGAAAGGTATGAAACATGTATTTCAAGAAGGGTGAGCAAGTGTTTCTCAAGGTTTTACCTATAAGGGTGTCATATAATTTTGGAAGTAGTGTGAACTTAGTCCAAGTTTTATTAAATAGTTTAAGATTTTTAAAGAAGAGGTCAGTGGCTTATAGGCTGGTCATGCCTTTGAGTTTATTGGGAGTTCATTCTATGTTCCATGTTTTGGTGATTATATTATCCACAGGAATTTGGTTTTCTAGGTGAGAACCTCTCTAATAAAGAAGAACTTATTGTAATTCTTGATAGAGATATCCAGAAATTAAAGACAAAGAAGATTGCACCCTTAAAGGTCCAGTGGAAGAATTTTCCTATTGAGGAGGACACTTGGGAGATCGAAGCAAACATGTAAAGCCAATATCCATAATTTTTTTCCAATTTAGGTAACTACTAGATTTTGTTTTCTTTTTTTCTTTATAGAAGTCATTTAGGGACAATTGATTGTTTAATTGGAATCTAATGTAATAACTCATCCCCTTTGTTATAGCATTGGTTCAGGTGTAAGTGACAAGGTAGACTTTTTTCGAGGATGAAAGTTGTTAAATCTCAAGCTAGGATGGTTTCTGTAAGAAATTAAGTATTGTGTAGTTAAAGAACATTTGTGTCTCGGTATAGTTTTTGATATTTTAAGGTGATTTCAAGATGAATGAGAGATATAGTGGTCTATAGAAATTTTCAGAATGAGAAATGGATTAGTAGAACTCTGGCTATGGAATTCACCGCGAGGGGTTAAATCTATGTTGTCAAAAAACCAAGAGAGTATTGTGAAAGAGGGAATTTCAAGAAAATTCCTTGGTTCACTATTTAAGGACTGACATAGCGGTCGTAGTACCACCATAGGGGGGTCACCATAGTGATCAGCTAATTGTTGTAGGTATCAATGAGGTTAAGTGATGGGCTTCTAAAGTGGGCTTCTGGTTGCTATAGCTAGACCGTTGTAGTAAACAGGTGACCCTACTGCGGTTATCGGGCAATTAAGTTACCTCACTATAAGAAAATTAGTGTTTAACAATGAACATATTCTATCACTAAATAGCCTATTTTGTTGCTAAAATGTTGTATAAATGGATTGGCAATGGATCACAGTTGGTCACAATAATGCTCATAGCTAACAACTTAGCAACGAAAAAATAAAATCCATTGCAATTTGGCAACAGACTACAACTTAAAATATTTGTTGCCATAAATAGAGACAGAATATATTTCATCGCTAGTATAAGTATTTCATTGCAACAAATTCATCACAAGTTATTATTGGTAATGAAATCATCTATCGCTAGTTCATCACTAGTCATTTTGGCACTTAATTTTGCCAGCTTTCAGTGTCAAATATTTTGTAGCGACATATTCGTCGCTAATTTGTTTACCTAGGAAAACTTCTCATTGCCAATTTCATGATAATACCTTTTCTTAACAAAAAAAACATTAAAATACAATTTAAATTTATAAAACACTTTTTTACAAATAGCTAATAATTCTAAATATAGATTAACAGTTAACAAGGTCTAAGGTATAGAAATACAGTATCAAATCTTTAAGTACAAAGCATTCAAAAATACTATAATAAAGTCTGAACAAAATGGGGAAACTAAGATGAGGTTAGAGAGTTACGTTCATCATAAGAATTTAATGCATATCCAAAAACACGACAATAAAGTCTAAATAAAATAGGCCAACTAATGTGAGGTTGGAGTTACGTTCATCATCAGATCTTATTGCATATCGAAAAACACAATAATAAAGTCCGAATATAAGCTAAGTAATGTGAGGTTGGGGAGTTACCTTCACGATCAGAACTTGATTCATGAACCTCATCAGTGTGGAAAGTAGTAGGAGCAGTAGGAACTGAAGAAATTAATTCACGAGCATGCTCAGCCAATGAAGGAAGCATATGTTTTGTCAATGCAGGTACCAATCGAGTCATAATCTCAACCAGATTACCTATCAATAATGATTGAGCAGTCAAAGGTGCTGCTGAAGGTGATACATCATATGCAAGAGAGTTAAAAATATTTCATCTATAGTAGCATTTGTCTTGAGGACCAAGACCATGTATTCGATTTTACTTTACTCCTCCCGTAGCTTCAAAATACCCCTAAACTGATCAATATCAGACTGAGTTTGTGTTTGTTGTTGTAATATTTCTTGATATTTTTTCTATAAAAAATATTTAATAGTTAGTATTTACTAACTGTTAATAGTCAAAGTTGTAAAAGAGGTGCTTGCGTGCAGTTAATAATAGTTAGTATCTGTTAATTATTAATAACTAAATAGTATTAATAATTATTAATAGTTAGTATTTGCTAACTATTAATAGCTGAAGTTATAACTATTAATAACTATAAAAAAGTTTAATAGTAAGTAAATAAAGGTGCTCGGGTTTACGGAATAGAGGAAAAGCAAGTAGAAAATTTGGAAAACAACATGTTCAAAGTTAATGCCTTCGACACAATCCAATTAGAGGCAAGTAAAATGTAAGACCCCGCAAATCCTAGTTATTTCGGTCCTTTATAGCATGCCAAAAGGGGTCCCATACTTGGAAAAAAATTCAACTAAGTATAAAGACTTAGAATCATTCTAACCTTCATAATATGATGATCTTATTTTTGATCCTTACGACTTTAAAATGTCAATTTTTAAGTCATTTCATGATTAGGGATGTCAATAAGTCACCTCAGGTGAGTTTTGGATTTTTGGGACGTCGTTAGAAGCTTAATTGGATGTCCAAAATAGTGAGTCAATGCGATTTCGGCACGATGCATTGGACATTGCTTCGATCCCATCGATGCAGGGCATCGGCTATCGCATCACTGGATAGTTTTTGTTTATTAAAAAATCTGACTTTCCAAGGGAAAATAGGTCCTTTTTTCCCTTACCCAATTCAGCTAAAACATGATATTAAGCCCCAAAAAAGGCAAAATTCATTCTTTATTCTCAAAATCCTCTCAATAACAAACCCTAGATCATCAAGCTCAAGACTCAAGTCCCAAGAATTCACCACAATTCTCAAGAAATCAACAATTAAGGTATATTAGGTGTTCATCCTTGGGTTTTCTTCCACCCTTGGAGTTCAAGAATCCTTTTTAAAACTACAAGCTTATTGATTTCATGATTTACATATTTGAATTAGATTGTGTTCATGTATGTATTGTTGTATGATTTTTAAATCAAGATTCATACAAGTTTCAAGTAAATTAATTGGCAAGTATGTAGAATCATGTGACCCTCATATTAAACCCTTGAATTTGCAAGTTGAATGTCGTAGCCATGATGTTTATATCTTGATGCTTTCTATGTGCATAAATTATGCTCCCCAAGTGTTTGATAGAATTCCTATATAAATTGAGTAGTGAATTCATGACATGTTAACATGTGGTCTCATTCATGCACAAGTTCGTACCTCTCAAATATTTGACAAAATGTCTAAGTGAATGCATGCTGGATAAGTAACTAATGTAATGCCTTTAAGATTTTTCCATGTTTTACTATTGATTCTATCAAGTCCTGGGGGTATTCAATACCCGACAATCTAGTTATTTACCTAGAATTACAATAGCTATAAAATAGTCATAGTAAAGTCACAGATAGTAGTACTCAGTCAGTTATAGAACTCAGTGAACTCAGTCCAGTTCAGTCAGTCAACACGATCAGTAACAGTTCAGTTAAGCCTAGTACAGTCTAGTGATCAGGTCAGTGTCTATTCAGTTGAGAGTAGGATTTGGCACCGAGCGAACCCAGGGATGGGGGAGTTCCTGTCAGCAGAAGGTTTTAACCTTAGTAGTAGTCCCTAGGTTACATAACTACATAGCAAGCATAGGGTAAGTTGTCCTCCTACCAGATTAGGGTTGACATAACCATTATATAATTCATGAGTCTTTCTGCCAGATCAGGGTTGACATAGCATTGTTAGTATCCCTTGGTAAAGTGCTAACACCCTTCCAACTGGGGTCACAGGTTAGACCCCATCTCAGTTTATAATTGGGTTATATCGGTTAGATGAACACTCCCATAATTATAGTTTTTGCATTCAGTACTCAGTAATCAGTATTCAGTCTTAGAATTTAGCAAAGAACTCAGATAGTTCTACAGAACCATGGCTATCAGTTATTATTTACTTAACCATTAGAATTCAGTACTTCACTATCAGTCTAAACCTCAGTTATCAGTATTCAGTTACCAGAACTCAGTACTTCAGTTTCAGTCTAATTCAGAAAAAGGTTATATGCACAGTATTGCATAGTCAGCATATCAATAGTTACAATTTTGTATGTACTCTTATTCAGTTATTTGATGATGTTCATTCAGTCAGTTATCATCTCATGCATATAAACCCATGTATATCATCCTGCCTCAATTATCATACCAGTAAATTTAAAGTACTGACGCATACTCTTTCTTTTGTGCTATGATGTCTCATATCATAGGTTCAGACACACGGGCTCCTGACTGTACTTAGCAACTCAGGTTCGCAGCAGCAATTATAGAGGTCAGTCCTTATATTTTGAGGACAGATTTATTTATTTCAGCATTCTAGTAGTTTAGTATATTCAGCAGTCAAAGTTAGTTGGGGACTTGTCCCATCAACTCCATATTCAGACAGTTAGAGGCTTTCGAACTGGACTATTTTAGACAGATGTTCCGTTTTTTAGTATTATTATTAGTATTCAGTATTTATTTTCAGTTTATGCACCTTATGGCAATTTTATCCAAACATCTGCATATATTTTCAGTATTATTATTATTCAATGCTCATAG
This sequence comes from Capsicum pubescens, assembly GCA_030864215.1. Classification (NCBI taxonomy): domain Eukaryota; kingdom Viridiplantae; phylum Streptophyta; class Magnoliopsida; order Solanales; family Solanaceae; genus Capsicum; species Capsicum pubescens. Next base: position 119,602,684 of record CM061538.1, read on the forward strand.
CAAGTATTAGTCATGGGTTAGCTTGTGGTCCTTCGGGATTGTAAGCACCGTGTAACACCCAAGGTGTAGTCTCGGGGCATTAAAAACTTGGTATCAGAGCCTAAGGTTCAATAGAGTCCTAAGGAGTCTAAAATCCATGTCAAGTAAAGTCTTGTTCATGGGTGTGTAGTGCGCCACACTTATGGACAAGAGGCTATGAGGCATTTTTAGAAAAAGTTCCCTTTTTTCAGTATTCATGTCATGCGAGTGAGCATGAGCTCAAGTTAAACTCTTTATCTAACCTAATTTTCCCTTCCATTTATAGAACATGCCTCCCAAAAAGACTAATGAAAGAAAAACTAGAAACCAGCCAACAACTCCGCCCATTCAAGAAAATCCCCTGAATGAGTATATTTATCATATAGAATTCAGAGCAGTTTTTATCACTCTATCTCATTCTATGGCATCCTAAAATGAATGCCTAGCTATTTTTTATACCAATCCAGTGGCCAATATGGCTGCAACTAGAATTCAGGACTTCACCTGAATAAACCCTCATTTATTTTTAGGATTTAAGTCTGAAGAGGACCTACAGGAATTCCTTGACATGGGAAAAAGGTCACAGATATTATGAGGGTAACTGCTAGTGAGAGTGATGAGTTAGTTGCATATCAGTTGCAGGATGTGGCTCATACATCGTTTAAGCAATGGAAGGCAGATAGGGCCGTTGATGTAGGGCCTATAGAATGGGAGGAGTTTGCTACTACCTTTCTAGATAGGTTCTTTCCATTGGAGCTGAGGGAAACTAAGGTGTTAGAATTCATTAACTTAAAGCAGGGCATCATGACAGTGAAGGAGTATTCTCACAAGTTTGCTCAGTTAGCCAGATATGTTTCTCATGTGGTAGCTGATAGCATAACTAAGATGAATAAGTTCGTGTTTGGTGTGTCTGACAGTGTGGTCAAGGAGTGTAGGATTTCCATGCTGATTAAGAAGATGGACTTAGCTACGTTGATGGTCCATACTTAGTAGATAGAGAAGCAGAACACTAAGAAGAAAGAGAGGAAGAGTGAGAAAGCTAGAACAAGTAGCTTTAATTTCACTCAGCCTAAGTCAGAGGGTGGTAACCATTCTCAATTTTTCCCAAAATCTTCATTTTAAGCTCCGTCCTCAGCCAGTGCTCTGGTGCCTAAGTTTAGAAATGGTAATAAGGATAGGGCGCCAGGCTCTAAATCTCAGGGTAGTGTTAGCAGTGCCCAAAAAAATCCTCTTTGTCAGAAGTGTGGCAGAAACTATCAGGGTATCTGCAAGGCTGGCAGTGATATATGTTTCAGATATGGAAAGCCAGGCCATAGGATCAGAGAGTGTCCTCAGGTGGGTTCATAGAGTCATCATAATCGTCCCCTACCTCAGTCCGGTCGCCCGTCTCAGCAGGGTGCCACTTCCAGTGCCACCAGTGGGCAACGTCCAAATAGGCTCTATGCACTTCAATCCCGATTGGATCAGGAAATTTATCCTGAGGTGGTCACTGGTGCGTTACAAGTTTACCATTTACATGTTTATACTTTGCTAGATCCAGGAGCTTATTTGTCTTTTGTAACTCCTTATATAGCTGTTGACTTTGGAGTTAGTCCCGAAATCCTAGCAGAGCCTTGCTCAGTCTCTACCCCAGTAGGTAAGAATATCATAGCTCGGTGGGTATACAGAACTATCCGATTATGGTATCTCAAAAAGTTACTTCAGTAGACTTAGTAGAGTTAGAGATGACAGATTTTGACGTTATTCTCGGCATGGATTGGCTCTATTCATGCTATGGTTCAGTTGATTATAGAAATAGAGTTGTTTATTTCCAGTTCCTGAATGAACCAATCCTAGAATAGAGGTGTAGTACTTCAGCACTTAGGGGTCAGTTTGTTTCATACCCTAGAGAGAGAAAAATAATATCCAACGGGTGTGTCTATCATCTTGTTCGAGTTAAAGATTCTAGTTCAGAGACCCCTAATCTTGAGTCAGTTCCAGTAGCAAAAGAATTTTCAGATGTGTTTCTCGAAGATCTTCTCAGAGTCCCTCCCGAAAGGGAAATTGACTTCAAAATAAACCTTCTTTTAGATACTCAACCCATCTCTAGTCTTCCATACAGAATGGTTCCAGATGAACTTACAGAATTAAAATAACAGTTGAAGGATCTCCTAGATAAGGGATTCATCATACCCAATGTCTCTCTGTGGGGTGCACCAGTTCTATTCATGTAAGAAAGATAATTCTCTCAGAATATATATTGACTACCATCAGTTGAACAAAGTCACAGTCAAGAACAAGTATCCACTTCCCAGAATCGATGACTTGTTTGACCAACTTCAGGGTGCCAGTTACTTTTGTAAGATTATCTCAGAGTCAGAGAATGTGACATTCCAAAAATAACTTTCAGAACTCAGTTTGATCACTTCAAATTTTTAGTTATGTCATTTGATCTTACCAATGCCAAGAAGCTTTCATGGACTTGATGAACTGTGTGTCCAAGCATTACTTGAACATTTTTTTCATAGTCTTCATTGATGACATTTTTGTCTACTCCCGCAGTGAAAATAATCATGCAGACCATCTCAGAATACTATTATAGACCCTCAAATCCCATCAGTTGTTCTCTAAATTCAGTAAGTGTGAAATTTAGCTAACGTCAGTAGCTTTCCTTGGTCATATAGCTTTCGGTGATGGCATTTGAGTTGATCCTCAAACTTTGAAGCAGTGAGAAACTGGCCCAGGCCAATCTCTCTGTTAGATATCAGGAATTTCTTGTGTTTTGTTGGCTATTACCAACGGTTTATTGAAGTATTTTTGTTTATTGCATTCCCCATTTACAGATTGACTCAGAAGAAAGTCAAATTCCAGTGGTCAGATTCTTGTGAGAAGAATTTTCAAGAGTTGAAGACTCGACTCACTACAACCCCAGTTTTGACTTTATTAGATGGTTCAGACAGGTTTGTTGTGTATTGTGATGCTTCCAAAGTTGGTTTGGGGTGTGTTTTAATGTAGAGAAGTAAGGTCATAGATGATGCCTCTCGATAGCTTAATCCCCATGAAAAAAATTATCCCACCTATGATCTTAAGTTAGCAACAGTAGTGTTTGCCTTAAAGATTTTAAGGCACTATTTGTATGGGGTACATGTTGATGTGTTCACAGACCATAAAAGTTTGTAGTTTGTATTTTATCAGAAAGACTTGAACTTGCATCAGAGAAAATGGTTAGAGTTATTAAAAGACTATGACATGAGTGTTCTGTATCATCCGGGCAAGGCCAATGTAGTGGTTGATGCTCTCAGTAGATTGTCCATGGGTAGTGTTGCTCACGTTGAGGATAGTAAGAAGAAGTTAGTTTAGGAAGTTCATCAGTTTGCCAGGTTAGGTGTTCGTTTGGTTGATTCAGCTGAGGGTAGTGTATGGGTGCAGAATAGTTCAAAATCTTCCTTGGTTTCTGAGGTGAAAGAAAAGTAGGACAGGGATCCCAGTTTAGTTAAGGTAAAAGAGTCAGTCAGAGATTAGAAAGTAGAGGTTTTCTTCTAAGGGGGAGATGGTGTTTTACGATGCTAGGGTAGGTTATGTGTTCCATTTGTGGATGGCGTGAGACAGCGGATTCTTGAAAAAGCACATGGTGCGCGTTACTCAATTCATCCAGAGGCCACTAAGATGTACCACGACTTACGGGAAGTCTATTGGTGGAGTGGGATGAAAAGAAACATTGCAAAATTTATGGCTAAGTGCTCTACATGTCAGCAGGTGAAGATTAAGCACCAAAATCCTAGTGGGTCTATGCAGGAGTTCAGTATCCCCACTTGGAAGTGGGAGGAAGTGAACATGGACTTTGTGATGGATTTGCCTCGTACTCATCATTAGCATAATTCTATTTGGGTCAGTGTAGATAGGATGACCAAATTCGCTCATTTCTTGCCAGTCCATACCTCTTACTCAGCTGAGGATTATGCCAAGCTCTATGTCAGAGAGTTTTTTAGATTGCACGGAGTTCCATTATCCATCATTTCAAATAGAGGCATGCAGTTCACCTCTCATTTTTTGAAAGCCTTCCAAAAGGGTCTTAGTACCCAAGTTCACCTCAGTACAGTCTTCCACCCTCAGATAGATGGTCAAGAAAAAAGGACCATTCATACTTTAGAAGATATGTTGAGAGCTTGTGTTGTTGAATTTAAGGGTAGTTGGGATGACTACTTATCCTTAATTGAGTTTGCGTATAATAATATCTATCGTTTCAGTATTCAGATGGATCTGTTTAAGGTGCTTTATGGGAGAATATGTAGGTCTCCCATTGGTTGGTTTGAGGTAGGTGAGACTGTATTGGTAGGGCCTGACTTAGTATTTAATGCCTTAGAGAAGGTTCAGTTGATCAGGGAGAGGCTTAAGACAGCTCAGAGTCGACAGAAATCATGTGCTGATGAGAGAAGAAAAGATCTCGAGTTTGAGATTGGTGATTATATATACTTGAAAATCTCTCCCATGAAAAGAGTGAAGAGGTTTGGATGGAAGAGAAAGCTCAGTCCCTGATATGTCGATCCTTACAAAATTCTCAGTCATTTCGAAAGGGTAGATTACGAGTTTGAGTTACATTCAGACTTAGCTTCAGTACACCCAGTGTTTCACGTCTCCTTGCTAAAGAAATGCATTGGTGACCCAGCAGTTGTAGTCCCTATAGAGAGTATAGATGTTCAGAACAGTCTCTCTTATGAGGAAGTCCCAGTTGAAATCCTTGATTAGCAGATTCGCAGATTGAGGAACAAAGATGTTTCTTTGGTCAAAGTTCTTTGGCAGAATCAGTCTGTTGAGGGAGCTACTTGAGAAGCAGTAGCAGATATGCGAACCAAGTATCCTCACCTCTTCTCCGCAAACTCAAACTCAGTCCAAGGTAATAGTCTTCCTTAGATTTACTCAGTTCCATGCTTAGATAATTACAAACTTAGTATCAATTATCATTGCATATCATCCTCATGACAGTCATGCATTCATAAATCAGTTCAGCCATGTAATCATGCTTCAGTTATGCATGTTCAGTATGAAAACTCAGTTTATCAGCAGTTTCAGTCATGTAATCATGCTTTAGTTGTGCATGTTCAGTATATAAACATAATCTATCAGTGTTCTCAGTTCAGTCAGTCTCATTCGAGGAAAAATATTACCAAGGGGAAGATATTGTAAGACCCCGCAAATCCTAGTCATTTTGGTCCTTTATAGCATGACAAAAAGGGTCCCAGACTTAGAAAAAAATTCAACCAAGTGTAAAAACTTAGAATTGTTTTAACCTTCGTAATCGGATGATCTTATTTTCGATCCTTACGACATTAAAATGTCAATTTTAAGTTGATTCATGATCAGGAATGTCAATAGGTCACCTCAGGTGAGTTTTGGATTTTTCGGACATCGTTAGAAGCTTAATTGGATGTCCAAAACAATGAATCGATGCGACCTCAGCGAGACGTATTGGCCATCGCATCGATCCCATTGAAGTGGCGCGTCAGGTATCGAGTCACTGGCCAATTTTTGCTCATTAAAAAATCCAAATTTCCAAGGGCAAATAAGTCCTTTTCCCCTTACCCAATTCAGTTAAAACACAAGATTAAGCCCCAAAAAGGGCAAAATTCATTCTTTATTCTTAAAATCCTTTCAAGAACAAACCCTAGTTCATTAAGCTCAAGATTCAAGTCCTAAGAATTCACCACAATTCTTAAGAAATCAACAATTAAGGTATGTGAGGTGTTCATCCTTGGGTTTCCTTCCACCCTTGGAGTTCAAGAATCCTTTTTAAAACTACAAGTTTATTGATTTCATGATTTACATGTTTGAATTGGATTGTGTTCATGTATGTATTATTGTATGGTTTTCAAATCAAGATTCATACAAGTTTCAAGTGAATTAATTAGCAAGTATGTAGAATCATGTGACCCTCATGTTAAACTCTTGAATTTACAAGTTGAATGTTGTGGCCATGATGTTTATATCTTGATGATTTCTATGTGCATTAATTATGCTCCCCAAGTATTTGATAGAATGCCTACGTAAATTGAGTAGTAAATTCATGACATGTTAACATGTGGTCCCATTTATTAACAAGTCCATGCCTCTCAAATGTTTGACAAAATGTCTAAATGAATGCATGGTGGACAAGTAACTAATGTAATGCCTTCAAGATTTTGCCATGTTTTACTATTGATGCTATCGTGTCCTGGGGGTATTCAATACCCGACAATCTAGTTGTTTACCTAGAATTATAGTAGCTACAGAATAGTCATAGTAAAGTCACAGACAGTAGTACTCAGTCCAGTTCAGTCAATCAACATGATCAGTAATAGTTCAGTCAAGCCTAGTACAGTCTAGTGATCAGTTCAGTGTCTATTCAGTTGGGAGAAGAATTTAGCACAAAGCAAACCCAGGGATGGGGTAATTCCTGTTAGCAGAGGGATTGACCTTTAGTAGTAATCCCTGCGTTACAGAACTATGTAGACAGCGTAGGGTAAGTTATCCTCCTGACAGACTAGGGTTGACCCAACCATATATACAATTCATGAGTCTTCCTGGCACATTAGGGTTGACACAACATTGTTAGTATCCCTTGGAAAGGTGCTAACACCCTTCCAACTGGGATCACAGTTTGGACCCTAACTCAGTTTATAATCGGGATATGTCGGTTAGATGAACACTTTCACAGTTACAATTTCAGTATTCAGTACTCAGCAATCAGTATTCAGTCTCAGAATTTAGTAAAGAACTCAGATAGTTCTATAGAACCATGGCTACCAGTTATCACTTACTTAGCCATCAGAATTCAGTACTTCAGTATCAATCTAATCCTCAGTTATCAGTATTCAATTACCAAAACTCAGTACATAAGTTTCAGTCTAATTCAGACAGAGGTTATATGTACAATATTGCATAGTCAGCATAATCAGTAGTTACAGTTTTGCATGCACTCTTATTCAATTATTTCATAATGTTCATTCAGTCAGTTATCATCTCATACATATGAACCCATGTATATCAGCCTGCCTCACTTAGCATACCAGTACATTCAAAGTACTGACGCATACTCTTTCTTTTGCACTATGATGTCTCATATCATAGGTTCAAATAGTAACGCCCCAAAAAATGGGTCCCAGAGCGTCGCACGGTGCTTGAGGCTACGAGTAGCCCCAAGCTAACCCTTTGAGCCATTTTCATTCAATTCAACACAAATCAACGGGGTTTCCATAAATAACCCTCAAATATCAACAGAGTAATCATCATTCAAGAAAAAAAGAATTTCAGAAACATAACAAAATACGACTTATTAGTCAACTCCCAACATCTATACAAGTCTGACAAGCCTCTAAGAAAATCAATAAAACCAGCGAGCCATTGAGACATGCCCCAACTGACTCATACTCAGTTATCAAATGTAAACAATTCCGTGAAACCAACATCAGACATCACGTCCTCGGAACATGAGGACTCACCACAACAGAGGATGTAGACCAGCGTGCCCGAAGAATCACTGTCGAACGTGGAACTGAGCACCTGAACCTATATTCTGAGAAAATACAGCCCACATTCGAAGATGTGGGACAGTAGCATGGAAAGGAACCGAGTATATGGGGGTGTATGTAGTTGTATAAACATCATCATCATAAATATTTAAAAGAAATATGCAGGATGTATGAAAGACTCACATAGCTCGAAGAAAATTATCATAATCATGAGAGGATGAAATAAGTATAATAACACATGTGAGTCATTATATAATTTGTCAATCACTTTCAGTTCATCAAGAATATCTATTCTCATAATGTAAATGTCATTTAAATCTTTCGAAAGAATAACTTTCACAATTCCACTTTCAAATCACTTCACCATTCACCATAGACACCAGGAAACACACACACACTGGGAAATCCTATAACCGACATAAACCATGTGAGCTACATGGAGTCCAACGTACAACCCACGTTTGGGAGAGCCATCCTATCCTGGCCATCGGAGTAGGACTATCGATATCAAATCCACACAAACTAGTGATCACTATATAAATCAGGCTCAGGCTCACTCCTACGGGGGCACGTAGTTCTAGGGAAGTAAGGTCGCTTTATACCTCCCACTCGGTGTTAAAGATTTCTCCCGGACTTAGCTCAGATCATTTAAAAGACAATCCACAAAAAAACAATTTCAGTAATATATAAATATACATCGGGAGCCATCATGCTTCCCATCTATCAAAATCAACCACGTTGTGGATTTCGTTCACACTCGAGTTCAAAACAACTCCATTAAGACCAAAAGGTCAAATCATTCAAAATATCTCAAATATTCAACATCAACGTGCTTATAACACACACTTTCTAAAAAAACATAATTTCCAATGGGGATTCATGACCCAAATATCAAAATCATGATAAATATCGTTCAAGATTCATGCTTTATATCACCACACATGTAAATTCATCTTTCAAAATCATAAACAACAAGATTTCATAATAATCATCACAACATATGGGTTCATGCTTCAAATTCATAAAAATCATGCTTTTGTAAAGAAAATTACTTTTGGGCACAAGAACGAAAGAGAGTTCTTGTTGAAAAACCCCACATACCTTGAATGATAAACTTTAGATCGATACTCATTTTTGAGATGTTAGTCGTACCTTTGAATGATGGTTCTTGGAGTTCTTGAACTAGGAACTTGGAATCTTGAATAAATTTGCAGAATTAATGGTGAACTTTGGAGGTTCTTGAAGTTGGATGTAGGAGCTTAGGGTTTTCTTTTTGAGCGAATTTGATGAAATATAACATATAATGCTTCTAATAGGCTTTAATATAGGATTTGGACGGAGTTTGGGTGAGGGGAAATGACCAAAACACCCCTAAAATCAAATAATTCTCAAATTTGTCCTTTGGTGGACTGTTTTGATAGTCTGAAGTAGATCAAACATAACGTTTTACTCTGATATCCAAATTGGATGAAACCAATTTCATTAGAAAGAGAACTCTAATATATTTCCGTTGATATATAGTATCTCACGCATATCATTGTGTACGAGGAGTTATGATCGTTTGAAGTTGACCCAAAAATTCACTTTTGATAGGCTGAAGTAGATCGACCATAACTTTTTCTCCGATAGAAAAATTAGATGAAAACAATTTCATCGGAAAGAGGACTTGCAGATCTTTTCGTTGATATATAGTAGATCACCCAGATCATTATTTACTAGGAGTTATGATTATTTAAAGTTGGAGCAAAAATACGCCAGGCCTCAGTACTTTTTCCTGCACGTTTTACTGTTCACTACTATTCACGGTTCGATCGGAATGTTCATAACTCGTTGATCGGGTGTCTGTTTTGGATGATCCACATATCGTTGAAAAGCTTATTAGATACTATACACAATGGTGGGTCATAATCTAAGACATTCCGCACGAAAAATTTATAATTCATTCTAGAAGATAGAACCCAACACGTTTACGCACAAAATTTCAACGAAAAATTTCCCGGGGTATTACATCATCCCCCCTTGGAAAAATTCATCCTCAAATGACGCTAGATATGCCAAGATTAGATAGGGAATAGAGCATACAGCTGAAACCATTCGTTAGACTCATCACCACATCGTTTCTCACTCTGAATGCAACATAGAATGCATAAATTCAAGAAACTACAGCTGAACACATAATAAATGACAGCTGAACTGCTGCAACTTTTATCAAAACTGCTTGATTTAGGAAAGAACGGTACCTTCGACTTGATCGGAGTTTGCAAAAAATAGGTGTGGGTACTTGGATTGCATATCCTCCTCAGCTTCCCAAGTTGCACCCTCAACAGATTGGTTTCGCCACAACACCTTGACCAAGGAACTTCTTTGTTCCTTAGTCTTCGGACACTGAAATCAAGAATCTCAACAGGAATCTCATCAAAAGAAAGATTTTCTTGAATGTCAGCACTCACAGAGGAATCCACTACCACAGCATCGCTAATATGCTTTCTAAGCATGGAGACATGGAATATTGGATGAACAGAGGACAACTCGGAAGGCAACTCGACCTCATAAGCTACCTTACAACATGGCTAAGAATTTTGTAAGGACCAACATAACGGGGACTAAGCTTCCCCTTCTTTCCGAATATCTTCAATCCCTTATGGGTGAAATTTTTAGATACACTAGGTCACCAACTTCAAACTCAAGGTCTCTCCTTCTAACATCCGCATATGACTTCTGACGACTCAGCACAGTTTTCAAACTTTCCCTAATCAACTTAACTTTTTCCATAGCCTCAAATACCGAATCAGGACCACTCACAGCCGCTTCACCCACCTCGAACCAACCTATGGGTGATCTACACTTCCTCCCATATAAGACTTCAAATGGAGCCATGCCAATACTAGAGTGGAAACTATTATTGTAAGCAAACTCTATCAACGGTAAGTGATCATCCCAACTTCCCTTAAAGTCAAGTGCACAAGCTCTCAACATATCCTCTAAGGTCTGGATGGTCCACTCAGCCTGACCATTGGTCTGCGGATGAAAAGCAGAACTTAAAAGCACTTGGGTACCAAGACCCTTCTGAAAAGCTTTCCAAAATTGTGAAGTGAACTAAGTACCCCTATCCGAAATAATAGACAAGGGAACTTTATGCAGTCTAACAAGCTCTCGGATATACAATCTAGCGTAATCCTCAGCAGTAGATGAAGTATGAACAGGCAAGAAATGAGCAGACTTAGTCATTCTATCAACCACAACCCAAATGGAATCATGATGGCGTCGGGAAGGAGGTAAACCAATCACAAAGTCCATATTTATCTCTTCCCACTTCCCGGTGGGAATACTAAACTCTTACATCATACCACCAGGTCTTTGGTGTTCAACCTTAACCTGTTGGAATATTGTACACTTAGCTACAAACGTTGTATATCTTTCTTCATGCCACTCCACTAATAGATTTCCCGCAAGTCTCGGTACATCTTGGTGGCACCAGGATGAATAAAATATCGTGCCCTGTGTGCTTCAGCCATAATCCTCTATCTCAAATCATCAACATTCGGGACACACAATCTACCCTGCAATCTCAACACACCATCTCCCCTTGGGAGAAAACCTCTACTTTTTGGTCCTTGACTGACTCCTTCAGTCTGACCAAACTAGCATCTAAGTATTGCTTTTCCTTCACTTCCGAAACCAAGGAGGATTCGGAACTACTCTGAACCCCTATACTACCTTCAGCAGAGTCAAACAACCTAATCCCCAATCTAGCCAAACGATGTACATCATGAGCCAACTTTTTCTTACCTTCTACCACATGCAAAACACTACCCATGGACACTCTACTTAGGGCATTCGCCATAATATTGGCCTTGCCCAGATGGTACAGCACACTCATATCATAGTCCTTTAACAATTCTAACCATCGTCTCTGCCTAAGATTCAATTCTCTCTGGGTAAACACATACTGCAGACTCTTATGATCAGTGAAAAAATCAACATGGACACCATACAAATAGTGTCTCCAGATTTTCAAAGCAAACACAACAGCAGCCAACTCAAGGTCATGGGTGGGGTAATTTTTCTCATGGGGTTTCAACTGTCTAGAAGCATAAGCTATCACCTTACCCTTCTGCATCAATACGCAACCCAACCCAACTCTCGAAGCATCACAGTACACCACAAAACCATCAACACCATCAGGCAAAGTCAAAACAGGGGTTGAAGTGAGTCAAGTCTTCAACTCCTGAAAACTTTTCTCACAAGATCCGGACCACAAGAACTTCACTTTCTTTTGGGTCAACCGAGTCATAGGAGACACTATAGAGGATAAACCCTCAATAAAACGGCAGTAATAGCCAGCTAAACCCAAGAAACTTTAGATATCATTCGGAGAAATAGGTCTAGGCCAATTTCTAACAGCTTCGGTCTTTTGGGGATCAACTCTAATACCCTCGGAAGAAATGATATGACCCAGAAAAGCAACTGATCTTAGCCAAAACTCACACTTACTGAACTTGGCAAACAACTTGTGATCTCTAAGAGTTTGCAAGACAGTTCGAAGATGATCAGAATGTTCATCCTCACTACGGGAGTACACCAGTATATCATCAATGAACACTATGACAAACATATCCAGATATGGTCTGAACACTCGATTCATGAGGTCCATGAAAGCTGTTGGGGCATTAGTTAACCCGAAAGACATAACAAGAAACTCAAAATGGCCATAATGAGTTCGGAAAGTGGTTTTTGGGATGTCACACTCCCTAACTTTGAGTTGATGATAGCCAGAACGTAGGTCTATCTTTGAGAAATAACTTGCACCTTGAAATTGGTCAAACAAATCATCTATTCTCGGAAGGGGGTACTTATTTTTTACGGTGACTTTATTTAGTTGGCGGTAATCAATGCACATACTCAAAGAGCCATTTTTCTTTCTCACAAACAACACAGGAGCACCCCAAGGAGAAAAACTGGGCCTTATGAAACCCTTATCTAGTAGATCTTTGAGTTTCTCTTTCAACTACTTAAGTTCTGCAGGGGCCATACGGTAAGGAGGAATAGAAATGGGCTGAGTATCGAGAAGAAGATCAATCTCGAACTCTATCTCTCTATCAAGAGGTATCCCTAGGAAATTATCCGGAAAGACATCAGAAAACTTATTGACGACGTTAACAGACTGGAGAGTTAGAGTCTCAGACTTAGTGTCTTTGACTCTAACCAAATGGTAAATACACCCCTTGAAAATAAGCTTTCTAGCTTTGAGGTAAGAGATAAAATGACTCTTGGGTGACACAGAATTCCCAGACCACTCAAACACGGATGCACCCAGAAACTGAAACTTGACCATTCGGGTCCGACAATCAATAGAGGCATAAGAAGAATACAGGCAGTCCATACCTAGAATCACATCAAAATCTACCATGTCTAACTCAATCAGATCAGCCAACAAGACTCTATGAAGAACGGTAATAGGACACTTTTTATACACTTTCTGGGAAACAATCGAATCACCCACTGGGGTAGAAACTAGGATAGCCTCAGGAATAATCTCAGGACTCATTTCAAAATTCACAGCAATCAAAGGTGTAACATATAAGAAACTGGATCCAGGATCCAACAAAGCATACACATCAAACTGAAATATACGAAGCATACCAGTAACAATATCGGGAGAGTCCTCATGTTCCTGGCGGGACGATAAAGCATAGAATCTATTTTGGCGCTGCCCGCCAGCATTGCTAGAAGAGGCGCCCTGAGCTGGGGCTGGGCGAGTCGCTGGAACTGGAGCACTAACAGTCTGAGTCTGGGTCTGAGGGCGATAGTCACGACACCCTTGTCCATCCTATGGACAATCTCTAACCCTGTGACCCATATCACCACACCGCAAATAACCCCTCTTCTCACCCCAACACTCAGATGAATGAGCCCTACCACACTTAGGACACAGGGGATGATTTGGCTTTTTGCCAGCACTGTACTGGGACCTAGATGCATATGACCTGCTACCTTACTCCTTCCTACCTCTAGGCACGGGAGCACTAGAAAATGACAGTAATGGCAGAGACGAACAATCCTAATACTGAAGGTGACTCCCTCCCTGCGATCTAGTCTGACCTTGTCTGTGCTGCTCGGACCTAGCTTTCTTATTCTCTCTCATTCTATCTCTCTCCTTAATCTTGTCTGCCTCAATCTGTTGGGCATGAGTCATCAGCCTAGAAAGATTCATCTCACTATTCAGCATAGCAGGCCTACACTCCTTAACCACATAACTAGACACTCCAGTCATAAACTTACTCATACTAGCCCGATTATCAGCCACTAAGTCAGAAGCATACTTTGTCAACTGATTGAAACTCCCTAACAGTCATAGAGCCCTATCGCAGGTTCATAAACTCTTCCACCTTCACCTCTCTCATCTCCAAAGGGAAAAACTTATCCAGGAATGCATCCTGGAACTCTTGACAAGTCGTAGGGACAGCTTCCTCACCTCTACCTTTCCTCCAAGCAACAACCCTGTCATAAGCAAGGTCTTTCAACCTATATGCAGCCAACTCCACACTATGTTCCTCAGATACATGCATCAACTGAGTAATCTTTCGCACCTCCTCTAAATATAACCATGGATCCTCATCAGACTTGGACCCATAGAATTCCGGCGAATTCATCCACATGAAGTCACGGATCCTGGCAACAGTTGAATCACCTCCCTACTACTATGGAGCCAGGGCCAGGTTGGCCTGAATATTTACAGTAACAGCTTGGGCCAGCGCCTGAAAGGCTGCCCGAAATTCTGCATGAGACACGTTTTCATTCAATGGGTCAGCGGGTTGAGGTTACTGACCATTATTATTTCTTCTAGCTCGACGTGGAGGCATATTTCTGAAAGAGGAGAGCACGAATCAATAGCAGAGAGAGACACTTTAAGCACGATAGACTTTTGAAAGAAAAATCATACTTTTTCCTAAAACGTCTGGTAGCCTCTTGCTCATAGATATGGCGCACTACACACCGATGATCAAGACTCTACTTAACGCGGCTTGTCAGACTCCCTAGGATACCTTAAAACCATAGGCTTTGATACCAAGTTTGTAACGCCCCGAAAAATGGGTCCCGAAGCGTCACACGGTTCTTGAGGCTACGAGTAGCCCCAAGCTAACCCTTTGAGCCATTTTCATTCAATTCAACACAAATCAATGGGGTTTGCATAAATAACCCTAAATATCAACAAAGTAATCATCATCCAAGAATAAAAAAATTTCAGAAAGATAACAAAATACGACTTATTATTCAACTCCCAACATCTATACTAGTCTAACAAGCCTCTAAGAAAATTAATAAAATCAGCGAGCCATTGAGACATGCCCCAACTGACTCATACTCGGTTATCAAATGTAAACAATTCCGTGAAACCAACATCAGACATCACGTCCTCGGAACATGAGGCCTCACCACAACAGAGGATGTAGAACAGCGTGCCCGAAGAATCACTGTCGAACCTGGAACTGAGCACCTGAACCTATATTCTGAGAAAATGCAGCCCACATTCGAAGATGTGGGTCAGTACCATGGAAAGAAATCGAGTATATGGGGGTGTATGCAGTTGTATAAACATCATCATCATAAATATTTATAAGAAATATGCAGGATGTATGAAAGACTCACATAGCCCGAAGAAAATCATCATAATCATGAGAGGATGAAATAAGTATAATAACACATGTGAGTCATCATATAATTTGTCAATCACTTTCAGTTCATCAAGAATATCAATTCTCATAATGTAAATATCATTTAAATCTTTTGAAAGAATAACTTTCACAATTTCACTTTCAAATCACTTTACCATTCACCATAAACACCGGGAACCAAACACACACTGAGAAATCCTATAACCGACATAAACCATGTGAGCTACATAGAGTCCAACATACAACCCACGTTGGGGAGAGCCATCCTATCCTTGCCATCGAAGTAGGACTATCGATATCAAATCCACACAAACTAGTGATCACTATATAAATCAGCCTCAGGCTTACTCCTATGGGGGCACGTAGTTCTAAGAAAGTAAGGTCGCTTTATACCTCCCACTCGGTGCTAAAGATTTCTCCCAGACTTAGCTCAGATTATTTAAAAGACAATCCACAACAAAACTATTTCAGTAATATATAAATATACATCGGGAGCCACCATGCTTCCCATCTATCAAAATCAACCACGTTGTGGATTTCTTTCACACTCGAGTTCAAAACAATTCCATTAAGATCAAAAGGTCAAATCATTCAAAATATCTCAAATATTCAACATCAACGTTCTTATAACACATACTTTCTAAAAAAAACACAATTTCCAATGGGGATTCACGACCCAAATATCAAAATCATGATAAATATCGTTCAAGATTCATGCTTTATATCACCACACATGTAAATTCATCTTTCAATATCATAAACATTAAGATTTTATAATAATCATCATAAGATATGGGTTCATACTTCAAATTCATAAAAATCAAATAAAAATTATGCCTGTAAAGAAAATTACTTTTGGGCACAAGAACGAAAGAGAGTTCTTGTTGAAAAACCCCACATACCTTGAATGATGAACTTTAGATCGATACTCATTTTTGAGATGTTAATCGTGCCTTTGAATGATGGTTCTTGGAGTTCTTGAACTAGGAACTTGGAATCTTGAATAAATTTGCAGAAGTAATGGTGAACTTTGGAGGTTCTTGAAGTTGGATATAGGAGCTTAGGGTTTTCTTTTTGAGGGAATTTGATGAAATATAACATATAATGCTTCTAATAGGCTTTAATATAGGGTTTGGACGGATTTTGGGTGAGGGAGGATGACCAAAACGCCCCTAAAAATCAAACAATTCTCGAATCTGTCCTTTGGTGGACTGTTTTGATAGTCTGAAGTAAATCAACCATAACGTTTTACTCCGATATCCAAATTGGATGAAACCAATTTCATTAGAAAGAGGACTCTCATACCTTTCCATTGATATATAGTATCTCACCCAGATCATTGTGTATGAGGAGTTATGATCATTTGAAGTTGACCCAAAAATTCACTTTTGATAGGCTGAAATAGATCGACCATAACTTTTTGCTCCGATAGACAAATTGGATGAAACCAATTTCATCGGAAAGAGGAATCGCAGATATTTTCATTTATATATAGTAGATTACCCAGATCATTATGTACAAGGATTTATGATCATTTAAAGTTGGAGCAAAAATACGTCAGGCCTCAATACTTTTTCTTGCACGTTTTACTGTTCACTACTATTCACGGTTCGATCGGAATGTTCATAACTCATCGCTCGGGTGTCCGTTTTGGATGATCCACATATCGTTGGAAATCTTATTCGATACTCTACATAATGGTGGGTCATAATCTAAGATATTCCGCACAAAAAATTTATAATTCATTCTAGAAGATAGAACCCAACACGTTTACGCACAAAATTTCAACGAAAAATTTCTCGGGGTATTACAAGACGCACGGGCTCCTGACCATACTTAGCAGGTCAGGTTATCAGCAGAAGTTATAGTGGTGAGTCTTCATATTTCAAGGACAACGTTATTTATTTCAGCATTCCAGTAGTTCAGTATGTTCAGCAGTCGGAGTTAGTTGGGGACTTGTCCCATCAATTCCATATTCTGACAGTTAGAGGCTTTCAGACTAGACTATTTCAGACAGATGTTCAGTTTTTCAGTATTATTATCAGTATTCAATCTTTGTTTTCAGTTTATGAACCTTATGGCAATTTTAGCCTAACTTCCGCATATATTTTAAGTATTATTATTATTGAGTGCTCACGACAGGTACCAATCATGGGTTAGCTTGTGGTCCTTCGGTATTATAAGCACCGTGTGACGCCCAGGGTGAACTTTGAATAAATTTTCAACATCCATTATATACTTTAATTTATCAGTACTTGAGCATTCACTTATTGACTCTGATCCAAAAAATTTATGTCTTCGAAATAACTTTATTAATTTTCTCTAATTATTGATTTTTCTGAATTTTAATTTCACTCCTTACTCTCATGATATAGAGGGGGGGAAACTGAAGCTACTTGTAAATTGGGAAAGGAAAAAGATAATCCATTAGTAGAGGTCCCTTCGGGAAGTTCATTACTGGATAAAATCAGTTCACAAATACTTAATTTAGGATATGAGTTATATAACAACAACCTAGTGCGATCCCATAAGTGGAGATAGAATATGAGGTATACAAGAACAAGAAAAAAAAGAGAAAGTAATAGAAGGAAGAGAGATGAGCAAGAGATGAAACTTATATATAAAGTAGACTTACATGTAACACTTGGGATCGTGCAGCAACAAAAAAAAATAATCGTGGTCATGTGTATGGACGTATAAATATATCTCACTTGTTAGATCTTGACCTTTTTCTACAGCCTATACAAAAGTTATTGTAACTCAAAAATCATATCTGTCTCAAAGTACATTCAATAAAAGAGTTATTCATAGAATGTTCGACTCTCAATCCTAAGGCCAAAAATTCATTACTAAAACCTCTTTCTCGGTGTGTCTGTTCTTTACTAAGTGAAGCAATTAATCAAGGAACTAAGCCCTAGCATCACTCAACCATATCTTCCACACAACAGCTGAAGAAGCTCAATTCACAATTTTAATTGCAACTTTGCAAAATCCGATTTATCAAAAAATAAAAATATAATCATATACTTTATATAAAACACACTTACAGGTTTCTTTATACGCTCCACAATCGTGATAGAGCCATCCGTGTGAGTCCCAGAGGCAGGTACATCTCCACCACCATGATGATTTTTTGCACTTATTCTTAAATTTTCAACACACTTATCATCTGCCCAAAGTATCTTCAAATTGTTCAACTCATTCTCTGAAATTCGATTCAGTTTAATCTGATTATTTTTTACTTTAAAAGCGAAAGCACTACATATTTTTCCTACCTTATGATTCCATTCTTTCTCCGTAATAATATCCTTGAACCATATAGATAAATACATTTTAAGGCTCTCTCATCTATTTGATCTTGTAGTAGATTCGAAAATTCTTCTTGCAAAGATTACACATACATACTTCATTGCAACATCATATTGTATTATATTAAAAGTGGAAGCATCTAAGTCAAAAATAGAATTAAGAAAATATCTTTTAAAAATCATTTATCCCTTAATTATTAATTTATTCCCTTGAAATTATCATAAAAACATTTACTTTTCATTTAATATTTGTGTCAGGATTCGTGAATGATGACTATACACTATATGCACCTGAAACTAAAGGTCTTTCAAATTTTATGGTTTTAAATTTGCTTTAAAATGTGATAATTTGGAGAGTTGAATTTATCTATACTATCCATTAAAAATAGTTGATCTTTTTTAGAAATTATTTATTTTAATTTAATTATCCCTTTTGTGAAATTAAGAAGATTTTATTATAGTCTTCCGTTACTATACTTCTCATTGAATAAACAAAATGTATATACCTAAATTTATATTTTAAAAGCATAATTAATAAGGCTAATTTTGTAAAATAAATCCAATAAAAATTTACCAAGAAAAATGTCAAATCAACAAGACCAACTATTTTGAAATGGAGATGTATATTTGCTTCTTTTTAGGCTTTTCTTCCTTTAATATTTGCTGATCTGTTGTAACACTTTTCAATGAGTATTTTCATTCTTAATCTATTCTTAGTAACCATAAGTCTTCCACTCACGTCTCTAGCTATTAACATTTTAAATTCTCTTTAGACCTTAATTATGAAGCCCAAAAGCCTCCCCAATTTTTGTCTTGTGAGATAAATATGAATTTGTAACACAGAGGGGCAAGACATTATGTTTTGGATAGATGAAAAAATGGCTTATATCTCTTCATCTTTTGTATGTGAAATATAGGAGGCAGCTCCTATCATTCTTTGAGATCAATTTACAAACGAAAAAGGATAAATATACACTCAAATCATGATAAATGATACGTATATATCTTCCGCCATATTTTGGGTACACATATATTCGTACCGTTAATGTTTACTTTGGTATAAATGATTTTTTTACATTGTTAAGTCATTTGGGGCATTTAGCTAAAAGTGACAGAAGAGTTTGAAAATGAGGTGTATGTGACTCAAGTCTTAATAATTGAGTGCAGGTGACAATTACTTTATTATGTATTAAGAAAGTTGAGAAAATTTAAAAATAACCCACAAGTTTTTAAATTTATACTTTGATCTAAATGTTAGTTAATATAACAGGAAACGAAGGGGGAAAGGGCGCGTTTCTCTCTTTTCATCCGTTGTTGTTTTCTCTCTCTTCGGAATTTTTGTTGTTCATTATTGCTGCTGCTTTATTCATCATGTTCTGCTTCATTATCATAATCTTCAATTTCATTATCATCATCTTCTACTTTATTATCCACTTTAGCTTCTTTTTGTCGACCATTGTTGTTGTTTTTACCACTACTGTTGCTACTTGAATATTTTTTTAGGTCAAATTTTATTTCATACATCACTTTGGCATTACTTCACAGGTGACTTTGATAAATAACATTTTAATTTTTAGTTGAATTTTTCATCTGGGTACACTGCTACTGCTGTTTTTTAACAATGGATGAAACTCGTTTACGAATCCAACATAAGAGCCATCTGTTTAAACAAATCACTCATCGATTGCGACAGATGAGTAATCTGTTGCATTGGAAGACTCATATGTTGGATTCATGAACGGATTTTATATAGTGTCCGTAACATGAATCAAACAGATGGGTAATCTGTTGCAACAGACGAGTTATCTATTGCAACAAACTAGTTATTTGTTACATTAGGTGAGTTTTCTGTTGCAATAGACTTATTATCTATTGCATCGGGCGAGTTTTCTATTGCAACAGACTAGTTATCTGTTGCATTAGGCAAGTTTTCTGTTGCAATAGACTAGTTATTTATTGCATCAGGCAAGTTTTCTATTGCAACAGACTAGTTATCTGTTGCAACAAATGAGTAATCTATTTAGAACAACACAAAACAACTCCTGCCACAAACCCAACAAATAACCAATATATTTCAAAACTCTTGTTATTGCTACTGAATTCAAAATTATTCCTTACATTCAATTATCGATATGTTTGTTGAGAAGAAGAAATAGACAGAAACATAATTTTTTCATTACACAAAAATAAAATACATTAGGTTGGTAGTTGGAATATAAATAAAAATAAAAATACCCACGCTAAAAGAAAAAATATAACTTAATTATTATTAATATTATTATCATCATCATCATCATTATTATTATTGTCAGTCGTCCAATCGTCAACCAGCAACAAGGCACTCCTCAGCCTGTGAATCTCTCGGAGCATCCTTGCTCTCACGGAGCCCAACTGCCACTGCAGGTCATGACCTGCCTCCGAAGTTTCCGCACAACGTCTTTCATAAAAGCAACGTCCCAAACAATATCAGCCATATCTAGAACACACATGAATTGACAAAAAAAAGTATAAACACAAGTGAAGAAAAGAGTCCGAATGTAATTCAACGTATACTACCAATTGGGTATATTTACACAAAAAGCAAGAAAAAAACTTACTTGAGACAGGAAAAAGGTATCTGGTATCTAGTCTTTGAAGAGAAAGTGGTTGAATGTGTAATATGAACGACAAAATGCAATAAATAAATAGAGTAAAGTAGAATGAACGAGTAAGGAAGGACCTATTTATAGGGAATTGAATTTGAATGAGTTAGGAAAAAAGGCATGACTGTTCACCTCCATTTATTAATTACATTCAAACTGGTGACTTTTTTATCACTGTGAAAAGTTATGACTTTTCAGCTTATTATTATTAATTAGTTCTTAAATTTAAATAACCTTTTTCTCAATTAAATAATCAAAGACTTCTCACCTTTTCAATAACTATTTTTATTGAGTTGTGAAAACAGATTATATATCTGTTGCATCAGATAATTCATTTGTGATAACAGATATACCATCTATTGCAACAAATCGGTGATCCGTTGCATCAGATAATCTATCTGTTGCAATATATAATCAATCTGTTGCAACATATAATCTATTTTTTTTAATAATGATCATATCATATACTTTCATTAATCCAAATTGGTGACTTTTTATTATATAAATTAAAAAAATAGATTTAAAAATAAAAATGGTGAAAAATCACTACTTGTCGATTTAAATTAACATCAATTATTCAAATTAAAGAATCATTTTTACGGTTATAAATTTTATTTATCATTTATTTTCTTATTATTTTCTGTGAAAAGAAATGACTTAATTAGATCAAGCTGGTGAGTTTTTTATTATTGTGACAAGTCATGACTTTTCAGTTTATTAGTAATTAGTTCTTAAATTTAAATAACTTTTTTCTCAATTAAATAATTGAAGACTTTTCACCTTTTCAATAATCGTTTCTTTTAATAAAATAATAACCATTTTTATTGAGTTGTGTCAACAGATTGTATATCTGTTGCATCAGATAACCCATCTATGATAACAGATATACCATCTATTGCAACAAATCGACCATCTGTTGAAGGAGCTTTTTTGATTTCTTCTAACAGTTTATTCATCAGTCGCAACAGATGGGGAATTTGATTCATCAGCAGTTTTGAATGTATTAGACAAAAAGTCATGACTGTTCACCTTTTTTTAACAATCATCATATACCTTGATTAATCCAATGTGGTGACTTTTTTATTATATAATAAATAAATAAATTAAACAAATAGATTTTAAAACAAAAATGGTGAAAAGTCACGATCAGTTATTAAAATTAAATAACCATTCTTTTACGGTTATAAATTGTGTTTATCATTTATTTCATTATTATTTATTTACGAACCATTTTTCATATTAAATAATCGAAAAGTCATGACTTTTCACCCTCTCAATAATAATAATCTTTTTTTTTTATAACCATTTGTTGCAATATATGATCCATCTGTCGTAACAGATTAACCATTTATTGCAATATATGGTCCATCTATTGCCACAAATGCTCAATCCCTACCTCCAACCGTCCATATATTGACAATAAGGAATAGATAGAATAAAAATTAAATATTAAATAAGAATTAAAAATTCAAAGGCGACCAAACATAGATTTTTGAATTCATTATATACAAATATATACAATAAAAAAAATATACCCTTAGATAGATCCGATATAAAAAAAGAAAATACATACGCTAAAAAATAATAACCTAATTATTATTACTACTATTATTATTATCATTAGTATTAGTAGTAGTATTATTATCATTGTCAATCGGTCAATCGTCATCCGGCAGTAGCAAGGCCCTCCTCAGTCTTGCTCTTAATTCGCCCAACTTCCTTCGGAGTTTATGAATCTGCCTTTCAAGTTTCCACATGGACTCAAGATGAATCACCTTGTACAAATCTGGATCAGCCATATCTAGAAGTAGAGTAGAATGAACGAGTAAGGAGGGACTTATTTATAAAGAATTGAATTCGAATGGGTTAGTCAAAAATTCATGATTGTTTACCTCTTTTTTAATAATTACATCCCTTAGTTAAATAAAACTGGTGACTTTCAAATATGTAAATCAAAAAAACGGATCTAAATACAATATTTTATCTTTATTGTATTTCGGAAAGAAAAAAATTACTTTAAAATAAATCTAACAGGTGGGTAACCTATTGCAAAATATATTATATCTGTTTGATAATTTACAACATATTGACAATCTGTTGCAACAGATGCATATATCTGTTTGATTTTTCCAACAGATAAGTCATATGTTACAATAGACTAATCATCTGTAATAATAGATGTCTATAAATGTTTGATAATTTTAACAGATGTGTCATCTGTTGCAACAGGCTAGTCATCTGTTTACTCAAATTAATCCATAGATGGGCTAGAAAGAATAATGTGCCTACAAATGGATGGATCCACTTTCATGTATGGGAGTTATGTATTACTGATAAGGTCATCGGGATAACACACATAAAGTACAATAATTTTGTGAATGCAGTTTTTAATCGATTAGGCATTGATCATTCAAACAAGATCCTGCATTGTACAGTTAAGTTTGATAGGTTCGAATTAATAAGGCCAAGGGGCCCATGAAGATGGTGCCGATACCCTGTTATGAATTAATGATGGTTGTTTCTCATGTTTATACGTGTCAAGTTTTGAGAAGAGATAAATATTTGGTGTCAGTGCAAATATCCAATAGCAATTGGACTTAACTTTAAGTATGCATTAAACTCTGTGAAGGCATTCAAAGCCTCGCACTTCATCAAACAAGAATAGAAAACCAATACAAATTTCCCTGGACCTGATTTATATGGATGGGTTGTTCGGGAATATGATTATACGCCAAAAGGGGCCATAGGAGAATACCTACGAGGGAAAGAGGATTTGATGAAAGACTATATCATCTTTGAGCTAATTGAAGAGGAAACATAGGGTAGAAAGGAACTTCTAGCAAATCTGACCGATGAAACTGAATTAGAACATGAGAAATCTAAATCAAGTGCAAATATGAAAGTGTATCCAGTAATAAAAATCCATCTATTGTCTCTCTCAAAGAAAAATAATGTAGTTGGGCACTTTGCTAGGGATTTGCAATTAGATAGTGTGGTCGGAATGATCACCTACATAGAAAATAGCAGAAGATCAAGAAAGCAACTTTGCGGGCACCGAGGGTTGAAATAATGTATAGTAAGTCAATAAAACTTGCACCAAGAACAGCTGAAGTTAAAATAAGAAATCTAAGCAAAGGCGGTAATTTTAAATTGCATCCCATGCCTCGTTGTATGTGGTTCCAATTAAGTCTACTGTTATTGACCTGATTGGAATCACAAACAAAATTAAAAGGCAGATTGAGTATCATTACTTCCTTAGCAATATGGATATAATTGATTGTGTTTTTTTTCCTTGGCATGCTTTCAACATATCTTGGAGAAGATCAGAGTCTTGCTGTAGTATGTGAATCCCGATAATTCACGTTTTGCATTTCCATCTTTGAGGTTAGTATAGAGTTCTTGGTCTTTTATGAGCTTTTCGGTGAGAACACTTCCTTCAGAGTTGTGGCATTGTAAAAGGCCTTGAGAAGGCTTCCAGAACACTTTCTTCAAAAGACTTAAATAATATATGGAGGGTTGCTATGTTTGATTTAGGTCAACATATTGATGCACACTCAAGCAGTGGTCCCAACAGTTGAACAACTCACTTTCTCAAATATTGTTTAATGAGAAAGTGAGTTGTTCAACTGTTGGGACCATTGCTTAAGTGTACATCAACACGTTGACCTAAAACAAACATAGTGACCCTCTATGCATCATTTAAGCATTCTGAAGAAAGTATTCTGGAAGCCTTCTGAAGGCCTTTTACAATGCCACAACTCTAAAGAAAGTGTTCCTCATCAACGAGCTCACAAAAGATCAAAAACTCTACAGTAACCTCAAAGATGTAAATGACAAGCTAAACATCAAATTAGCAAGCTGGAGGCAAGCTTGAAAATTATCGGGATTCATATACTACAACAAGACTCTAATCTTCTCCAAGATATGTTGAAAGCATGCTAAAGCAAGAAAACATAATCAATTATATCCATATTGCTAAGGAAGTAATGATACTCAATATGCCTTTCAATCTTGTTTGTGGTTCTAATCAGGTCAATAGCAGTGGACCTAATCGAAACTACAAACAACAAGGCATGGGATGCAATTTAAAATTGCCGTCTTCGCTTAGATTCCTTATTTTAAATTCATCTATTCTTGGCGCAAGTTTCCTTGACTTATTGTAGATCATTACAATCCTCAGTGCCCGCAAAGTTGTTTTCTTGGTGTTCTGCTATTTTATATGTAGGTGATCATTCTGACCACGCTACCAAGTCGCAGCTTCCTAGAAAAGTGCTCAGGTGCACTATTCTTTGAGAGAGGCAATAGACGGATTTTCATTTTTGGATACACTTTCATATTTGGACTTGATTCAGGTTTCTCGTGTACTAAGTCAATTTCATAGGCCAGATTCGCTAGAAGTTCCCTCATATCCTATGTTTCCTCTTCAATTAGCTCTCAGATGATATAGTCTTTCATTAACTCCCTTTTTCCCTCACAGGTATTCTCCTACTGTACCTTCTGGTGTATAACCATCACCCTGAGCAACCCAACCATATAAAATTGGGCTAGGACAATAACTATATTGATTTTCATTCTAGGTTGAAGCAGAGAGAGGCTTCGGAGGCCCTCTTAGAGTCCAATACACCCTAAAAGTTAGTCTAATCGCTATTGAATCTTATTACAATGCCACCAAAACTTGATCCCTTCACAAAGCTTGACACATAAATATGAGCAATAATAGTCATTAAATCTTAACAGGGTATCAGAACCATATTCATGGTCCCTCAGCCTTATTATTTTAGACCTATTAAACTTAACTGTAAAATTGTAGATGTTGTGTTTGAATGATCAATGCCTAATCGATAAAAAATAGTATTCACAAAATCAGTGTACTCTATGTGTGTTTTAATGATAACATGATCAGTAAAACATACATTTCATATATGAAGTGGTTCCATCTGCAAGCAGCTTATTCCTCCAAACCCATCTTTATTGTAGCCTTTTGTCTTGGTCGAGCAAAAGTTGATCAACTTTCACTTCCTTATATCTACAAACAAGAAAAAAGCAATTGATGTCAAAAAAAAAAGAACAAAAATAACATTACCCATTTGTTGCAACAGACTCCACATCTGTTGTAATAAATTCCCCATCTGTTCAACAAATGGGCAATATATTGCAACAGACGTGGAGTTTGTTACAACAAATGAGTAATTTGGTAGAATACATCATACCAGCCTTTCTAGTGGTTTGATTTATTCCAATAGTTGATCCGTCTATTGCAACATTAACAACAGCATCAACAACAAAGAAATAACACCATCAACAACACCACACCACACATTTCAACAACACCAACCCCACCAACAACATAAAAAACAAAGAAACAAACAAAATACTTACAAAAAACTAATGATACAATCAATAAGGCTTTTAAACTTCTTCCAACAAATAATTTTTTTCACATATTTTAACAAAAACAATGGTTCATTCATTCAAGAATTAAAAGTCACCTTTCCTTTAAATTTTTAAATAAATAGGATATGAGTAAAACGTAATTAAATAAAAAACAGATGTAAATAACTAATTTAGATAACTTGCAAAGAAGAAGATGAGAATAAAATAGCAATAGTGAACTATACCTGCAATGTCAAAAATAAGGGGACCAAAACAGCAATTTCAGTCGAGAAAAGATATAGATCGATTGAGATCCAAAAGGATCCTCATGAGATAGATGAAATAAAAGATAGAGAAAAATAAGGTGGTTGTGATAACCCTAAAGAGAAGAGAAAGAAAAAGAAGAGAGATAAATAAATTTATGGCTGAAGGAGAGATAATTCTAGAGATGGGTTTAAATACTCATTAATAGCTTTGAGGGGCACGAGGAGATGGTTAACATTGAAAAGACAAGATAAAAATACTCAAGGAGGAGATTTTTGAGTTATCCAATAAATATTTTTTACCGCCTTAGGAATTTATCTTTTTTATTTTGGACAAAAAATTACGTTAAAATTAAAAAATAAGATTTTCAAACAAATATGTCATATGTTGCAACAGATATCAATATCTGTTTGAAAATTTCCAATAGCTAACTCATCTGTCATAATAGATGCAAATGTCTATTTGATAATTAAAATAGATAGGTAATTTGTTGCAACAGATTTTAATATCTGTTTGAAAATTTCCAATAGCTTAGTCGTCTGTTACAACAAATTTTAATATAATTGATTTAGCTAGAACTAGGGATAAGCTGATAGGGTCAACTTCAACTTCAATTGAGTCTTTTTAATTGCATGATGTTGGTATTGCATTTCTCCGACCCGATTCATTGATCGATCCCTCTGGCTTGAAATAATTCTTATTAACCTATTATTAAGCTAATACCAAAATTGATTTAGCTATAAATAGGGATGAGTTGATAGGGTGAACTATAACTTCAATTGAGTCTTTGCAATTACATAATGTTGGTATTGCGTTCCTCCCGACCTTAATCATCGATCGATCACTCTAAGTTGAAATGATTCTTATTAACCTATTATTAAGCTAATACCTAAATTAATTTATATAGAACTAGAGATGAGTTGATAGGGTCAACTACAACTTCAATTGAGTCTTTGCAATTGCATGATGTTGGTATTGCATTCCTCCCGAACTCAGACATCGATCTATCACTCTAGGTTGAAACGATTCATATTAACTAATTATTAAGCTAATACCTAAATTGATTCAGCTAGAACTAGAGATGAGTTGATAGGGTCAACTACAACTTCAATTAAGTCTTTGTAATTGCATGATGTTGGTCTTGCGTTCCTCCTGACCTCAATCGTCGATCGATCACTCTGAGTTGAAACGATTCTTATTAACATATTATTAATCTAATACCTAAATTGATTTAGCTAGAATGTCATGATCCAAGACTACCCTCTAGTCTTAACACGGTGCTCGGAACCACAAGTGATCTCAAGCTAACCCATGAACTGGCATATTATTGAGCAATTGATTTATATGTATAAATTAGATGAGTTTGCTGTGTGGAAACAAAATCATGGAATAATCTGGATAAATACAATACTGATAAAGGTTACAATCTGATAATACTGAAGAGAGAACTGAAATTACATGACTGGCCCTGACTGACATCTATGAAGCCTCTACTATACTGACTATAGATAGCTGGGACATGCCTCCAGCTACCACTCAATAATACATACAAGTAATAAAGTAAAGTACATGAACAACATCTGACTAAAGTCCCTGAAATAGGAAAATTCGCCACCTAATAGCTGGAAACGGCAACTATTTAATCATGATATATGGACTACAACTGGAACCTACATTATGAAACAATGTAGCCACACAGACATATGTGTGGATCAATACTTCTGGAATGTACTAAGTAAGTGGGTTGAATGCAATAAGTAAAACTGATTATTTATATAAAATCTTAAAGCACGGATGCTAAGTGTGAGTAGACTAACCAATAGGCTAGAACCAACTGAAAGCTGAATTATCTTAAAAGAATTAGCAACAAACATAATCTGGTAAGCCGGTGAATCACTATACTTAGATTCTTAAGACTTTACTTTTATAATATAAGTAGAACTGAAGCAAAAAAAAATAGAAAAACACGGGTACTGCCTGAATACTGGGTCTGAAACTACATGATGGAGACTGACATAAATCGAGGATCTAAAGATATAATTATATTGAGCATGAATGCATAAACATACAAAACCAAACATACATGTACTGAGCTTATCTGATTAACTGAATGACTAATAGTTGAATACTAGTCATGTATGACTAAACTGTACTTAGTCTGAATAACTAGATTAAAACTATAGAGAACTATGCATATGAGGTAAGGACTATCTAAACAATATGAGATAACTGAGCATGAATGCGTGAAAACTGTAATATCTAAAAATACAAGACTAAGTGTATATTTTTTATGGTACTGAGATAATCTATAATCTGAAAGACTGAAAGTTGTAAAACTGAGTGTCTGGAAGTCTGTACATTTAGTCAAGAAAACCTGAACTGAAGAGACACTGAATAATATACTGAGACTATGGGAGGTATCATCTAACCAATATGCCCGAATCTGAGCTAATTGGGGTCCAACCTATAACCCCAGTTGGAAGGGTGTCAGTACCATGCCACGGGTACTAACAATGGTTATGTGGATCCACTAAAATGAAGTCCCAAAGGACTAAAGAGTCACCCTCTACTGGCAAGTGCCGTGGTGAGATATGTTTCAACCCTCAACTAGCAGGTTAACATCTCAAACCGATGTTGGATACGTAGTTCTGGAATACTGGGATTGCTACTAAAAGTCACACCCCCAACTGGCAAGTGAGCCCCTATCCCTGGGTTCGCTGGGTGTTAAATCATACTCCTAACTAAACTAACACGGATTACTGAATTGATCTAAGATTAACTGATATGATAACTAAATGAACTGATAATGCTATACATATTTGAAACCATTCTGGAAATATTGAGACTAAGTAAACAGCTAAGTTTTGGATATTCATAACCCCAGGACTTGATAGAAATAACAATAGGACCACATGAAAACTTTAAAACCATAGAAGGGAATCATTGTTCAGCATTCAATACATAGGCATTTCATCAAACACATGGGGACCATAAGATTGTGCATGGGAATGAGCAATCATGCAAAAATATCATGGTTACACGAATCAATTCATAACTTAGGGATTTGATAGAAAGATCATAACATTCAAAATATGTATTGGCTCATTCTACTTGAAAACACATATACTCTTAACTTAAAATCAAATACATGGGGATCATGAGTTAAAAAATGGGAATAGTTAAACCATGAAAATCACATAAATTTCAATATTAGAAACATGGGTTAAGGATTTAACATATGAAAATTACCATTCAAACATATCAAGATAATTTCAATGAAAACTATTTGTAAACATGATTCATAATTGAAATTCGTGAAATTTCATGGAATTAACTCATATGAACATGTGAAGATCATAACTTTGAACTTGAAAATGGGTTTTGGGATCCATAGGTGAAAGGGGACCCATGGATGAACTCCCACATACCTTAATTCGATGGATTCTTGAAGAAATCATGAATTTGAACTTGAATCCTTATGTTCTTGAGAGTAAAATCTTGAAACTTGTTCATAGGGGAAAGAGGAGAGTTTTTTTGAGAGTTGATTTGAAGAATATGGGCAAATAATGCCCTTTTGGATGCTATAAATCGTTCTTTGGACGTCTGGGGTTGAGGGGAAAGGACCAAAGTGCCCCATCATTCTTAAGAAGCTGAAATACAAGGGGAATACGCTCCGCATCACGTTAGATATCGTGTTGGGAGAGCAACGCATCACGTCACGTATCGCGTTTGAGAAACTGTCGCACTGCACCCCAGTCATATTTACTTACTTCCTCTTACAAAAAATGCCATTACTTTTCGCTCAGGTATCTGATTAAGGCGAAATTGGTATTGTTGAAAAGATAACTCAATTATCTACAATTTGTTTGGTCTTGAGCTGAAAAATTCTATGTACATGAAAAGTTATACACGTTCAAAGTCAACCATTATAGAATCCAATATCAAATTTTGGACAAATCAAAGGCTCTGAGCTCAACTTTGTTCTAAGTGATTCTTATGAACATTTTTCACCTCGACAGCACATAAATAACGAGGATAAAGATCATGAAACTTATATTCAAATGGGAATCATTTGGATTATAGCTTATAAATGTAGTAACGATGGTTCAAAGACTAGCCCAAAAATGTGAGGTCTTACATTATCTGCCCCTTGGGAATATTTGTCCTCGAATAAGACTAAGTACACTAGGAGTACTGTACGAAGGTAATTGAGATCATATTTTGAACATGCATGACTTGGAATATGACTGCATAACTGAGTTTGAACATGATACATGAACTGAACTAATTTTATGAATACATTCAATGACATGAGAATGGTCATAAAGATGAGATAGAAATGAGAGAGTCAACTCATGAGTAACCATTACTTCAAGATGGATCTTGTTTCGTGATGAAAAGATGAAAGGTTTAGGACATGAATACTCGGGGTATTACAACATCTTCCCTTGGGATATTTCATTCCTCGAATGATACTGACATGGCTGAAATACTAAGAAAAGACTGAGATGATGCACGGGGAACTTACGGTTTGAATTGTGACTGAATATCTGGAATCTAAAATGCCTGATACATGAACTGAGCTAAATTTGCAAATTACCTGGATGAAAATAACTTACCTTTTGGAATAGCCATATTCATGAGATTCCTGATAGTATAAATAGAGGGAAAGATGGAAAACCATAAGAACTTATATGTCTGACTGCTAGAATGGATTGTTGGCTATACGAACTAACTCAGACTGAAAGCTTATACTCAGCTATACATTCCACTTCAAAATTGCACTTCGCTTGAGGCTAGTGACAATATTCACATGGGCACTGTTAACTCTACCTACTAAAGTCTGAGCTAAACAGAATTCTCTCACTATGTTCAAGCCTACTCGAATCAACAAAGGGCACACATAACACTGTAATACTAGTCTAAATCATGAATTCAATACAACCTGCGTTTTCACAACTTCTCATCTCAAGAATAATACTCATTCCCATTTCAACAACTAACTTCAACCGTTTACCATGAATTCACTAATGCACAATGCATTCATCCACTTATACACCAACATAACATTTAAGCCTTTCTTCATAACCACACACAAACTTCTAGGAAAACAACCACGAAAGCATCTTTCTCACATTCTCTAAACTTCTATCGTTAATAACTTCACATACTATTCTTCAGAAAATCACCCATAAAATTTTAACCAACCATGAAATATATCAAAAACTTGGCCGCAATCTCACTTCACACTTATAACCTCAGATTAAAAAAGCATACAATAATTTCTCCTATCCAAATAATTACTCATCACCACTATCCTTACATAAGGAGTCGTCACTAAAGGTTAGAAAATGAGGACCTGAAACATGAAAGGATAACTTTGACACTTAACTGGGGCCTGAGGAATAGAGTATCAACATTATAGATTAATCAGAGAGATCTAAACTGAGCGCATACAAGGAAATAAACTGAAATTTTTTTATCATTAGGAGTGTAGCATGAATACCTAGAACTGAACATACTATAAAAAGAATGTGTACATAAGTCATGAGTTGCATGACCTAAGTTTGGAGTTCACGATTTCATGGAACATGATTCGTACTGTTGAGTAAACTGGAACTCCTCATACTAGGAACTGGAAGCGTACATGATTATCTATAAAGTGCATGAATATAAGTTGTGATGATGGAGCTGACATGTAAGGCATCAATAGATGTCATGATGACTAAAAAACTTTGCACTGAGATAATAATAGGTTGGGAATCATCCTTCTTTACTGCTTTTCTACATTTACTGGCATCACTACTAGAATTTGAGAGTCTGACTTGGTTACTTATTCTATCATCTCGCCCTTAGATTTAAGCCATCAGTCTAAGCTGTGAACCACCTAATAAACTCTAACTGAACTTCAACCACTTTACTCTATAGTTCGATATAATAATACACATAAATACTAAACTCACCTTGAAAGACTGCACCTGAAAGTATAAAACCTGCTTCTAGTACTTCTTTCTGATATACAACTCTTAACTTTCTATACCCAATAACTTAGCTAGTAAGAACGTTACATACTACATTACTAGCTTCATTCACACTTAGCAACTCAAGGATACTATGTAAGAACCCACACTTTAAAAACATAGATATTCAACAATCTCATATCACCTTGGGTACACCTCTAGATCATATGCACATTATCAAACTTAATTTTAAATCAATAAGCTTAAATTCTTGCATACCCTGTTCAAGCTAACTAATTCATCTTTCATACAATTAGCCCCATGAATACATAATCTTCTCAATCCAGATAACACTATCCCAACTCTACTACTGCTAAACTTTTGGGTTCAAGATTCTATCTCTAGATCATATACTATCATAGAATTCTGAGAAGGGATTTAAAAGCACAACTAACTTTGGCTCAATGTAGGATTTTCATGAATAAGAATGAATATTTTTAAAGTTCAGAACATTTGGGAACTAATGGGACATTTTGAGTTTGCGTTCTATCCTATAACTTTCTACGGGGACTGTCTAAGAAAGCTCTATCTGTAAGTATTTAAGCTGGGCTATTCTATTTCCTTAAGAATCAGGCAGAGTTAGCATTAATGGATTAATGTAAGAGTCTGCATAAGTTCCTGAGGAAACACCTCAACTATACGATCTGAGATATGAAAGAATTGAAATATTTTCTAAATGCCTTGTAGCCTCTCAAAGAAAAGAATAGATGTCTCTGTACTATTTTGCATGACTCTACTAGACACGGCTTCATAGATACCCTAAGATACTTGAACTCTGTGCTCTGATACCAAGTTTGTCATGACCCGAGACTACCCGCTAGTCATAACACAGTGCTCGGAACCACAAGTGATCCCAAGCTAACCTATGAACTGGAATACTATTGGGAAACTGATTTAGATGTATAAACTAGCTAAGTTTGTTGTGCGGAAACATAATCATGGAATAATCGATAAATACAATACTGAAATTAAATGATTGACTCTAACTGACATCTATGAAGCCTCTACTATACTGACTATAGATAGCTGGGACATGTCTCCAGCTACCACTCATCAATACATACGAGTAATAATGTAAAGTACATAAACAACATCTGACTAAAGTCCCCGAAATAGGAAAACTCATCACCTGCTAGCTGGAAACTGCAACTGTTTGATCACGATATGTAGACTATAATTGGTACCTACATTATGAAATAATGTAGCCACATAGACATATATGTGGATCAGTACTTCTAGAATATAATGAGTAAGTGGGGGTGAATGCAATAATTAAAACTGATTATATATATGAAATCTTAAAGCATGCATGCTAAGTGTGAGTAGACTCACCACTAGGCTGGAATAAACTGAAAGCTGAATTATCTTAAAAGCATTAGTAACATACATAGTCAGGTAAGTTGGTGAATCACTAAACTTAGATTATTAAAACTTTACTTTTATAATATAAGTAGAACTGAAGAGGGAAAATAGTAAAACACGGGTACTGTATGAATACTGGGTCTGAAACTACGTAATGGAGACTGACATAACTCGAGGATCTGAATAAACAATTATATTGAGAAAGAATGTATAAACATATAAACCCAAACATACATGTACTGAGCTTATCTTATTAAATGAACGACTGATAGCTGAATACTAGTCATGTAAGATTGAATTGTACTTAGTCTGAATAACTAGAATGAAATTGTGGAGTACTATGCTTATGAGGTAAGGACTATCTGAAAAACATGAGTTAATTGAGCATGAATGCATAAAAACTGTAATATTTGAGAATACAAAACTAACTGTATATCTATTAGGGTACTGAGATAATCTAAAATTTGAAAGATTAAAAGTTGTATAACTAAGTGTCTGAAAGTCTGTACACTTAGTCAAGCAAACATGAACTAAAGAGACATTAAATAATGTACTAAGACTGTGGCAGGAATCATTTAATCGACTTTCCCCAATCTAAGATAATTAAGGTCCAACATGTAACCCCAGTTGGAAAGGTGTCAATACTGTGCCACGGGTACAAACAAGTTATGTGTATCCACTAAAATAAAGTCCCGAAGGACTAAAGAGTCAACCTCTACTGGCAGGTACCTTGGTGAGATATGTGTCAACCCTTAATTGGCAGGTTAGCAGCTCAAACCTATGTTGGCTACATAGTTCTAGAATGTAGGGATTGCTACTAAGAGTCACACCCTCAACTGGAAAGTAAGCCCCCATCCTTGGGTTCGCTCGGTGCTAAATACTACTCCAAACTGAACTAATCTAAGTTTGACTGATATGATAACTGACTGAACTTATAATTCTCATACATATTTGAAACTATTCTAGAAATACTGGGACTAAGTAAATAGCTAAGTTTTTGGTATTCATGACCCCCAGGACTCGATAGCAATAAAAATAGGGCCACATGAAAACTTTGAAACCATAGAAGGAAATCATTGTTTAATAGCAATAACAATAGGACCACATGAAAACTTTGAAACCATAAAAGGGAATCATTGTTCAACATTCAACACTTAGGCATTTCATCAACCACATAGGGACTATAAACTTATGCATGGGAGTGAGCAAGCATGCTAAAATATCATGGTTACACGAATCAATTCACAACTTAGGGATTTGATATGAAGATCATAACATTCAAAATATGTATTGGTTTATTCCAATTGAAAACATATATACTCTTAACTTAAAATCAAACACATGGGGATCATGAGTTACAATAGTGCGGAGATCATAACTTCCACGCACTATTCTTCAGAAAATCACCCACAAAATTTCAACTAACCATGAAATATATCAAAAACTTGGCCTCAATCTTACTTCGCACTTATAATCTTAGATCAAAAAAGTATTCAACAATTTCTCCTAGCCAAATAATTACTCATCACCACTATCCTTACATAAGGAGACGTCACTAAACGTTAGAACATGAGGACCTGAAACATGAAAGGATAACTTTGACACTTAACTGAGTCCTGAGGAATAGAGTATCAACATTATGGATTAATTTGAGAGATCTAAACTGGGGGCATACATAACAATAAACTAAATTTTGCTGATCATTAGGAGTGTAGCATAAGTACCTGGAACTGAACATACCATAAAGCTTGAGTACATGAGTCATAAGTTGCATGACCTAAGTTTGGAGTTCATGATTTCATGGAACATGATTCATACTATGAGTGAACTGGAACTCCTCATACTAGGAACTAGAAACATACATGATTTTCTATAAAGCGCATGAATATGAGTTGTGATAATGGAGCTGACATTTAAGGCATGAGTAGATGTCGTGATGATTGAAAAACTTTACACTGAGATAAGAATGGGTTGGGAATCATCCTCACTTACTTCTTTTCTACACATACTGGCATCACTACTAGAATCTGAGAGTCTAACTTGGTTACTTGTTCTATCATCTCCTCCTTAGCCTTAAGGCATCATTCTAAGTCTGTGACCACCTAATAAATTCTAACTGAACTTCAACCACTTTACTCTAGAGCTTGATGTAACAATACACATAAATACTAAACTCACCCTAAAAGACAGGACCTGAAAGTGTAGAACCCACTTCTAGTACTTTCTTCTTACATACAACTCTTAAATTTCTATTGCCTATAACTTAACTAGTAAGAACATTACATACTACATTATTAGTTTCATTCACACTTAGTAACTCAATGATGCTATCTAAGATCCCACACTTTAAAAACTTAGAAATACTATAATCCAATATCACCTAGGGTGCATCTCTAGATTATACACACATCATCAAACTTAATTTCAAATCACTAAACTTAAATTCTTGCATACACTGTTCTAGCCTACTGATTAACCTTTTGTACAACTAGCCCTGTGAATACATAATCTGCTCAGTCCAGATAATACTATCCCAACTCTGCATAAACAATATCTGATTGAAGTCCCCAAAATAGGAGAACTCGTCACCTGCTAGCTGGAAATAGCAACTGTTTGATCATAATGTATGGACTACAACTAGTACCTATATTATAAAATAAGGTATCCACATAGATATATATGTGGATAAGTACTTCTAGAATGTTCTGAGTAAGCGGGGGTAAATGTAATAAGTAAAACTAATTATATATATGAAATCTTAAAGCATGCATACTAAGTGCGAGTAGACTCACCAATAGGCAGGAGTAAACTGAAAGCTAAACTATCTTAAAAGCATTAGAAACAATTATAATCTGGTAAGATGGTGAATCACTATACTTAGATTCTTAAGACTTTACTTTTATAATATAAGTAGAACTAAAGCGAGAAAAAAGTAAAACACGAGTACTGTATGAATACTGGGACTGAAACTATGTAGTTGAGACTAACATAACTAGAGGATCTGAGTATACAATTATACTGAGCATGAATTCATAAACATACAAAACCAAACATACATGTACTGGGCTTATCTGATTAACTGAATGGTTGATAGCAAAATATTAGTCATGTAAAACTAAACTGTACTTAGTTTGAATAATAGGACTGGAACTGTGGAGTACTTTGCATATAAAGAAAGGACTTTCTGAATAATATAAGATAACTGAGCATGAATGCATGAAAATTATAATATCTAAGAATACAAGACTAAGTGTATAACTGTCATGGTACTGAGATAATCTATAATCTGAAAGACTGAAAGTTGTAAAATTGAGTGTCTGAAAGTCTATTCACTTAGTCAAGAAAACCTGAACTGAAGAGACACTAAATACTGTACTGAGATTGTGGGAGGTATCATCTAATAGACATGCCCTAATCTAAGCTAATTAGGGTCCAACATGTAAACCCAGTTGGAAGGGTGTTAGTACCATGCCACGAGTACTAATAGGTTGTCTGGATCCACTAAAATAAAGTCCCGACGAAATAAAGAATCACTTCTACTGGTAGGTGCCCTGGTGAGATATGTGCCAACCATCAATTGGCAGGTTAATATCTCAAACCTATGTTGGCTATGTAGTTCTAGAATGCAGGGATTATTACTAAGATTCACACGCTCAACTGGCAAGTGAGCCCCCGTCCCTGGGTTCGCTCGGTGCTAAATCCTACTCCAAGCTAAACTGATCTAAGTTTTACTAATATGATAACTGACTGAACTTATAATTCTCAAACATATCTGAAACCATTCTAGAAATACTGGGACAAAGTAAACAACTAAGTTTTGGTTATTCATGACCCCCAAGACTCGATAGCAATAACAATGGACCACATAAAAACTTTGAAACCGTAGAAGGAAATCATTGTTCGATAGCAATAACAATAGGACCACATGAAAACTTTGAAACAATAGAAGGGAATCATTGTTCAACATTCAACACTTAGGCATTTCATCAAACACATGGAGACCATAAACTTATTCATGGGAATGAGCAAGCATGCAAAAATATCATGGTTACACGAATCAATTCACGCCTTAGGGATTTGATATGAAGATCATAACATCCAAAATATGTATTGGCTCATTCTACTTGAAAATACATATACTCTTAACTTGAAATCAAACACATGGGGATCATGAGTTAAAACATGGGAGTAGTTAAACCATGAAAATCACATAAATTTCAATATTAGAAACATGGGTTAAGGATTTAACATGTGAAAATTACCATTCAAACATATCAAGATAATTTCAATGAAAACTATTTGTAAACATGATTCATAATTGAAATTCGTGAAATTTCATGGAATTAATTCATATGAACATGTGAAGATCATAACTTTGAACTTGAAAATGGGTTTTGGGATCCATAGGTGAAAGGGGACCCATGGATGAACTCCCACATACCTTAATTCGATGGATTCTTGAAGAAATCATGAATTTGAACTTGAATCCTTGTGTTCTTGAGAGTAAAATCTTGAAACTTGTTCATAGGGGAAAGAGGAGAGTTTTTTTGAGAGTTGATTTGAAGAATATGGGCAAATAATGCCCTTTTGGATGCTATAAATCGTTCTTTGGACGTCTGGGGTTGAGGGGAAAGGACCAAAGTGCCCCATCATTCTTAAGAAGCTGAAATACAAGGGGAATACGCTCCGCATCACGTTAGATATCGTGTTGGGAGAGCAACGCATCACGTCACGTATCGCGTTTGAGAAACTGTCGCACTGCACCCCAGTCATATTTACTTACTTCCTCTTACAAAAAATGCCATTACTTTTCGCTCAGGTATCTGATTAAGGCGAAATTGGTATTGTTGAAAAGATAACTCAATTATCTACAATTTGTTTGGTATTGAGCTGAAAAATTCTATGTACAGGAAAAGTTATACATATTCAAAGTCGACCATTGTAGAATCGAATATCAAATTTTGGATGAATCAAAGGCTCTTAGCTCAAATTTGTTCTAAGTGATTCTTATGAACATTTTTCACCTCGAAAGCACATCAATCACGAGGATAATGATCATGAAACTTATATTCACATGAGAATCATTTGGATTATAGCTTATAAACGTAGTAACGACGGTTCCAAAACTAGTCCAAAAATGCAAGGTCTTACATTATCTGCCCTTTGGGAATATTTATCCTTGAATGAGACTAGTTAGACTGGGAGTGTTGTACAAAGGTAATTGAGATCATATTCTAAACATTCATGACTTGGAACATGACTTGGAATGTGACTGCATAACTGATTTTAAGAATGATACATGAACTGAACTGATTTTATGAATACATTCAATGACATGAGAATGGTCATAAAGATGAGATAGAAATGAGAGAGTCAACTGATGAGTAACCATTACTTCAAGTTGGATCTTGTTTCATGACGAAAAGAGGAAAGTTATAGGACATGAATACTCGAGGTATTACAACATCTTTCCTTGGGAATTTCATCCCTCGAATGATACTGACATGGCTGAAATACTAAGAAAAGACTGAGATGATGCACGGGGAACTTACAGACTAAATTGTGACTGAATATATGGAATCTAAAACTGATGCCTGATGCTTGAACTGAGCTAAATTCGAAAATTACCTGGATGAAAATAACATTACCTCTTGGAATAGTCGTATTCATGAGATTCCTGATAGTATGACTAGAGGGAAAGATGGAAAACCATAAGAACTTGTTTGTCTGACTACTAGACTGAATTGCTGGCTATACAGACTAACTCGGACTGAAATCTTATACTCAACTATATATTCCACTTCAAAATTGCACTTCACTTGAGGATACTGACAATATTCACATGGGCACTCATAACTCTACCTACTGAAGTCTGAGCTGAACTGAATTCTCTCACTATGTTCAAGCCTACTCGAATCAACAAATTGCACACATAACATTGTAATACTAGTATGAATCCTGAATTTAATACACCCTGCATTTTCACAATTTCTAT
Source organism: Capsicum pubescens (assembly GCA_030864215.1). NCBI lineage: Eukaryota > Viridiplantae > Streptophyta > Magnoliopsida > Solanales > Solanaceae > Capsicum > Capsicum pubescens. The sequence continues at coordinate 119,642,826 of CM061538.1, forward strand.
TCTCAAGAATAATACTCATTCCCACTTCAACAACTAACTTCAACCTATTACCATGAATTCACTAGTGCACAGTGCATTCATCTACTTATACACCAACATAATATCCAAGCCAATCTTCATAACCACACATGAACTTCTAGGTGAACAACCACTAAAGCATATTTCTCACATTCTCTAAACCTCTATCATTAATAACTTCCATGCACTATTCTTCAAAAAATCACCCACAAAATTTTAACTAACCATGAAATATATCAAAAACTTGGCCGAAATCTCACTTCACATTTATAACCTTAGATAAAAAAAAGCATACAACAGTTTCTCCTAGCCAAATAATTACTCATCACCACATTCCTTACATAAGGAGAGGTAACTAAAGATTAGAACATGAGGACCTGAAACATGAAAGGATAACTTTGACACTTAACTGAGGCCTGAGGAATATAGTATCAACATTATGGATTAATAAGAGAGATCTAAACTGAGCGCATACAAGGCAATAAACTAAAAAAAAATATCATTAGGAGTGTAGCATGAGTACCTAGAACTGAACATACTGTAAAAAGCATGTGTACATGAGTCATGAGTTGCATGACCTGAGTTTGGAGTTCATGATTTCATGGAACATGATTGTACTATTGAGTGAACTGGAACTCCTCATACTAGGAACTAAAAGCGTACATGATTTTCTATAAAGTGCATGAATATGAGTTGTGATGATAGAGCTGACATGTAAGGCATCAATTGATGTCGTGATGACTGAAAAACTTTGCACTAAGATAATAATAGGTTGGTAATCATCCTCTTTTAATAATTTTCTACACATACTGGCATGACTACTAGAATTTAAGTGTTTGACTTGGTTACTTATTCTATCATCTCCCCCTTAGCTTTAAGCCATTATTCTAAGTTGTAAACCACCTAATAAACTCTAACTGAACTTCAACCACTTTACTGTAGAGCTCGATATAATAATACACATAAATACTAAAATCACCTTGAAAGACTGCAACTGAAAGTGTAGAACCCGCTTCTAGTACTTCCTTCCGATATACAACTCTTAACTTTCTATACCTTATAACTTAGCTAGTAAGAACGTTATATACTACATTACTAGCTTCATTTACACTTAGCAACTCAAGGATACTATCTAAGAACCCACACTTTAAAAACTTAGAAATTCAATAATCCCATATCACCTTGGGTACACCTCTAGATCATACACACATCATCATACTTAATTTCAAATCAATAAACTTAAATTCTTACATACACTGTTCTAGCTAACTAATTCTCTTTTCATACAACTAGCCCCATGAATACATAATCTGCTCAATCCAAATAACACTATCCCAACTCTACTACAACTAAACTTCTGGGTTCAAGATTCTATCTCTAGATCATATTCTATTAAGGGTGGCAATTTCAGCCCATATTTGTAAAAAAAGAGTCTATTTAACCCATATTTAGTGAATTGGATCACTCATATTTCAAATGGGTAAATATGGACTTCAACTCATTTTAAAAGCTCATACAAATATGGACAAAATGGGTAAAATATGGATACCCATTTAAACGTAGAGATCACCCACCTATGCTTAAAGTTTTAGTTTTTTTCTTTTCTAGTTTTCTTTCTTCTTCTTTTTTTCTTTATTTTTTTCTTTAATTTGCTTTTTTTATTTTTCATTTTTTTATTTTTTTACTCATTCCTTATAATTTCTTTTTTTCTTTCTCATTTTTTCATCTATTTTTTATTTTTATTTCTTTTTTCTTTGTATTCTTTTTTTTTCGGTTTTCCCTTTCTCATTCTTATTTCATCATTCGTATTCGATTGAGACCTAAATGGGTTAGTAAATATAAGCTTCTAATTATCCCATTTAGCCTATATAATTCATAACATCTCTTATCAATTAAATATAATCCATAGTCTCACTCCTTTATTATTATATTTTTCTATCTTTTATTTCTCTTTCTTCTTTTTTTGTTTTTTCTTTCTTTTTTCCTTTGATTTACAAGTTTTTTCTTTCTTTTTTCCTTTAATTTACTTTTTTTTATTTTTTATTTTTTATTTTTTATTTTTTATTTTTTCCACTTATTTTTTACTCGTTTCTAACAGTTTTTTCTTTCTTCTTTTTCATCATTTTTTTCTTTTTCAATTTTATTTCTTTGCATTCTTTTTTTTGTATTTTCGTTTTCCCCTTTTTCATTCTTGGTTCGTCATTTTTGTCATTTTTCTTATTTTTTTATATTCTTTTCCTCATTTTTTTTGTCATTGTATTTTATATTTTTTTACTTTAAATTTATTTGTATCATACTATATATTTCAAATAAATCTATTATTTGTATTTGAATAGTTTATTTGTCAATATGTGCAATTTATCATTTGTATTTATATACAAATGAGTATATGAATTAAAATCAACATGGATTGTGGTGCAGTGGATGGAGCTGCTCCACCCTTAACCAGAGGTCGAGGGTACGACCCTGGTTATGGAGAAAACTCTGTTGGGAGCGCTACCACCTTAATAGGCCCTGCAATGCTCGATTCGGATTAGTCGGGACTCCAATACAGGCACCGGACACCGGATGAAAAATCAAAAAAATATATATGAATTAATTGTATTTTCTTGAGACTAAAATATATATGACTAAGGATCCACATAGCCCTCGAATTATAAATGTTGGGAGAATATAAATCAATATGCGCTTATGGTATTTTCGTTATCATAAAAAAGGAAGGAAACCAAAAATAGAAAAAAAAATAGAAAGAGAGGTAGAAGTTAGAGATAGAAGAGAGAAAAAAGCGTAAAGAAAAAATTGAAGAAAAAAATATAAAAAAAATCAAAAAGAAAAAATAATGAAAAAGGAGAAAAGGAAAAAGATAAAAGATGATGGTGAAAATAAATATACTGAGTGGTTACGATATTTTAGTCATCATCCATAATTTGTACTCGACTTAACCATGTTCTTTGAAAATAAAAATAATATAAAACATAAAATACAACCAAAAAAGAAAAAAAATGAGAAAGAAGTAAAAACAAAAAAATAAAAAATAGAAAAAAAGGAGACTAAAAAGGAAAAGGAAAAAAAAGAAAAAAAAAAAGAAACAAAGGGCAGAGGGTAGAGATAGAAGAGAGAGAGAGAGAGAGAGAGAGAGAAAGAAAGAAATGACAAAAAAATGAAAAAGGAAACAAAAAAAAACTAGAGCCTACATATAGAAGAGAGACAAAAAAACTTAAAAAAAAAAAATGGAAAAAATGTCAAGTTGATATGATATAGAAGTTTTAAGTTTTTGACTTAGGAGTTAAAGTGGGTTGAAATCATTTTTACTCAATCCATATTTGACCAAATTCATATTTACCCATATTTATATGGGCGGATTGCAATCCAAACCATATTTTCTCGATCCATATTTAACCCGTCCAAATTCAATCCAATCCGCCCATTTGCCACCCCTATATTCTATCATAGGATTCTGAGAAGGGATCTAAAAGCACAACTAACTTTGGATCAATACAGGATTTTCATGAATAAGAATGAATATTTTCAAAGTTCAGAACATAAGGGAACTAATGGGACATTTTAAACCTGTGTGCTATCCTATCACTGTTTGTGGGGACTGTCTAAGAAAGCTCTATCTGTAAGTATTTAAGATGGACTATTTTGTTACCTTAAGAATAAGGCAGAGTTAGAATTAATGGATTAACAAAAGAGTCTGCATAAGTTCCTGAAGAAACACCTCTACTGCATGATCTGAGACATGAAAGAATGAATATATTTCCTAAATGCCTTGTAGCCTCTCAAAGAAAAGAACAGATGTCTCTGTACCATTCTGCATGACTCTACTAGACACGGCTTCATAGACACCGTAAGATACTTGAACTCTATGGTCTGATACCAAGTTTGTCATGACCCGAGACCACCCGCTAGTTGTAATACGGTGCTCGGAACCACAAGTGATCCCAAGATAACCTATAAGCTGGAATATTGTTGTGCAGCTGATTAATATGTATAAACTAGCTAAGTTTTTTGTGTGAAAACATAATCATGGAATAATCTGGATAAATACGATTCTAATAAAGGTTACAATCTGATAATACTAAAGAGAGAACTGAAATTACATGACTAACTCTGACTAACATCTATGAAGCCTCTACTATACTGACTATAGATTGCTGGGACATGCCTCCAGCTACCACTCATCAATACCTACGAGTAATAAAGTAAAGTTTATGAACAACATCTAACTAAAGTCCCTAAGCTGAAGAGATAATAAATACTGTACTGAGACTATGGGAGGTATTATCTACCTGATATACCTGAATCTGAGCTAACTGGGGTCCAACCTGTTACCCCAGTTAGAAGGGTGTCAGTACTATGCCAGGGGTACTAACAATGGTTGTGTGGATCCACTAAAATGAAGTCCCAAAGGACTAAAGAGTCACCCTCTACTGGCAGGTGCCCTGGTGAGATATGTGTCAACCCTCAACTGGTAGGTTAACATCTCAAACCTACGTTGGATACGTAGTTCTGTATCGCGGGGATTGCTACTAAGAGTCACACCCTCAACTGGCAGGTGAGCCCACATTCTTGGGTTTTCTCAGTGCTAAATCCTACGCTCAACTGAATTGACAAAGATTACTGAACTAATCTAAGTTTGACTAATATGATAACTGACTGGATTGATAATGCCAATACATATATTAAACCATTATGGAAATACTGAGACAAAGTAAACAGCTAAGTTTTGGGTATTCATAACCCCCAAGACTCGATAGAAATAACAATAGGACCACATGAAAATTTTGAAACCATAGAAGGGAATTATTGTTCAACATTCAACACTTAGGCATTTCATCAATCATATGGGGACAATAAACTTTTGCATGGGAATGTGAAAGTATGTGAAAATATCATGGTTACACGAATCAATGAACAACTTAAGGATTTGATATAAAGATCATAACATTCAAAATATGTACTGGCTCATTCCATTTAAAAATACATATACTCTTAACTTGAAATCAAACACATGGGGATCATGAGTTAAAACATGGAAATAGTTAAACCATGAAAATCACATAAATTTCAATATTAGAAACATGGGTTAAGGATTTAACATGTGAAAATCACCATTCAAACATATCTAGGCAATTTCAACAAAAACCATTTGTAAATATGATATATAATAGAAATTTCATGGATATAATTCATATTAACATTTAAAGATCATAACTTTGAACTTGAAAATGTGTTTTGGGGCTCTATGGGAGAAAAGGGACTCATAGATGAACTCCCACATACCTTAATTTGATGGATTCTTGGAGAAATCATGAATTTGGAGCTTGAATCCTTGTGTTTTTTAGAGAAAAATCTTGAACCTTTTTCATGAGGGAAAGAGGAGGGTTTTTTTGAGAGTTGATTTGAAGAAGATGGTCAAATAATGCCCTTTTGGATGCTATAAATCATCCTTTGGACGTTTGGGGTTGAGGTAAAAGGACCAAAGTGCCCCTTAACCCTTAAGGAGCTTTAAAAAAGGGGGTAATATTCTTACCGTCATGTAAGATATTGCATTGGGAGAGCAATGGGTTGCATCACGTATCGTGTTGAGAAATTGGTGCACCGCACCCCAATCGCATTGTTTTACTGCCTCTCGCGAAAAATGCCATAAATTTTCGCTGGGGTATCACATTAAGGCAAAATTAATATAGTTGGAAAACTAACTCAATTATATACAATTGGGTAGGTCTTAACTGCAAACTTCTACATATATTAAAAGTTATATACGTTTAAATTCAACCCTTGTAGAATCGAATATCAAATTTTGGATGAATGAAAGGCTCTTAGCTCAACTTTATTCTAAGTGAATCTTATGAACATTTTTCACCTAGAAAATCACATCAATCATAAGGATAAATATCATGAAACTTATATTTACAGGGGAATTATTTGGATTATTGCTTATACATATAGGAATGACAGTTCTAAGACTAACCCAAAAATATGTGGTCTTACATTGAACTAGGGATGATTTGATAGGGTCAACTATATCTTCAATTGAGTTTAATACTTCGTATTATTTTTAGCTCACTTCAGTTCCTAGTTACATGCATAAGAGGCTTAATGCCTAAAAATATCATTAAGTATTAGTGGCTTAGCCATTTTTAAGGCCTCTTAACTTTGAGGATTTTTAAATTGGTCTTCTCAACCTCGAGATATTGGGTTTTGAGTTAATTCATGTTCAGGGGTGTAAATAACATATCTCTAAGAAGTTTCAAATTTTTCAGACGAGGATTGGGTCATGTTTGGATCACAATTCCAGCAGCTCATCGCGATAGCATCGCGTCGTGGTGGTTATAGCGATGGATCCCTCATCGCGTTGTAGTCACCATATAATCTACATTCCAGTTATGAGTTTAATTGTCTGAGGGGTAATTATGTCTCTTCCCCTTAACCCAATTTGTCAAATCACAAATTATAACATCAGATATGGCATTATTTGCCCATCTTATCCAATTTCCTCTCTAAAACAAATCCTCACCTTCCCCAAGATCATTAAATTCCATTACTTTCTCTCTAAGAAAACCAAGAATTCAAGTTCCCAAATCTAAGAACATTCAAGAAAGCATCAAAATTGGTGTTTCTCTTTCAAGCTCAAGGGTTAAAGGTATGTGTGATGTTCATCCATGGGCCCTTTTCACTCATAGAGTCCAAGAATTCCTTTTATGTTTTAAATTGTGAATTTTACATGATTAAGTTAAATTATGCCCATGAACATCTTAATAATTTGATTTCAAGTTATGATTACATATGTTTTCGATGGAATGAGCCATTGCATGTTTTTAATTTTAAACTCTTGTTATTTAAAAACTTATTTCATGTTTTTAGTGTTGTAACTATGTTACTATCACGTGATATACCCATTCCATACTTAAGTTCATGACTCTAATATGTTTGATGAAATGCCTAAGTGTTGAATTTTGAACAATGATTCCCTACTATGGTTTTAAAGCTTTTATATATCCGTATTGTTATTTCCATTCAGTGCTAGAGGGTTATGAATACCCGATACTTAGTTGTTTACATAACTTTAATATCTTCAAAATAATTTTAGATGTACTATAAGCATATCATTCATTCAGTTATTACGATTAGTTATTTGTTCAGTTAAGCTTAATTCAGTCCATTAAATAGTGTCATTCAGTTGGGAGTAGGATTCATCACCGAGCAAACCCAAGGATGGGGGAATTGTTACCAGTTAAGGGTTTCACCCTTAGTAGCAATCCCTGAGATACAGAACTACATATCCAGCATAGGTTTGAGATGCCTTCTTGCCAGCTTAGGGTTGACATATATCCCTTGAGTTTCCAGCCAGTATAGGGTTTCTTTTTAGTCCTTTAGGACACAAGTTTAGTGGATCCACACAGCCATGGTTAGTACCCATGGCATAGTACTGACACCCTTCCAACTGGGGTTATAAGTTGGAACCTAATCAGCTCAAAGTGGGGCATGTCTGCTAGATTATTCCTCTCATAGTCTCATTATAATATTCAATAAAGTTTTGGTTCGTGTTTTCTTGACCAAGTGTACAAATTTATAGATTATCAGTTATACAGTTTTTAGTCTTTCAGATTACAGACTTATTTTAAATTTTAGATTTATGCTTGGTTTTGCATTCTTATATGTTATAGTTTTCATGCATTTATGTTCATTTATCTCATGCTTTATAGGCAGTCCTTATCTCATATGCACAGTACCCCATGTATATCAGCCTAACCTCATCGCATATACCAGTATATTTAAAGTACTGACTGCATACTCTTATTTGTGCTATGATGTCTTATATCATAGGTTCGGATGCTTAGTTTCTCAATCGTACTTAGATAGTCCAGTTCTTCAGCAGCAGCAGAAGTGGTGAGTCCTCATCTATTGAGGACCTGTTATGTTTATTTAGTTATTTTTGCATTTTTTTCAGTTAGTCAGTTGGAGTTAGTTGGGTCTTGTTCCATCAATTCCTCAGTCAGTTTAGAGGCTTTCAGATATTCAGACGGTCAGTTGGTTTTATCATCTTTATTAATATTGATAGATATTTTCATACTTGTGAATTTAGTTGTATTTTCATTATTTAAAAGCATATGGACTTATTAGTTATTTTCCATGCATGTCTATTATTATTATAATGTTTAGTGCTCACAGAAAGTACCAGCTCATGGGTTAGCTTGTGGTCACTTGTGACTGTAAGAACTGTTGTCACAACTAGGGGCTAGACTCGGGTCATGAAAAAACTTTGTATCAGAGCCTAAGGCTTTATAGTGTCCTAGGGAGTCTGAAAACTGAATCTAGTAGAGTCTTATGCATGAGTGTGAAGCACGCCACACTTATATACAAGAGGCTATGAGATGTTTTAGGGAAATTTTTCCTTCTTTCAGTGTTCATATCGTGCGAAAAATCATGAGTTATATTTAAACTCTCTTCCTAACTCATCCTTTATTTTGGTAATAGATAATACCTCCTAAAAAACAATAGAAGAAGGAACAGGAAGCAGCCCGCACATCCGCCTGTTTGGGAAGATCCCCTAAATGAGCATGTTTCTTACGAAAAATTTAGAGCTACTTTCTCTACCTTAGCTCATTCAGTAGTTTCTCAGAATGATCAGCAGGTTGTTATCCTATTTAGGCTTATATTTCAAGCTCAGTAGAGTGAGAAAGAGAAGCGTAGGGAGAAAGAAAGAGAATAAGAGGGCCAGAACAAGTAGTTCTAAGTCAAGGTCAGAGAGTGGTAACCATTCCCATTTCCTTCAAAAATTCTCAGCCCCAAATCCTTCTTTAGCTAGTGCGCCAGTGCCAAAGTTTAGGAATGACAGTCGGGATAGAGTTCTAGGCTCTAGGCCCCAAAGTAGCGTTAAAAGTGGTCATAATAATCTGATCTATGGGAGGTGTGGTAAGAATTATTAGGGTATGTGTAAGGCTGGTAGTGGTGTGTGTTTTGGATATGGCAAGCCAGGCCATAAGGTCAGAGAGTATCTGATAGTTACTCAGAGAGGAAAGGATTTATGACAACAGGGCCAGTCCAATCTGTCTTCAGCTCCAGCAGGTCGCCTGACTCAGCAGAGCTCTAATTCTATTGCCACCAGTGGTCAACGCCATAACAGATTGTATGCACTCCAGTCCTGACGTGATCAAGAAATTCTCCTGATGTGGTTATGGGTGCATTACAGATCTTTCATCTTCATATTTATGTTTTATTAGATCCCAGAGCTTTACTTTCTTTTGTGACTCTTTATATAGCTATCAATTTTGGTATCATTCTAGAAATATTAGCATAGCTTTTCTCAATATCTACCCCCATAGGTAAATCTATTATAGCCAAATGGGTATACAGATATTGCCCAGTTATAGTATCTTAAGAAATCACTTCAGTAGATCTTGTGGAGTTAGAGATGACTGATTTAGTTGTCATTTTCGGCATGGATTTGGCTCCACTCATGTTATGCCTCAGTTAACTATAGAAATATATTCATTCATTTTCAATTTCCTAATGAACCAGTTATTGATTGGAGGGGCAAATCGCAGTGCTTAAGGGTCAGATCATTTCATATCTTAGAGCAAGAAAGATAATATCTAAGGGATATGCTTTCAGATCCCTTCTCTGAATCCTATGATAGCATATGATCTAGAATTAGAAGTATAAATCCAGGAGTTCAGAAGTAATAAGGTGTAAATGGAATTTATCGATAGTTAGTAGATGATGTATCCATGGGGATAGTTGTAAAAAAGGTTAATTAGTAGGCCTGAAATAGTGTATGCAAGAAATTAAGTTAAGTATGATAGTGTGGGCATACTTATATAGTACCTTTGAGCTGCTAAGTTTTGAATGAGGCTAGTAATGTAGTAATTGATGTTCTTACCAACTAAGTTATAGACTATAGGATGATGATGTCGAATGTTCACGTCTAATGAAAATTCTCATGGTTTAGGGAAAAATATAAGTTTAGAGGTGGGATATTAGTAGGATATGGAGGAAGTTAGTATGATTCATTAAAAGTTTGAGAATATCCATGTTACGTGTTAGAGCCTAAGTTTGAATCTTGGATGGTTGGTCTAATAATAAGGAGAATTGAAATTTTAGGTGGCGTAAAATCATGGTATGGTGATACTCAAGAAGGTTCTAAGTTAGTCAGTGTTTAAGTTGTTATGTGATGATTATTGGTGCTATAGAAAGTTAAGAGTTGTATCTCAGAAGAGAGTATTAGCAGCGGGTTTTACACTTTCAAGTGTAGTCTTTCAAGTTGAGTTTATTATTTATGTGCATAATTCTATCTCGAACTCTAGAGAAAAATGATTGCAGTTCAGTTTAGAGTTTATTAAAGGGGTCCACAAACTTAGAATGATGGCTTAAAGCTAAGAGAAGATGATAGAATAGGTAACCAAGTTAGGCTCAGATTCTAGTAGTAATGCTAGTGTGTTGTAGAACAGCAGTAAGGGAGGATGATTCATAACCCCTCCTTATCTCAGTACAAAGTTTTGTTTTTCAATCATCATGATATATGCTCATACCTTACATGTCAGCTATATGATCATAACTCATATTCATGCATTTTCCATAGAATCATGTACGCTTCCAGTTCCTCGAATAAGAAGTTCTAATTTTCTCAGCAGTATGAATCATGTTCCATGAATTTATGACCTCCAAACTCAGGTCATGCAGATCATGACTCAGGTACCCATGCTTTATAGTATGCTCAGTTCCTAGAACTCGTGGTATGTTATAATAATCAGTGAAATTCAGATTATTCATCTATGTCCTCAGTATAGATCTCTTTTGAATTTATTCTTTTGATGCTCTCTTCCTCAGGCCTCAGTTAAGTGTCAAAGTTATGCATAGTATTCTTTAATGTTTCAGGTCCTCATGTTCTAACCTTTTAGTGACCTCTCTGTAATATTAAGATAGTGGTGATGAAAAATTAATGATCAATGTATATTAGGAGACAGTAAATATTTCTTGTTGAGTAAAGATTGTTTCATGCTTGTTTTATATATAAGGCTATAAGGTTGAAGAAATATTCAGGTTAAGTTTTTTTGTATATGTCATGGTTAGTTGAGAATTCCATGTGTGTCTTGTTAAGAAAAGTGCAAGAAAGTTGTTATTGATAGAGGTTTAGAGAATGTGAGAAAGATGCTTTTGTGGTTGTTTTCCTAGAAGTTCATGTATGATTATGAAGATAGGCTTGAATGTCATGATGTGTATAAATGGATGAATGCAATGTGCGTCAGTGAATTTCCTAGTAAGGGGTTGAATTTAGTTGTTGAAGTGGTAAGAAGAATTATTCTTGAGATGAGAAGTAGTGAAAATGTATGGGGTATTGAATTCATGGTTCAAACTAGCATTATGGTGTTATGTGCAGTACCTTGTAATTACGAGTTAGGATTGAACATAGTGAGAGTCGGTAGTTCAACTCAGATATTGGCTGGAGTAGTTATTTGTACCCATGCAAATATTTAAGGAGCGAGCTTAAGCTTGAATTAGGCAGTTGCATTGTCTCAGGCCTAGTAATTCTATCCTAGTTTATGTTTCATAGGCCTATGTTCCATGTTACAGAGTTATAGTCATATTAAAAGTCCTTACTCATATATCTTATTCATATCATGCCCAAGTTCTTTGCTCCCTACTGTTATTAGTACTTCTTAGAAAGAGTATTAAAGAAATACTCCAGTTGAGTATAAACTTTTAGTATAATCTAGTCCGTTTATCTAGAAATTTAGTTTAGCAGTCAGACAGACAAGTTCCTATGGTTTTTCCATCTATCGATCTAGTCTTACTATCTGAAGTTTATTGAGTATGGCCATTCCAAGAGGTAATTGTTCGTATCTATGTAAATTGTGAATTCAGTTTAGTTCATACATCATGTTTCAGATTTAGATATTTAGTCATGATTTAGTTTGCAACTGTCTCGTGCGTTATCTCAGTCTTTCCTTAGTATTTCAGCCAAGTCAGTATCATTGGGAAACGAATAATCCCAACGGGGAGATGTTGTAACACCTTGGATTTTAATTTCTTATGCCTCTCAACTTTTCTTCACAAAATCCGATCCAGCCTAAGGTAATGGTTACTCATAAGTTGACTCTCTCGTTTCTAATTCAGCCTTATAACCATTCTCATGTCATTGCATACATTCACGAAATCAGTTCAGTCATGTGTCATATTTTAGACTCAATCATGTAATCATGTTCACAGTCATGCATGTTCAGTATGTGATCTCAGTTGTTTTAGTTAGAACTCTCACCTTAATCAGTCTCATTCGAGGATGAATGCTCCAAGGGGGAGATATTATAATACCTCATATTATTCTTAGCTCAGTTCAGCTCCTAGTTACATGCATAAGAGGCTTAAAGCCTGAAATTTTCACTAAGTGTTGGGGGCTTAGTCATTTTTAAGGCCTCTTAACTTTGAGGATTTTTAAATTGGTCTTCCCGACCTCGAGATGTTGGTTTTTGAGTTAATACATGTTTAGGGGTGTAAAGAACATGTCTCGAAGAAGTTTTGGATTTTTTGAATGAGGATTGGGTCATGTTTGGATCAAGATTCTAGCAGCTCATCGCAATAGCATTGCATGTGTTTATAGCGATGGAGCCTTCATCGCATCGCTGTGACCATATAATTCACAGTCAAGTTACTAGTTCAATTGCTTGAGGAGCAATTATGTCTCTTCCCCTCAACCCAATTCGTCAATTCACAAATTATAACATCAGTTAGGGCATTATTTGCCCATCTTCTCCAATTTCCTCTCAAAAACAAAGCCTCACCTCCCCCAAGATCATCAAATTCCAATACTTTCTCTCAAAAAAAACCAAGAATTCAAGTTCCCAAAGGTATGTGCGATGTTCATCCATTGGCCTTTTTCATCCATGGAGTCCAAGAATCCCTTTTATGTTTTAAATTATTAATTTTACATGATTAAGTTGAATTATCCCCGTGAACATCTTGATAATTTGATTTTAAGTTATGATTACACGTGCTTTCGATAGAATGAGCCATTGCATGTTTGAATATTGAGCTCTTGTCATTTAAAAACTTAATTCATGATTTTAGTATTGTAACAATTTTATTATCACATGATTTACCCATTCCCATGCTTAAGTTCATTATTGTTATATGTTTGATGAAATTCCTAAGTGTTGGATTTTGAACAATGATTCCCTACTATGGTTTCAAAGATTTTATATGCCAGTATTATTATTTTCATTCAGTGCTGGAGGGTTATAAATACCCGATACTTAGCTGTTTACATAACTTCAGTATTTTCAGAATGATTTCAAATATACCATGAGCATTATCATTTAGTCAGTTATTATGATCAGTGGTTTTGTCAATTAAGCTTAGTTCATTCCATTAAATAGTGTTATTCAATTGAGAGTAGGATTATGCACTGAGCGAACCAAGGGATAGGGGCATTCCTTCCAGTTTAGGGTTTGACCCTTAGTAGTAATCCCTGAGTTACAGAACTACGTAGCCAGCATAGGTTTGAGTTGTCTTTCTGTCAGCTTAGGGTTGACACATATCTCATGAGTTTCCTGCCAGAACAGGGTTACTCTTTAGTCCTTCGGTACACCAATTTAGTGGATCCACACAGCCATTGTTAGTACCCATGGCACGATACTAACACCCTTCCAACTGGGTTATAGGTTAGACCCCAATCAGCTCAAATTGGGGCATGTCAGTTAGATGATAACTCCCACAGCCTTAGTACAATATTCAGTATAGTTTCAGTTTGGGTTGGTTTGACAAAGTGTACAAATTTACTGTTTATTAGTTATACAGTTTTTAGATTCCAGACTTATTTCAGATTTTAGATTTATGCTTGGCCTTGCATTCTTAGATGTTACAGTTTTCATACATTCATGTTCAGTTATCTCATGCTTTACAGTTAGTCCTTATCTCATATGCACAGTACCCTATGTATATCAGTCTAACCTCATCGCATTTACCAATATATTCAAAGTACTAACCACATACTCTTATTTGTGCTATGATGTCATATATCATAGGATCGAACGCTCAGTTCCCGATCATATTTAGACAGTCCAGCGCTTCAGCAGTAGTAGTGGCACCTCATCTATCAAGAACCTATTATGATTATTCAATTATTTCCGCACTTCTTTTCAGTTAGTGTGTTGGAGTTAGTTGTGGTTTGTCCCATCAACTCCTCAATCATTTTAGAGGATTTCAGACATTTAGATAGTCAGTTAGTTTTCTCAGCTTTATCAGTCTTGACAGATGTTTTCAGACTTGTGAATTCAGTTGTATTTTCAGTATTTAAAACCTTACGGCCTTATCAATTATTTTTCACCCATGTCTATTATCATTATATAGTTCAGTGCTCACAGTAGGTACCAGCTCATGGGTTAGCTTGTGGTCACTTATGACCATAAGAACCATTATTGCGACTATAGGCTAGCCTCAAGTCATGCCATTGAATCTTTGTAATTGCATGATGTTGGTATTGCGTTCCTCCCGACCTGAGTCGTCAATCGATCACTCTTAGTTGAAATGATTCATATTAACTTATTATTAAGCTAATTCCTAAATTGGTTTAGCAAGAACTAGGGATGAGTATATAGGGTCAACTACAACTTCAATTAAGTCTTTGTAATTGCAGAATATTGGTATTTCATTTCTCCCGACCTGAGTTGTCAATCGATCACTCTAAGTTGAAATAATTCATATTATCCTATTATTAAGATAATACCTAAATTGGTTTAGCTAGAACTAGAGATAAATTGATAGGGTCAATTACAACTTCAAATGAGTCTTTGCAGTTGCATGATGTTGGTATTGCGTTCCTCCCGACCCGAGTTGTCGATCGATCACTCTGAGTTGAAATGATTCATATTAACTTATTTTTAAGATAATACCTAAATTTATTTAGCTAGAACTAGGGATGAGTTGATAGGGTCAACTATAACTTTAATTGAGTCTTTGTAATTGCATAATGTTGGTATTGTGTTACTCTCAGCTCGAGTCATCAATCGATCACTCTAAGTTGAAATGATTCATATTAACCAATTATTAAGCTAATACCTAAAATTCATCAGTGTTCCAGTTGAACTTAATACACTTTATTATGATGAGACGGTTAAAAATTATATATTTTAAAATTTAAGAAAATAATTAAGATCAATTCGGACTAAATTAACAATTTTAGAACTTGTCATTCTTTTCCAAAAATACAAATCAACCCATACAAATCATCCATTTGTGGGAAAAATATTTCATCATTTCAAATCTCGAGTTCATGCTCTTTTCTTTCTCTCTTTTTATACAGACAACAACTACTCAACATATTACTCAACCCTTCAAAACAGATTGATTTTCTTTCCATTTTTAACCACATAGTTGGTATTTTTGACTTTATTTTCTCTTTTATCTGTCGCTTGCTCTGTGTTGGAAGGTAACAGAGTTCGAGAAGAGTTCTACATTCGTTCTTTATTCTAAAAATTTGGGATTTTTAGTTAATGATGAACAAGAAGACTTTTAGTTGTATTATCTTCGAGAATGGGTTAACATTTTGAGTTTTAATGCTAAAAATGTAGGAAGAACTCGAGAAAAACCTAGTTTTTATCACACTATTTTATTGACTATTAGGAATTATAATTAGTATTTGTGGTATTATTGGTAGTTGGTGGTGGTTGGTGGTGGTGGTGTCGGTATTGGTGGTCTTGGTGGTAGTGTCGATGGTCTTGGTGGTGATATTGGTGGCATTGGTGGTGGTGGTGGTGGTCTTGGTGGCTTTGGTGTGGGTATTGGTAGCATTGGTGGTGCTGTTAGTGGTCTTGGTATTTGTGTTGGTATTAGTGGCATTGGTAGTGGTGTTGGTGTCTTAGTGGTCTTGGTGGTGGTCTTAGTGGACTTGGTGGTGGTATTGGTGGTGTTGATGGCATTGGTGGAGGTCTTAGTGGCATTGGTGGTGGTGGTGGTGGTGGTGGTGGTCTTGGTGGTCTATCTGTTGCAAAAGGTGGAACATCTGTTCGAAGATATTAAATAGGTCTTCAAACAGATTCTCCATTTGTTCCATCTGATGGGTTATCCATTGGAATATTTTTTTGTAATGTGGTGTATAATAATTTATTCAAATTTGTCGTACATTTTTTAAAAAAATTATGAAGACATCAAATGTAATGTATTTTTAATTTTTCTATTGTTTGTAGTTAAAAGATGCTTCCCAAAAGAAAAGAAACTGAAAGTACATCAACTTCTGACCACCCAACAAAAAAAGCGAAAGTACAGATGGATTCGGAGGAACTTCTTGAACAATCTCAGTCATGAAAAAATAAAGCTGAGGAAAGTTATGAAAAGGGAGATGGAGAACGGTATATAGAGGTTGGTGAGGAAAATAAAAGTGAGGAGGAAGAAGAAGATAAACAAGAAAAGGAAGAAGTAAAAAGTGAGAAAGAGGATGATAATCAACATGATGATAAATAAGAAGAGGAGGAAGTAGAAAGTGAGAAAGAGGATGATGATCAAGATGATTATAATGCATCACCAATGGGGCATGAATTAAGATCGAAATTCCAACATGATCCTATCAAAACTATTAGTATTGACAGGTTTCAAGTTGTGATGCCATAGATGACCCTGTATAACTAACTGGTGATCTTGTACTTAAATGTCGGTTGGGGAAACCTTTTGATGAATTAAGGAATATTATGAAAAATGAAAACATAGAAGGACTTTTTAAGAAGAGTTGCTTTAGATACTTTCTTGAGCTGCCTTAGGACCACACTGCTCGTTTCCAAATGAGCATGGTATATGGTCTTCTCAAGCGCGGGATCAAATACTTAAGGGATGATAAAGATTCGATGGAGGGGGGCAAAAGGATGGATGAAATCTGGATCAACTATTATGGCATGCCATTTGGTTTTGGCATGAAAGAGTTTGCCATAGTGATAGGCTTGAGATGCGATCATCCAACAGAACCTCTAATCAAGGAAACACCTTACAAAAGGTCCAAGGCAAATAGGACAGCCAAAGCACCACCATCAAATAGAGGGGAGGCATTGACCAAGCGACCACCAACCAAAACCAACAAATGCAAGGAAAAAATAGATGTGTTGTTGGACATTGTTGGACGTAGCTACAAAGCGATAGATTTGATAGAAGATCTCAAGGATAAAACCATACCAAAGTAGTACATGGAGAAATTGTTCTTAGTTTGGTTTGCCCATTCCGTTATATTGGCAAGAGACGACAACAAAGTCATAGAAGATGATTTGTTGGCACTTGTTGAGGATTTTGAGAAATTGAATGATTATCCCTGGGGATATGACAGCTACAACTTGACTGTCAAATATTTACTGACAAATCTATCCCTAATGTTGGTCACATTATACAGCTTTCCTTGGGCTTTCATGGTAAATTTTATCACTATTTGTTTACTCATCCATTAATTTATATTGAATAATTATTATGACTTTTTTGCTTGCTTCCTGTTTACATATTTTAGGCTTAGGCATTTGAATCCATTCCTCCCATCCGAAAGCAGTTCAAGGATTATTTGGATAAGGTTTCTCATCCAAGGGTCCTTAGGTGGTTAGCTGCAAAGAGCAGCACAAGAATTAAGAAGGCTGATCTCTTTAACCCTTCGAATCATGCAGTACGTCTTTTTTAAGTAAAATAATTTGACTCAAAGAAAGATATTGAAAAAAATGTGCCATCTGTTGTGACAAATGAGTTGTCTGTTGCAACAGATTACCCGTTTACTGCAACTGGTGCAACAAAGGCATAGTCTATGACCTTACCTCTTTTCATTAAAACATACCTCAAACCAACTCTTAAAGCATCACAATACACAACAAATCTGTCTGAACCATCTGGTAAAGTTAAAAATGAGGCAATTGTATATAGATTACCCATATGTTGCTCTAGTTCTCTGAACCCGACTCAACAGATTGCCCATCTACTATAAATTATGCAACAAATAGGTAATCTAATGCTATACATTATTAATCTATTGTGATAGATAGATCATCTGTTGCATAAGTTGTCTGTGTTAACATGTAACCCAACTGACTGCAAATTATTACTATATGACTTTAATGTATCTGTCTTTTTTATAGGTTGTCCATCCATGGATTGTGCTACTGAATAGGAGATGGGGATAACTTTTTTTATTACTCTAGGTCTTGTTGATACAATAGCAGACCCAACGGTGGAGTTAATAAAGGAGGAATTGGCTGGAGCAAAAGCCATAAGAAGAGCAGTTAGACAAAGTTAGCCTAATGTTGAGGCTTTTCATGACCAACCTACTGCAATAGATCTGGGTGCTTCTTATGAGGTATTGCTTATGGAGTTGTCGATATTGGTGGCAGCCATCCTGAGGCTGATGCTGCTTTTAGTCCTGATGATGAGCATGTTGATGCTTAAGAAAAAATAAATATGTTTGAAATCACCCCTTACATCGGTCCCTCTCACCCATACAGTGGTCCCTTCTACCTTTACAGTGGTCCATCTCACCCCTTTTTACCCTCATGTTCTCATTGCAAATGTAAAGTATGCAAGGACAGATAGGATAAACTCCTTGAAAAACTTAAGACTATCACTGAAGTTGTCAAGGAATTGAAGTTCAAGAGGGGTGTCGTACCATCCAAGAAGGTGAGGGATCCATACACTCCTACAGTGGCGGTTAGGAGGAAGAAAAGAAAAATTAGTCAAATACTCTCGAATCGGGAAAAAAATTATAACTCCTCCCTCTCCAAAAGTTGTTGAAGTTCAAGGGCCATTGAAGAAGGTGAACATATATACGGCACTTGGCGATGAAGAGAAGAAGGACCACGAATTCCAAGAAACCTGCACAAGAATACACCATGCATATCTTTCACTCCCAAGACTTCAAGAATACAACAAGTATGCATAAGTGGTACATGGATTGGGCAAGTTTACTTTTCCTAACCTAGCCATCTAATCTACTCCATGAAGAAGAAGCTACGCAACAGATGTTCCATCTGTTACAGCAGCTGGGTATTCTGGTGTAACTGGTGGTGGTTCTGTTGTAATAGATTACCCATCTGTTGCATAAATTACATTAGCTGGGTAATCTGTGAATAGATTCAGAGAACCCTCTGCAACAGATGGACCATCCATTGCATCTTTCAACTATGTTTTTCTTCTTAACAATTATTAACTTATTTAAAAATTGTCTTCTTATATCATAGTATGTTGATGAAATTATCTTCCTCATGAGTGGAAGGCAATTAGCATACCTAAATTTTTATGATGCTGTCGATAGGATAATGGACCTCAATTTCTACAATAATTTCAAGAATAGGCATAATGAGCTCAGTAGGCTAGTTGACACTGCCGGTGTCCTGGGATTTGATTGGTTAGTTTCTACGTTCGAATGGGATGAAGATATGATTAACTATGGTAGAGGGAAGAGGTCATTTCTACATGGCAAGAGCTGGACCAAGGCAAAGAGAATTCTTGCAGTCATGAATGTGGAAGTCAGACATTTTCTTGTTGTTGAGATACTACTCGAGGAGGGAAAGATTAAGGTTTATGGATGCAACATACCTATCTTCGATGACTGTATTTTTTTTACCCACATGCAGCCACTGTTGGAGTATTTCCCCATCTTGTTGAGGCAGAGTAAAATGATGAATCATTTGCCAGCGGAAGTGTTGATGAAGAAAGCATGGGATTTTGAAGGCTAAAACAAGGACATGGACCTTCAAAAAAATAAAACTGGTGCAGCGTGTGGGTCGTACGCGTTTGCACACATCGAATATTTCCTGACCGATACAAAAATAGTCGCTCTGTGCGACGGCATTGTGGAAAAGATGCAAGAGGTCTGGGTTTATGGGGTACTAACTAGATGCTTGGAGCCTGTGTATAAAGAAGAAGATGTACAAAGACAAACACCATAATAATTTTTTATTTCAAGCCACTTCACTTTACATGTAGTGGTAATTTTTAATATTTGATGAATGTTGAATTTTTTATAATGCAACAGACTGTCTATTTGTTGTAACATATAGTATATTTTGTTGTGACAGATTGATTATCTGTTGCAATAGGTTGGTCATCCATTGTATTATGCAGATTTTTCCGTCTATCTGTTGCAACAGATATACAATCTGTTGCAATATATAGTCTATTTGTTATAAATGATAGGCAATCTATTGGAACAAATCAAAATAGTAAGAAGACCTATTTGATAATTTCCAATAGATGACCTACATGTTGCAATATATGTCTAAATCTGTTTGATAATTTCCAACAGATATGTCATCTGTTGCAACAGATGTATTATCTATTGCGATATTTGAATCTAGTATTATATTTCAATTAATAAGTTCAAAACTAAGGATTAAATTAAATTAATGGACAACATAAATAAATTGAAGCCTTCAGAAATTATATGAAATAACTCAACAAATAAATGAAATGTAAAAAAATTATTATAGGTACAAATGATCTACTCTACAAATAAATCAATAATTTAACCTTTTGTGCCAACAATTGCTAAGGAGAGGTTATTACTTTGATAGACTCAAGCTATAAATATCTACTCAATATGGATAAATTTTTTTCATCTAGTGTTGTGGAATTCGACTTTGATTGTCGTGGATCTTTAATGTCGCTTGCGTACGGTCTTTGCGCTTTCGCTTCTCCATATTTCCATGGAAGATTAGGATATATTATGTAGAGTAATATGGCATACAGTTTATCATTTGGTAATTGTAATCCATCGCTTAAATACTCGGCGTAAGCGGCAACAAAAAGATCGCAATCCCTGTATTTTAAAAAAATAGATAATCCATATCTTGTAATTCATGTAAGCATTGTGAAATTTATGAAATGAAAATAAATTATGATACTTACATGCTACCAATGGGTTGTTGAGCAATTCTTTCAACATATTCTACATCAAATGGATTACCTATTTTATCTCGGTATGCTTCAATCGTCGATCAATCAGTACGAACCTTTTGGTCCAAAAAGCCACTCATATCAAGGTAAGTAGGATATATTTTGGCCAACTTTTATATATCAGATGATGGCCCAAAATATCTCCTTCACGACATCGAGTCAAAAACTCAAATGCGCCTCTCTTTTAGAACGACGATAGCCAACACCCAATGAAATTCATCACCAAAATTGATTGGGATGTACACTTCATCGACCAAATTCCAAAGTAAGCCAGCTGGAATGCTAAAACCTTTGATGATGTAGATTAAGCATTCCTCATTTTGGAAAAAAAAATTCTATTGTTGACAATACCTATCGTAGGCATTATTGACATAAACATTGTACAAATAATTGTCTATAGTGTATCTATATTGTTCTTGTGTTTGCAACTTGGCCTTCTTTTGGAGGTAGTAAAAAATGACATCGATGTGTTGTACATATTATCAAACATTCAGATTACGTGATAATAAAATTAATACACTGATGCAATTAAATAAAGTATTAATTAATAGTAATATGTATGACATTTAAACCTCATCATTCCAGCAAGTTTGAAGTTGTGACATCAAATAGAACCAATTATTTGTTCCAGGATGTGTAACATCAAAGACGAACATATCAAAACCAAGACTCGATTTGTCAACTTTGTAGTGTTTGTCATTTTATTTTCTACATGATTTATATGTGTTAATGTCAATTTTTTACAACAAGAATTGTATAAATAAATATCTTTAAAAGTAATTTATGTACCTGTCGGCATGATGCTTTAACAGCCTATTGACAATCCATTCTGAATAGTCATTGATCAACTTTGTTAGTTTTTTTGGAGCCTCATCCGATATGTTGAACCCTTCAAACGGGTAATTCTTCCGTTCTCCCAAACTGACAGGCTTCACTTTTTATTCTTCCTTGGAAGAAGTTGATGGATTATCAACTGTGATATTATGTTGTTTAGCAGTAGCTTCTACTGTGACATCCACCTGGAAAGACAAAATTATCAATATTAATCACAGATATACAACCGATTATCTATCTGTTGCAATAGATGGATCATTTATTAGGACAAATTCGAACAGATAAAATAGAGTTGTATGATAATTTCGAATAGATGACTCATCTGTTGCAATATATGACTCATCTGTTGGTATAAATTAAAATAGTACAAAGACCTATTTGATTTGCTGAAATAGACGGACATATATTGTAATAGAAAATGTATCTAATGCAATAGGTAAGACAACTGTTGCAACAGATAATGCATATAATGTAATAGGTTAGACAACAGTTGCAACAGATGTATATATCTATTTGATAATTTTAAGCAGATGTATCATCTGTTGAAACAGATATGTGTCTATTTGTTTGTTGGAACAGATGATATACATTTACTTTCTTAAACTCATGTTGCTCTCCTGTGGACCATCTACATTAATCAAAGGTGCAAGACAAAGATAGAGGAGTTGCAATTTTGCTTTTTTTTATGCTTTATGATTCCTTGGAAATTTCTTTTCTTCTCTTCTTAGCCACCTATATCTCTAGTAGAGTGTATGGATATGAAATCCTCTTTAATAGAATGACACCCCTCTTAGATGTCATTTCCTATACAGAAGCAGTTAATGCATTAATAGCATTAATCACTACATCATGTTTCGCCTTGCAGTCTTGACATTTGTATGTAGAACATTCGCTAGAAGTGGAAAAATCTATATAACCAGTATGATCATAATGATAATGGTTAGTTGTTTCAAAAACTGTAAGAGGGGCATCATTAGCCCCAATAGCAGCACCACTACCACTACCACTACCATCATCAACAACAACAATCCCACCCTCCAGAATTATTTTTCTTGTGAGGGTTGTTGCTCCAAACAATTTTTTTTTATTCTATCAATGGACTTGGGGTTCGATAAAGTTTGCACAGATCATAAAGTAATAAAAAATAGCATCTTTAACTCTCGATTAGTCGGAACAATCCACGGATGGACAATCTAAAATAAATCAGTACATATATTAGAATGATGATGAAATCATTTTAAAAAATCATTAACTAAAATAAAAACTTAATTAGAATTAGACTTACTGCTTCCTTCGAGGGGTTGAAGAGATCAAGAAATTTTGTATTTTTATCAAATTGGGCCGACAGCCATCTCAGGATTCTTGGACAGGAAACTTTTTCTTAGTAGTTTACTTGTTGTCTCAAATAAGGAATGGTTTCAAACGACCAAGCCTATAAAATAATGCCAATAAATCAAAAATATTATTGAATAAAAAAATGAATCATATCATAATAAAAGAAATATTTACCATGAAAACCCATGGAAAGCCATATAAGTTGACTGTCTTTGGCAGTAATGGAGTCAAAAAATATTTGACAGTCATTTTAAAGCTTTCATAACCCCAAAGATAGCTGTTAAATGCCTCAAGATCCTTGGAGAGCTTTATTAAACCAAGTGGTATATTGTTGTTAACGTCTTTCGCCCAAAGAATATTAGCACAATGAGTGCTTGTGCTTCTTTAAAAGTCTTTTACCTTTCAATACTTCTATCAATTTTATGTTTTTAAATCTTGGACCAACAAGGGACACCAAGTCATCACGATCACTCGACTTGTATTTTTCTTTTTGGGTGTGCGGGGTGCTTTTTGGGATTAGAACAGGTATAACTTGAAAAGGAGAAGGATGATAATATTTTAATCCAGTAACTATGGAAAACTCCCTCCAACCAAAATAAGCAGGCATGCCATAATAATTTATCCACACCTCATCCATCTTATCTTTGTTTTCATACATAAACATACGCTTAAGAAGATCATATACCATTTTTATTTGAAAATTAGCATTATTGTCCTCCGACAAATCAAGATATTACCCAAAGCAGCTATCCCTGAAATAAGCATCCAATTTTTTTTCTCAAAGTATTTTTCTGAAGGCATCAAAAGATTTTCCATGGATGACTTAACCAAGAAATCACCAGTTAAATTTGTGGTACC
Source organism: Capsicum pubescens (assembly GCA_030864215.1). Taxonomy (NCBI): domain Eukaryota; kingdom Viridiplantae; phylum Streptophyta; class Magnoliopsida; order Solanales; family Solanaceae; genus Capsicum; species Capsicum pubescens. Next base: position 119,666,778 of record CM061538.1, read on the forward strand.
ATCGTACTGCATTCTCGCAGGATAATTATCAATGCTAAAGGTTTTGACCAACTCTTCGATGGAAGAGATATTAGCATTTGGATCATCTATTTTAAAACATTCTTCCTTTCTATGTTCATTATCTTCTACTCCTTATTGAGATAACACTTGTAAAGCAAGCTCATGGAGTGGTAAATGTAGCCTAGTTGCTTTACTTGTTCCTTTACTTGGACTTGATTTGATTTGTTTTCTTTTGTGAGCCATATTATCTAAAATTAACAGGAACATAGAATATATTATATTGATTAATGCATCATAAGAAAGGGATAACGGTAAATCTAATATGCATAATAGTAAAATAACAGTTCCAACAGACCATGCATCTGTTGCACTAGAAGGTTATCTGTTGCATCATATAACCAACCTGTTGCAATGGATGAGTAATCTGTTGGAAATAATAAAAACAGATCACTCATCCATTGAAACATATCAATCATTTATTGCACCAGGTATGTTATCTGTTGCAACATATAACCAACCTATTGCAACGGATGAGTAATTTATTAGAAACAATAAAAAAGATCACTTATCTATTACACCAGGTAGGTTATCTATTACAGCGTATAACTGATAACGCTCAACTTACAAGTCAATTTAAGTGCAAGGCGGTCATCGTCAATATATTTACCCTACTTTGAAGTCTGGGTCGAATCCATAAGGAACAATGTGAGTGGCAATTAAGTCACTTGAAATAATAGATACAAGTTAAATCCAAACCAATCTTACAAGAGGGTAAAAATGGGGGAGATAGGTATCTACACTAATGTTTCTTTTTGGATTTTTCTAGTATATATTTGGGGCTACGAATAATTAGAGTTTTAACAATTATGCACGGATCATAGGATTACGCATTACTAAGGGAGTGATATGTAGGTGTTAGCAATCAACATCAATTTAGCAAGACAAATATGGGTAGGTTTGGTTATGGATTTGATGTTAGTATTTCAACAAAACACCAAAATTTCACCTAATGAATCTTTTGAATACATAATAGGTGTGTTCAATAGTTGGTAACCACAACCTCAATCTAGGCATCCCTATTTCTAGGATGATGCCTATGGTGTAGTTAACCTCACATTCACCCTTATGTATAAGATGGTGAGAATTTAGCAAACTACACACACAATTAAATATCATTTCTTTGGTCTCCACATCCCTTTTTTTAGGATAATATAGATTCATAAAATTCACCCAAAACCCTTCTTTCGAATATGGCTTCGGGTTTTCTAGAGCATGGAGCTTTCACTCATCATACCCATGTGGGTATTTGGGGCTTTCACCCATCATACCCATGTGGGTATGTGGGTATGAACTACTAAATAGAAGTTAATCAATAACAACCCACACATACTTTAACCCCTATTCACACATAACCCCAAGAGGGAGATTTAGCTACACATAAGATAAATAAGTATAGATATACCCATAATATCCATTGAAATGAATTGTTGAAATTTAAACGAATGTTACTTCAAACTTGGCTCTCCCAAAATATCAACAATGGTAGTGAGAATCTTTCATTTAGAAAGTCTCCAATATATTCTTCACCCAAAATTTACACAATATTTTCTTCTCCGAAAATGGTGGATATGGAGTCAAGAACTAAAACCTAAAAATTGGGAAAGATGGAATATTATTTTATGAGGCTAGGGTTTGAGTTTTTTGTCAAAATTGGGAACAACCAAGTGCATTCCAGTTTTTCCCTTGGGCTGCTTTGTTCTGCTAGGCCACGGTCGCACTAGTTGGGTCGTGACTGAGGCTATGCGACTGCGGTTAACTTCCACGATTGCAGTTTATTGACTTCTGCTTGACTGTCGTGACCACGGTCAGTGGACCACGACTGCGGTACTTAAGGCCAGTTCCTGCTCCAAGTCTTCAACTGCACTTTCCTACTCCCTTTTTACTCATTTTAAGCTCCAATCCACATCTTTCTATCTTTTCAACTCTATACCTGCAAAGAGTGGATATTAGTGCGTTTACTCATAAATATGTCTCATTAATTCATTCAAATCATGGTAATGTACACAAATGTTGAGTGAGAATGAGTGGTAAAACCACCTCTCATCAACACCCCCAACTTAAAGCATTTGTTTGTACTCAAGAAACACTACCTCTTATCATGAGACACAGTCATTTATGCATAAACTTTATGCCTTAAAGGTCATAGTGACTTCAACTAAAGTCAAAACCACCAGCAGCTCATTTCACATAGGCTAAGCTATTCTCCACAACACCCCACATCATAAGATGCAACATTCTAGGATGCACAAGACTCTTTAAGAGCAACCGAGCAATAAAAAATAATACTCTAGAAGTGGCTCACTTTTGACTAAAACAAAATTATACTCTACTTGCCTCATTATTTGGGAGGTGACAAAAATCACCCACCTCAACTCGTTCACATGCCAACCTCACAAGAAAAAGGAATTTCCATACACCAAACTACCAAACAAGTAATAAGGAATTTTAAGTGAAAAACTCCTCTCCCTCATGAAAGAAATATCTATGCAACAAGTGTCGTACCATAGGCTTGCCCCTATTTTAAATCACTACTATTAAGAAAGTACATGGTTGGAGATCTCAAAGGAATTTCTAAGCTTGTAACGCAGGTTCGGGTTAGGGTAGGATATCATTTGGGAACAATATGGCTACACCCTTCCTTGAATGTCTACATCACTCTTTTTAATCCTTCTCTTTGACTAAGGACCACCATTCTTGATTTTTTTTCTTTTATTATGCCTACTTTTGCTTCCTTTGATCACCACTTTTTCTTTCATGTCTTTTTCTTACAACTTATTGTGCAATACATTTCTTTTGTTGGGTCCTTTCTCTTTCTATTTCTTTCACCTTTAACACTTTGGCAAATTTGGTATTTTACTAACACTTTGTGGATCCAGTTTTCCTTCCATCAACTTTCACCACCCCCAACTTAGGAATTAAACCTCACGTTGCATTTTCAAGTTCAAGGAGGGTACGGTTCAAAAGAGGGGTAAAAAAAATAGAACACATCTTGTAATAAATTTTCCAATGAAAGGTCCAAAGGATCATAGTGGGTAACTAGGGATTGTAATTATGCATGGGTAGGCTTTTTAGGCTAGAGTGGGTTCCAAAAACACAAAGATGGCCTAAGATTATTTCTCCAACCACATACAATCAAAATTAGTTTTGAAAGACTATCGGAGCAAGTTATACATAACACAAGTACACAAGAGATGAAAGCTAATGGCTCACCACATATGACATGCGAAATTCACTAAGGGAGCTCAAATATCCCTCTCGCTAGAGGCATAAGTGGAGTATTTATCATTATTCACAAGCCAAAAATTTACGGAGCCACAAAAAGAGAAAAAGTTTTTTACAACATTGCTCACGTTCATGCCCTTGATTTTTGAAAAATTTTGAACGGAGAAGGGGTTTGTTTATTTTACATTATCCTATCACACATTTTGATGAACTATGGTTGCAACCAAAGCCTTAGTCTTACATTTAGTCTCAAAATAGGCAAACTACCCATATGGCTACTCATACTTCGCCAATGGTGTAAAAAATGACCCCAACTTTACAAAATCCAATGCCACAAGTACTCATACTTCCCATGCATCTTTTACATTTATGCTACGGGTACTCAGAATTCCCCTGCACCTATGTCTCAAAACTCAAATACAATGCTAGTCATGCATCACTAAAATCCATAATAAAATGTAAAGTACTAAGATAAAAACTAAAAACTAAGAGAAAAGCATGATAATCCATAAAACGTGGGCACCAATCGGGTCCCCCAAAAATGTAGCATCCCAAAAAACATTAAAAACCATATCCAAAACATCATCTAAAAACAAACATCAAAGTAAATATCTGGGGGCACCTCAAATTATAAGAATGTAGTGTCCTCACTGCAAGTGCAATCACGTGAAAGTAAAAGGGTCTCCCTGAATATGAATCACGAGTCCCTCTCTCATATTGACTCTGTATCCTCATCACTATTCTCAGCATTTGACCACTCAGCAGGTACTTCATCATCACTATCAATCCTGGAAGAAGGGAGTTTGGCATTAGGCTTCAGGTCCTTCCACAGACCCTTAACACCTTTCCACATTTTATTGAAAATTTTATCTCTTTTCTTCTCTTTCTTCAACATCTTCTCATGTGATGCCTGGAGGTCCCTGTGAGATGCAGCCAAGTCTAAATAAACTCTTTCTAGGTTGGCTATTGTAACACCTTGTGTCTTCTATTCCTTCTTGTATTTCTCATAATCTTCAACGGATACTTATGAATAATGCCTAGTGGATGGCACCCCCGATCCCTGAGGCATACCTGCTAACAGCTCTCTAATGGACCTAGCATCACCACCCAAGTCATCCAAAGGCCTAGTGGTGGATGGCCTACAAGATTCAGGCTCATCAGTTGTTGACTTGTTTGAGTCAACTTTTCATTTCTTGGTGTGCCCAGGTGCACCTTCGTCCTTTATTTTAAGTGGAGTGATACAGGGACTTGGTTTTACCCAGGTATCTGTAGGATACTCTTCCACCCCTATTTTTTTTTGCATAGTTCAGTAATAAGAGAAGGAAAGGGAAGAAGTGTACCACCTTGAATCTTATATTGTCTCTATTCTTCAAGGACAATCAAGCCCATATTTAGATCAATGCCAGTCATTAGGCAGGCTACCATACAAGCTCGTAACTCGGTGATAAATATTATATGGGTACATGGTGAGATCTATTATAGATAATGTACAACCAGATTTTTGCTTCTGCTGAGAATTTGTGTGTGGAGATCCCTCTTTTGGTAGCAGCCCAGGAAACCTCTCTGTTTGGGCAAAGAATGTTAGCAATCCAGGTTCCTCACTTGTGGCCCTTTGCTTGAAAGTCTGTCATGTTAGTATCCTGAAGCATATGCACTTCATTAACCTGTTGCACTCCAAAATGTACATTCCTTCCCTGAATCTTCATTACTGGGTTTGCAAGAGAGATAGCGCTCAAATTTGCGTAAAACTCCTGCATGCATTGCTCATTTGCCTCACAAGGATTCGGAATAAAGCATATCTATCCGGAAGTAGAAAGCCTTTTAAAGAATCTTGGATACTATTCTGGGACCCTATCAATGCACACGCCTCTCTCCAACAATAATTTAACTCTTAGGAGGTCATTGTCATACTGTCTTTGTCATTTTGAAGCCCTGAATCGGATGTGGTCATAATCTCCCATTGTGAGGTTTAGAACCTGTAATCAATGTCAACTCAATCCAATATTAGTGATATCATAAAAATAGCATACTAGAACAAACAGCTAAACTCATGTGGTGGTGTTATGGGCGACTTCAGGAGTGGCTAAGGATTTGCAGAAATTTTGACATCTGCCAGAATCCGCTCTCAGGTATGGCGATCGCAGAGAATTGACTGTGACTGCGGTTACGTGATTGTAGTCATTGGGAGTGTGATCGTGGTACCTGAGACCAGGTATGACAGTTTCTGCATAGTGTTCATAATGCAATTTTAACCCCAAACCCTCATTTCAACTAGGCATGGTACTTTATAATCAAAGAATTTGAGCCTATAGTGTGTGATTGTAGCCCCTAAACTTGAAAGAAATCAAACTAAACTCATTGGGGCATTCAATCGAACACATAGAGTACACGATTACTCTAACCTTTTAAAGATTAAACTTGGGTACTCAAGACTTCCCCATTAGCGTGTACACCTACTTTAACAGCCAACCACAAGAAAAATTTCAACCAAGCATGTATTTAGCAATTCAAACACTATTTTGGACCTTTTTCTATACTACAAGTTCTAAACATGCAATTTTTCATATCAAAATCAAAGAAAGTACGACCACTTACCGGTTTAGAGGATGCAAACTGGTGAATTGATGCTTGGGTATGCACTGAAATGCCAAAAAATTAGAGAAGATTTTGAGAGAAAATAAGGAAGGATCATGGGGTGAAACGGGCAGTTGGATGGTCTTTTAAAATGAATTGATCAATATCGCGGTCCTAGTTCTGCAATCGCGATCACGCGGCCTCCGCAATCGCGGTGGCATAAACCGCGGTCATGATAACTGAGACCAAATAATCGAGTTTTTTGTACTTTTGTTCAGTTTAGATTGCCAATTTCACTTGTTCCTTCTTCCATTTCTGTCACAATTCCTCTGAGCACCAATATTTTAGGGATTGTGCATGCACAAAAATAAGAATAAAAATTAATTCTACTCTAACATGCATAAACAAAAGGGGTATGTGCCACTTTTCATGGCATGATGGGTTGCCTCCCATTGAGCGTTTAGTTTAATGTCATGGCATGACGCCTTCACTCCTTTTTTTTATATTTCCACTTAAAAATTTTGAATCTTCATCCCAGTTTTCATTCAGTATGCAATAAGCGGCAGAGGGATAGAAAATTCAAATTTTCCAAGATGAAACTTGGAAAATGTAAAGGAATGGCGAGCAAGCTTTGATCTCACCATTTTGAGGACTTGAACCTTTTACCTAACTTCACATTAGATTTTTTATTTGGCTCCTTGGGTAAAAGTGAGTATATCAATAGGCCATTCCTTGTACATCAAAAGTTGAACTCCTTAGCCTTTGATGGGTGGGGTTCTATATGCTCCTTTGGAATGTCAAACTCCAAAATATAAGAGTTAGACTCCGTCATCCTACAATCCTTTATTTGTTCAAAGGGATTGATCCTCATCACATCCTCTAAGCATAATGTTGAAAAGTGGGTTGAATGATGTCCAACACCTAATTTTGGGTTAGCCTCCTCTGAAGCATCTTCACCCAGAAATAAACTAGAGTCATTATAAGAGATTTTCTTTGATTCTTCTCTTGACTCTAGTATCATTTTTTTATTTTGTCTTCTTCTTCCTCAATTGAGTCAAATGATTGGGAAGTCATCGAGGAGTCTTCGCTACTAAGCTTATCGTGAAAGCTTGGTTTCTCTTCTTGACAAACCTCCTCTCGAGAGATGGGCATGTTAGGCATTTTTTCAAGTTTTTCTTATAAGAGATTTTCCTTGATTCTTCTCTTGACTCTAGTATCATTTTTTTTATTTTGTCTTCTTCTTCCTCATATGAGTCAAATGATTGGGAAGTCACCGAGGAGTCTTCGCTACTAAGCTTTTCGTGAAAGCTTGGTTTCTCTTCTTGGCAAACCTCCTCTCGAGAGATGGGCATGTTAGGCATTGTTTCAAGCTTTTCTTCTTTGCCCATTACCTCCTTCTTGGCACTTGTTCATTCTTGATGCATGTATTCTATATTCTCTCCCATTGCATCTACCCAATCTAAACTAGCTAATAACCTTGGGTCACAACTATTGGACTCGGTGTGTTTCTCTTCCTTCTTCTTATCATAAGACCTATTAATCTTATAAGAAGAACTAGCAATTTAGTTAGTATAATAGGGGGAAGGGCATTTGGACAATCATCCCAATGTCTATTTCGACTACCACACAAAGGACAACCATACTCTTTATAGGATTGATATGGTGATTTTGTCTCTCTCCGAGGAGCATAGTTACAATTTCTCCTGAAGTGTGGTCCATCACAATATGAACATAGGTTATCAAGATAGGACTTCCAACTATCCAACTCATACTTGGTGTAAGATGACATAGAGAAAAGTAAAAATAAAATAAAATCTACCTACAAAGAAAATCACAAACACATATATACAAGATTGAATTCAAGCAAGTAAACTAAAATTCTGAACTAACTTAATACGTCAAATTGTTCCCTGGTAACGACGCCATTTTTTGGATAACGCTCGACTTACACGTCAATTTAAGTGCAAGGCGGTTGTCATCACTATATTTATCCAACTTTGGAGTCGGGGTTGAATCCACAAGGAATAATATGAGTGGCAATTGAGTCACTTCAAAATAATAGATACAAGTAAAATCCAAACCAATGTTACAAGAAGGTAAAAATATGAGAGATAGGTATCTATACTAATGTTTCTTTATGGGTTTTTCTAGTATAAATTTAGGGCTATGAATAATTAGAGTTTTAACAATTATGCACGGATCTTGGGATTATGCATTACTAAGGGAGTGATATGTGGGTGTTAGCAATCAACATCAATTTATCAAGCCAAAAATGGGTAGGTTTGGTTATGGATTTTGATGTTAGTATTTCAACAAAACACCAAACTTTCACCTATTGACTCTTTCAAATACCTGATAGGTATGTTTAACAATTGGTAACCACAACCTCAATCTACACATCCCTATTTCTAGGATGATACCTATGGTGTAGTCAACCTCGCATTCACCCTTATGTCTAAGATGGTGAGAATTTAGAAAACTACACACATAATTATCTATCATTGCTTTGGTCTCCATATCTCTCTTTTGAGGATGATATGGATTCCTAAACTTTACTCAAAACCCTTCTTTCGAAGTTGGATTCAGGTTTTCTAGAGCATGAAGCTTTCACTCATCATACCCATGTGGGTATTTGGGGCTTTCACCCATAAATTACCAACCAAGTTGGCATAACAATGATAAAACCCATAAATATGAACTACTAAATAGAAGCTAATCAATAACTACCCACACACACATTAACCCATATTCACACATAACCCCAAGAGGGAGATTTATCTACACATAAGATAAATAAGCATAGATATACCTGTCGATCCCTCTTTCGAACCAGTCGAAATGGCACACGACGTATGGTGGCGTTAAATGACTCTTGGGATTTGAAAAATTCATTTTTTAGAGTCGCCACCTAACTTTTTAGGAAAATTAGAAAAAACCATTTTTATGTCGAAAACTCTGTTTTGGTCTTTTGAAAATAGTTAGAGATTCTGATTAAGGGTTTTGATTACTCGAGGGGAAGGTGTTAGGCACCCCTCAGAGCCTATCCTAAGATATTCCATATGCTTAGTTTATAAAAATATTAGGAAAAATCTTTATTTATTTTTTACCAAAATGGTCATGAGAAACTTTCGCTATTTTCTTTCAAAAGAAGTGATGTACAAGGTACACCAAACATATAGCCATGATATGATACAAGAGTATATTTATATGATAAAAATATGTACACGGAAATAATGAAAAGTATTGTGAACTTACACATGTTGGTCGTGAGTAAAGCATGCGCGTGGATTCGAAATGCGTAAGAACATATGTTTTCATTTACTTATCAAGACCATTAAAATGAGATGATGAATATAAAACTGATAACATTAATATGAATAAAAGTGCAACAATATAAACATATATGTTTAAATCCTTAATAAAATTGTGATTTTATTTATAAAATGTCATAGATGAAAGTAAAAAGTAATGGTTATTACGTTTAATGGTTAACACATGATAATTATGGTAATAATCTGTATAGGGCGTGGTGTAAATAATGTAACAATATGTGATGGGACAATGTGTATGACAAACATAACTTTAAGCAAGAAAAATATGGGCAATGCACATATATATATATATATATTTATATATTATACTCATGTCTGGGGCGTATACATATGTTTACCTTGTACAAATATTTTAATAAAATTGCATCGTGTCATTTTTAGGGAAAGGAAATGTACATTAAGGATCCTACGCCATGACTAGTATTAGCCGATTCCAGAATTCCATTAATTTTAAGAAAAAAGTGAAACATTAGGCCAAAGTGCATTATTGATAAAAAAATGTTTTTACTTGATTAATTTGAAACATTTAGCTTACAGATTGACTAATGATGCATTAGTTAATAGGATATAAGAACGTTAGGCTATTTCGAAAGGAAATTCACAAGCAACATAAGCGACATAAGCACAATGAACCACTAATGCTGCTTTAAATAATTAATAAGAGGAAAGGCCGAAGAATACTAGACTCTTAACGAAACTAAGCTCCTAACTTGTGACCTCGAGGCTCTGTGATCATATAATTGACCCGATGTTGGGTCAGACGAGTTCCGTTGCAAAACTCCAGCTCCCGAGAGTGTACATGAAAATGAAACAAGGAAATAAAACAATTAGAAAGTGACAGAACAAAAATAAATGAGTAAATTAGGGAGGAAGCATGTCCATTGGAATGTATTTTTCAATCATACAGTAGCTTAGCGCACACGGATAGAATTCAAGAACCATTCCCATTTATTGTTCCACTTAGTTCCAAATGAATAAGGTTTTATCTCTTAAGGAAATGCTACTTTTAATCTCAACTTCAAACTACTTACCTATTTACAATGACTTACTAGAAAATAGGATCAAAGTAACACTAATAGTCTTAAATTTCCACGAAGATAAAATCAACAAAATACGAAAAAAAAAATGTTAAAATGCTTCTAGGCTTACACCATTAATATTGTTCACACAACTGATCAAAGAAAAGGAGATAACGTATAATCGAATGAGAAAGGGATACCCAGCCGTAATTCTTATCATGGCTAAACTTTAAGTTAGCCTTTCAATTTTAAAGAAATGGGTTAAGGAAGGAGGCAAGTTTATCTTAATTCTATACAAATACACTTTTGATAACTACAATGGGCATTGAAGCTTAAGAGGTAAAATTCCTCTACATATGCATCTCTAATCCAAAAGATACTATTTTCAAACTCTATTTTCCTTCCTTGTTTTCTAATGTGTGCTTATTAACTAACCTATGATTTCATCTTCGTGAAACTGGAATTATCAAAACGTCATAATACCTTCATCTTCAAACTCTTATAAGGTAAACATTTTCACTGCTTTTCAAAGTCATGCTTCGGCTATCCTAAATTCATCTGCGAGGTAAAAAACAACCACATACAAGGATTGAAGTCGTGACGTTTGTACTATAATAATATCATAAGAAAAAATGAATGAAACTAAGAATATATTATTTTCATCATTCTTCTATCCATCATATTAATTATTCAAGAAACATAAGAAGATCATTAGATTAATGATGTGCTTAACAACTATAAAATAAGGTTTGGTCCTTTATATCCCTAGCCATTTTCAAGTTGTTTTAATCACTTAGTCAGAGACATGAGAATAAAAAAAACATAACAAACAAAACAATCAGTAGTTTCTATAGCATAGGCACACTAATTTTCGAGTTTAAGACAGTGAGTAAGAAACTCCATCAAGTCTGGACGTGCTAATGTTCACTAATATTAAATAACTAACACTAAATCATCACTTGAAGTTGTGTATGCTATGTGCTCAACAAGGCAATGAAAAAACAAACTCAAAAATTGAATCATAAAAACAAACTCAAAATTAAATCATTTTATCAAGTTATAATGCCTAACTCGAATTAGTAATTCCTTTGTTAAACCTAAATTTATATCTTGGCCTTAAAGTATTACATGTTGATTCCTATGAAGAATACTAATCCTTAAAAAGGTATCAAAAATATCATAGAAGCAACAGTATCATTTCACAAGTTTTGATATGCACCAGTAGAATATTTTCGCAACACACACAGCTTAACGTGAACGAAATAAAGCGTTCACACAACGTTTTACTTCGCACTCACATACATAATCAACCAATCAAACCCAAATGGTTAAAGAATCCCAGAAATTAAATACACTGTTATTAAACGGGATAAGAGTTTCACCTTGTGTTGGGCAGCAAACCTGGGGTTCGACGTCAAGGAGATTCCGATGAAGAACTCAAACTCCGGTGCTCGAACTTAGACCAAAACAACAAAAGAAAAAAAAAGTGATTATGTGATCTTTTTTTTTGCAGACTTTAGAGTGTTCACCCCTTTTTTTCTCCTCCTCTTTGTTCATGGTAATCCGGCTATTTATAGCCAAAATTCGGACTTCAGAATCCGAATTTGTAATAAATTTTTTAAGAAAACATGAAGAAAATTCAAAATTTGAATATCCCGACTTCTGAAAAATGCCAACTTGAAAGCCATTAATGGAGGATTTGAAGATTTTCCATTTTTTACACAAATTTAGGGCTGAGCCTTCTGCCTTTTCGGATTCGTGAGCTGGAGTGATGATTTTGGGGTGGGATATTTGTAGTGGTGGCAGATGGTGGCAGCTATGGAGATGCATCTAGGTTTCCTCTTTGATGATTGTAAAGGAGAGGAGAAGGAGAGAAAGGAAAAGTCTGTTGTTGTTGTGTCGTATATGTGGAAAATTAAAGGGACATGGCACTGTATCTTTGGGGAAGAGGGAAGGCATGCGTATTGGGAAGGAGAATACACGTGCTTTGTTTTGAATTCTTGACCAGTTTTGATCCGTCTGATTTCTTGATCGGATGGCTAAAAACAAGAGCCCCTTTTTAAAAAAATAATAATAATAATAAAAAAAAAAAAAAATTATATACATAAATAAATATAAATTATTTATAAATTTGAATATAAATCCATATTTATCTATATGGATAAATATAAAAATTAACTTAAAATTAATTATTTTTTAACCGTCCAATCATTTAATTGGACGTTTAAAATTTAATGGAAAATAATTAAATGTATAATATATATATATATATATATATATATATATATATATATATATATATATATATATAAAAATTATTTATAAAGTTGAAAATTTTGAATCTTTGGGTTGAAAATAAATTTACGGACTAGATTGATTTGTGTTTGTTGGATGAAAAGGCGAAGCGGATATGGATTTTATACTGAATTTCAGGCTAATTTGTTTTGGGCTCTTATTTGAAATTTATAAAATAAAAGTTGGGCTTGGGTGAAAAAAAAAATAAAACTTGATTATTGTCAGCCCGAATGTTCTTTTTCTTCTGAAATTAAATCTATCGGTGCTCCCTGATATCCCAAAAAATATTTTTTATTTTTTTTTAGTTTTAACGTACATAAATTATAGACATATATTGTCTAGGCGCCCTATTTGATTTTTTTTAATTTAATATTAACAATATATATATGTGTGTAAAATTAAGAACATAACAAAATGTATATTTTATGTGATAAAATATACATATATATGGTCATAATATTGCCCTTTAAAATAAATAGATAAATAAATAAATATATAAATAAAACTAGAGAAATTGAATGCGATTACCAAAAAATTCTTGGTGCTAAAAAATATTTTATAATATGATAGAAAGATAGATTTCCTTTCATTATTTAAAAATATGTAGAAATAGAAATAAAATTTGAGTCTTATTCCTTCTTTAATTTTTGAAAATTGTTTAGGGCTGAGGAACATCGGTAAAAGTAATTGAGGAAAAGGAGCGAGCCGAAATTGGGTGTCAACAGTTACCCCTGAGGGACCGAAGATTTGTTTGGAAATCTTTGGGCACTCACGTTGACAGAACCAATTTTGTCTTGGGCAAAACAGAATGTTTGGAAGATTATGGTCGGGCTCTGGTTTTTGAGCTGCCTACATATCTCGGGCTTCACGAGAAATCAGATCATTTGTTGTTCGAATTGTAACAAAATTTTGATGAATATCAAAATTTGCCCCAGTATAGAATTATGGTAACACTGGATCCCTTCAAGATGATAACAAACTTTCAGCATGAATGAAATGGATATGGACGCAAGCCCAAAATTGGTTGTTAGAAGTAGCTGAGGATGAAGAGATGTTGGATAGTTATATCTGCTGAGGATCTTGAGAGAAAAAAAGATAACGGTTTTTCAAAAATTTCCCTAGTACCGGATTGAGACGGCACTGGGTTATGACAAAAATAAAAATGAAAACTTGAGTCGAGTCGAGTTGAGTTTCTTCGCTGGGATCCTTGACGTAGCTAGGGATGCTTGACATTCCACTAGCTTGCCCCAGTTTGCTGCTAAGAGGGTAGTTCCACGTTGTACTGCAGGGTCTAGTATTGTCTCCGTTTGTGGAGGCCTTCAACTGGCGGGGCAATAACTGAAATGTAGATAGACTCCGTTGGCTGAAATGTAAATAGCCTCCGTCGGCTGAAATGTAAATAGCCTCCGTCGGCTGAACTGTAAATAGCCTCCGTCGGCTGAGCAACTTCTTGAATGTAAATAGCCTCCGTCGGCTGAAATATAAATAGCCTTCGCCGAATGAACTATAAATAGTCTCCATTAGCTGAGCAACTGCTTGAATGTAAATAGCCTCCGTCGGTTGAAATATAAATAGCTTCTGACGGTGGGATATTTGCCCAAAGGTAAACTGCCTCGTATTTGTCAAGGCGGCCCTTAGTCTAAACGAGATAACGGTATTGCTGCTGGAACTTGATGTTGTTGTGATAGTGGCTTTCTTGCGCACTTGCTATGGTGTGGGCCTCTGGTCGGCAAGCTATGCTTTGTTTGCTGAAATGTGATTCTCCGATATGGTTGAGTGTTATTTTGCTTATATACATTCTCTGATTTGTGGTGGGGCGTCCCCCTTGCTGGTGCTTAACTCCCGATATGACGGAGAGTCGTATTGCTCATTTTCATCCTTTGATATGGCAGATGATCACTTTGCTTGCTTATATACAGTCTTCGGAATGTGGAACTCGACTTTGTTTGCTTATATACAGTCCTCAAAAGGCGAAAGCTCAACTTTGTTTGCTTATATACAGTCCTTTGGAATGTGGAGCTTGACTTTGTTTGCTTATATAAATTCCTTGCCCTACGGAATCTCAACTTTATTGAAGTCAGACGGCACTCTCCGATTTGCGGAGTTTGTTGAGAAGACTAAATAGCCTAGTCTTCCTATGAGGATCCTCTTTTCTACGTTTCTGACCCGGGTCTTCAAAATGTACCTGTGAAAGCACTTGAATAAAATTATTAGAGCTTGTTAGGATCAGTATAAAAGTATGTAAAGAGAATGAAATAAAGGAAGAATATTTGTCTCATGTCATGACGATAAGCTGCTTGATGCCCCTGGTCTTATCCCAAAGTTTGACCTGACATCGTCCTCCAATTCCTATTTTCCTGCGCTCAAAGAAAAAATTCTTAGTTGAGATTGGGTGTTGATTTGTGTCGTCTTGGAAATCCTGACCTTGGAATACTTCAACACTCCTTTGGTTGCCTGATCATTTCCAAATCTGGAGTCTCAGTAGGTTGGAAAGTAAGAAAATATTTGAAATATATATATGTATATATATATATATTATATTTTGAAAATATATTGTGTATATATGAAGTATATATAGTAGTCCTTTATTGTTTTTAGATTATGACATGTTCGAGAATCCATTAAGCCTCCATTTGCTAATCGTGACCCATATAGCTTTATCATGTAGGTGGAGCTTCTTTGACTGTCGATGTGGCAATGATTCTGGTGGCAAGAATCTGAGGCTATAATATGAGACAAAGGGATTTTCCTAAAGGTAAGACCGAACCTTTCAGGTTGCCTACGTATCCTTATAACAGGAATCAGGTCTGTACGTAGTTCAAATATAATAGGAAAACTGAAAATGTGAAATGCAGTGACCGAGCCTGACTCAGGATGTCTACGTATCCTAGAAATAGGAATCGGGTCATAATGTAGTTCGATACAAAAGATAAAGTGAAATAATGCAATGACCGGGCCTGACTCAGGCTGCCTACGTATCCAAGTGGAATCAGGTTAGGCCGTAGTTCATTACAATGAAAAGGTAAAACATGAAGGGGATCGAATCTAATGTGGATTGCCTACGTATCCTGCCGTAGGAAGTCAGGTCGAGCATAGTTCTAAATACATGAAAGGATGGCTTTTTCTGGGGTTTTCTAAGGGAAATCGAACCCTATACGGGCTGCCTACGTATCCCGCCGTGGGAAATCAGGCTAATACGTAGTTCTGTTATATTAGAGAAAAATGCAAAAAGTACAAAGAAACAACTAGTCCTAATGTCTTCAAATGTAGTACTTCTTGATGGCGTATGAGTTGATCGGATTTGTGCTTACTGTGTCGTCCATTTCTGCGAGGATTAGTGCTCCTCCTGAGAGTACTCGGTGAACTATGTAAGGACCTTGCCAATTTGGCGCAAATTTTTCTTTGGCTTCATCTTGGTGAGGAAATATTTTCTTCAATACTAACTCTCCCAGTGTGAATCGATGAGGCTTAACTTTCTTATTGAACGCCTTGATCATTTTATTTTGATAGAGTTGACTATGACAGACCGCATCCAATCTCTTCTCGTCAATGAGCATCAACTGCTCGATTCTTCTACAAATCCATTCAGCATCGTCTAGACCAACCTCCTGAATGACTCTTAATGAAGGAATCTCCACTTCTGCTGGTATCACTGCTTCCGACCCATAAACCAACATGTAGGGAGTTGCCCCAGTAGAAGTTCTGATTGTGGTGCGATATACAAGTAAAGCATATGGCAACTTCTCATGCCATTCCCTATTAACATCCACTATTTTCCTCAAGATCCTCTTGATATTCTTGTTTGCAGCTTCAACCGCTCCATTCATTTGTGGTCGATAAGACGTGGAATTTCGATGAGAGATCTTAAACCTTTCGTAAATCTCTCTCATCAGGTCGCTATTAAGATTGGCTCCATTATCTGTTATGATTGACTCTAGAATTCCAAACCAACAGACTAAGTTGTTGCGAACAAAATCTGCTACCACCTTCTTTGTTACGGCCTTATGTGTTGAGGCCTCAACCCACTTTGAGAAGTAATCGATAGCAACCAAGATAAAACGATGTCCATTAGACGCAGAAGGTTCTATGGGCCCAATAACATCCATTCCCCAAGCAGCAAATGGCCAAGGGGAACCCATCACATTGAGTTCGTTTGGCGGAACTCGTATAAAGTCTCCATGAACTTGACATTGGTGACACTTCTGTACGAATCGAATGCTATCCCTCTCTATAGTCATCCAAAAGTATCCGGCTCTTAAAATTTTCTTCGCAAGCATAAAATCATTCATGTGGGGTCCACAGGTTCCTGCATGTATCTCCTCTAACAATCTTGTGGCCTCCATGGCATCGACGCATCGTAGAAATCCTAGGTCTGGAGTCCGCCTATATAGGATTTCCCCGTTGAGAAAGAAGTGATTGGCCATCCTTCTTAAAGTCCTCTTCTGCTTGCTAGTAGCGCCTTCTGGATATTCTCTCGCTCCGAGTAACCTCTTAATATCGTAATACCACGGTTTTCCATCTGGCTCTTCATCTACATGGAAACACTAGGCTTGTTGGTCGTGTATCTCTACTTTGATGGGATCGATGTAATTCTTATCTGGATGCTGAATTATTGAAGATAGTGTTGCCAAGGCATCGGGGAACTCATTTTGAATTCGAGGGACATACTTGAATTCAATCTTCGTAAACCTTTTGCTCAATTCCTTAACACATTGCACATAAGGAAGGATTTTGACATTTTTGGTGGTCCATTCTCCTTGCACCTGATGGATCAATAAATCTGAATCTCCTATCACCAATAGCTCTTTAATGTCCATGTCTACTGCTATCCTAAGCCCGAGAATGCAAGCCTCATATTTTGCCATGTTATTCGTGCAAGGAAACCTAATCTTCACCGAGATTGGGTAGTGTTGACCTGTTTTTGAAACTAGGACTGCTCCAATTCCGACTCCTTTGAAGTTTGTTGCACCATCGAAAAACATCCTTCATCCATCATATGACTCTGAGATGTCTTCTCCTGCTAACAATACTTCTTCAACAGGAAAGTAGGTCTTGAGTGGCATGTAATCTTGATCTCCTGGATTTTCTGCGAGGTGATCAGCTAAAGCTTGTCCTTTAATATCCTTTAGTGTCACGTACACAATGTCAAACTCACTCAACAAGATCTGCCATTTCGCCAACTTTCCAGTAGGCATTGGCTTCTGAAATATGTACTTGAGTGGATCCATTCTTGAAATTAAGTACGTGGTATAAGCGGACGGGTAGTGCCTTAACTTTTGCGCAACCCAGGTCAATGCATAACAAGTTCGTTCCAACAATGTATACCTAGCTTCGTACGGTGTGAACTTCTTACTAAGGTAGTAAATGGATTGCTCTTTCCTCCCTATATCATCGTGCTGCCCTAACACACCTCCAAATGCATTATCCATAACAGATAAATATAGCAGTAACGGCTTTCCTGGTTCTGGTGGAACCAATACTGGTGGGTTAGACAAATACTCCTTAATTTTGTCAAAAGCCTTCTGATATTCTTCAGTCCATCCGGTGGCGGCATCCTTCTTCAATAACTTGAATATTGGTTCACAAATGATCGTGGATTGGGCTATGAACCGACTGATGTAATTGAGTCTTCCTAAGAAACTCATTACGTCCTTCTTGGTCTTGGGAGGTGGTAAATCTTGGATTGCCTTTATCTTGGATGGATCCAACTCTATACCTCTCCTACTAACGATGAATCACAATAAATTTCCTGCAGGGAATCCGAAGGCGCATTTAGCTGGATTCAACTTTAGGTCGTACCTTCGCAGCCTTTCAAAGAACTTTCGTAAATCATCCAAATGGTTCGAACTCCTTTTAGATTTGATGACGACATCATCTACGTATACTTCGATTTCTTTGTGAATCATATCGTGGAAAAGAGTGGCCATGGCCCTCATATAAGTTGCACCGGCATTCTTGAGTCCAAACGGCATTACCCTGTAGTAGTATACTCCCCACGGTGTGATGAAGGCTATTTTTTCTGCATCATTCTCATCCATCAAAATTTGATGATATCCCGCAAAACAATCAACAAACGACTGCAACTCATGTTTTGCGCAATTATCAATAAGAATGTGAATGTTTGGGAGAGGGAAATCATCTTTTGGACTAGCCTTGTTGAGATCCCGATAATCTACACATATTCTTATCTTTTCGTTCTTCTTTGGTACTGGCACGATGTTGGCTATCTAGGTGGGATAAGCCGTGACCATCACGATGTTGGCTTCTATTTGCTTGGTGACCTCCTCCTTGATTCTCAAACTCAAATCGAGCTTGAATTTCCTCGTCTTTTGCTTCACCGGTGGACACGTAGGTTTAGTCGGTAGTCGATGCGAGACGATATCGGTGCTTAAACCAGGCATGTCGTCGTAAGACCAAGCAGATGCATCGATGTATTTCTTAAGCAGACTTATCAATACCTGCTTTCTTTTATCCTCCAAGTATATGCTGACTCGTGTTTCCTTTATTGTCTCTTCATCACCCAAATTGACGACTTGAGTTTCATCTATATTAGGCTTCTTCTGACTTTCGAGTTGTTCGATCTCTTGTGGCAAGTTTTCAGGCATCATGCTCTCATCGTACGCCTCGTAATCTTACGTATTGCTTCTATTTTTCTCAACGAATTTGTTACATGTCATAATCATGGAACGAGGATTTTTATTAATATTTGCCCTGAAAAGGTATAAAAGCGAGTAAAGTAAATAGATGTTGGAAAATAATTAGATATTTGAAAATATTAAATAAGTTTGGAAAATAAAAACTTTATTGAATAAAGAACTGGGCTTTGGCAAAGAGGCAAGTAGCAAAAATAGCTTCAGCATGATTCAAGCCTCAATTGATCATGCAAACAAAATAATTTTTAAAAGAAACAACAGTCCCGCACTACCAAGACTCCTGACGGAATAGGGATGGGACAATGGTCCAATTCTGCAGGACTTCTCCCGGTTCAGCATCACGGATGGTAAGCTTCTTGAAATCTATCTCTGATCCATCTTCGATCACAGCCACAAATAAATTCCATATTCCTTCAATGAAATCTTCATCGACTGCTAGATCTGAAACTGGGACTTGGGCTGGCACGAACACTGTCATTCTAAATCCTTCCCTGCAGGCTACTCCAGAAATAGGCGCATATCCAAGCCCTGTAGTACCCTTCTGCTGCTTTAACTGGATTGGATCGACTATACCATCGGCTTTGGGTCCTAGTCGTGTCTTGGGCTGATACCTATATTTTAACATCTCTGACGCAACCATCTTTTCAGCATTCGACATTTTTGCTTCAACTGGCATTACTTCCTCATTGATCATTGTTGCTTGCATGATCTTCAGAGTATGGAAAGTGGCTCCATCTAACTCCTCAGTGACTGGGACTGAATTGACAGAATAAATGGGATGATTGAGTTCTCCATGAACGGTAACTTCTGTGCAACCCCATTCAAACTTCACGCACTGATAGAGAGTGGAAGGAACGGCTCTTTCTATGTGGACCCACGGCCTCCCCAACAACAAGTTGTAGTTAGATGACACATCCATGACCTGAAATAGGACAGGAAACTCTGATGTTCCTATCTGCAATGTTAAGTAAATTTCCCCGATGACACTCCTTTGCGACCCATCAAAGGCTCTAACCTTCACCCGACTCTCCCTTATATCTTCTATATTCACACCCAAATCCCTCAGCGTGGAGAATGGACAGATATTGCAACCCAAACCGCCATCAATCAAGACCCTGTTCACAATCTTGTCATGATATCTGACCGCAATATGGAGCATTTTATTGTGTGCATCCCCTTCTGATGGTAACTCATCGTCATGAAAAGAGACCTTATTTGCTTCTACCACTCGCCCAATTGCTGCGGCCAAAGTCTCGCTAGTTGTCTCCTTTGGTATGCTAATCCTAGATAAAACTTCCATCAAAGCACTTCTATGGTCTTCAGAACTCATAAGCAAAGACATGACGGATATGCGGGGCGGTGTCTTCTTGAGCTGATCCTCGACTGAATAGTCTTTGGACTGCATCTTCTTCCAAAACTCTTCATCTTCAGCATCTGTGATATTTCTCCTCGGATTTTGATCTTTCCCGAGAACTCCATGATTTGGTTCTTCCGGTGCATAACATCTCCCCGACCTGGTCATCCCTTGAGCTGCAGCAACATCTATTATTTTGCCCTTGTCTTCAGTTCGATAGTCCTATGGGACTGCCTTGGTGTCATAATCGGTCCTCCCAATGGTTGATGTGGTCACTACAACTCTTGGAAGGTAAGTCTGAACAGTTATAGGCTCCCTCAACTAAACTGTGATAAATGGTTGTGATGGGGATGCAGTGGCGATTTCTTCTGAGTTCCATGTGGGCATAATAGTTTCTTCCAAATCATACTCCTCCTCTAGAGTAATCATGTTGACTTCCCAATTTCCATGATTTGGCAAGGGGTTATTGTTCATATTGGGAGCTTCGGCAGTGTATTTGATGATACCCCTTCTTATCAGAGACTCAATTTGATTCTTCAAGCTGTAACAGTCTTTCGTGTTATGCCCTTGGACTCCTGAGTGATAGGCGCACCGCTTGCTACCGTCAAAGTTCCAAGAGGTTGGGTCAGGTGCCTTTCCCTCAATTGGATGCAATAAACCGGCAGCCCTCAATCTTTCAAACAACTGGGCTAAAGGTTCTGCAATCAGTATGTAAGTGCGGGTATTTCTGGCTTCAAAGTTTGGACGTGGTCTGGGTGCATATGCTGGTCTATTTTGGTGAGCTGGAGCTTGGACAGGGGCATATGGTCTTGGTGGATTTTGGTATGTTGGAGCTCGAGGTGGATTATAATGTGGCTGAGTATTGTACAGTGGGACGTGTGCAATAATTTGGGGGTTGTTAGGGTAATGGTGGGAAGAATTTCCAGGTCGGTAGTATGGTGTGACGGCTGAAATATCTTTCCTCTTTTTCTTGTTACCATTAATGGAACCGGTCTGCATGGACCTGCTCGCAGCTTGCAACGCAACCATCGATTGGATCTTCCCCGACTTGATGCCTTCTTCTATGAAATCTCCCATTCTGACCAATTCTGAGAACCTTTGGCCCATCATCGACATCATCTTGTCAAAGTAAACACCCTCTTGTGCTCGGATAAAATATTTGGAGAGCTCACTTTCATCTAGCGGAGGATGGATCCTTGCAGCCTCGGTCCTCCAGCGCCATGCATATTCTTGAAATGATTCGGATGGCTTCTTCTGTATATTAGCCAATGAGAACCTGTCTGGGGAAATCTCAGTGTTGAATCTGAAGCGACTCATGAAATCCTCGGCCATTTTCTGCCAGTCACGCCACTTACGAGGGTTTTGTCGGGTGTACCAAGTCAAAGCTTCTCCCGACAAACTCCGAATGAACAGCTTCATTCTCAACTTCTCGTTCCTTCCTACCCCGATCAACTTGTCGCAGTATACCCTCAGGTGTGCATGCGGGTCACCTTTTCTGTCAAACACATCAAACTTTGGTGGTTTGTATCCCACTGGTATGTCGATGTCTGGATGAATGCATAAGTCATCGTAGTCCAAACTTTCAGTCCCGCTGGTGACTTGCATGTTTCTGAATGCTCTCTTTAGAGTCTCAAGCTAGGCTGCTATCGACCCCTCTTCACTTGATTGGACATCTTTTCCTAACCCCACATACCGATCAGCCTCATATGGAACCTTAAAAGTTGCAGATGTTGCGAAGGCAGGAGCTTCGGTAGCGTATACAGGGGGCACAGGTATTTCACAAGTGACATGTGCTTCGGGTATGTGCTGCATCTCTGGATGGATCGGAACAGTAAAGTTGTGATTAGGAAATGGATGACCAGGCATTATTCCGGCAGTGGGCTGGAAAGTAGGTGGTTCTTGAGCATGCGATAGGTTCGTTGGATTAGCTGGGGAAATCGGGGGTAATCCAACATCTGGACCCTGGAGCTGAGTGGGAAAGCTATCCATGGTAAGCTTAGTCAAGTCTCGTATTTGACGCAGTTCTTCCTTTAACACTTCGATCTCTTGCGCCATACTAGCCATTTTCTCGTCATTTTGCATTTTCAATAGCTTCTGCGATCTTTTGACTTCATCTACCGCTATCATCGCGGCCTTGTCATTGTTGGTCATTTTGTTTTTAGATCGGAGGTTGTACTGAGATTCCCCCAGTTTTCCAATTGACACAAATCAACTTTTTTGTTGTTTGGGGGATTAAATAAAAGAAAAATAAAAAGGAAACTATGTTAGTTTGGGCAATAATGTAAATGTAACAAGTAAGTAGCACATATATACACCAATTTGGCGACATTCAAACACATCCTAATATAGAGCCTCTTTTCGCCAGAGGTATGCCTACGTTGCAAACACGATTAATTGATCCAAAGCTGTAAATTGTAATTAAATTCAGGACAAAGGGATTTTGATTAATGAAAAAGGCAACGTGTGAAGTCACGGGTTACAAAGAAAAGTTTTGAACTAAAGATTACATCATGGTAGCCTATGACAATATCGATAGAGGTCATGCAAGACTCTTTTTAGGGAAAACAAAAATGAAAGACAAAAGTACAGATAGGCCGTACAAGATCCTCAAGAATCTATAACAACAAGATGGATCCTAAGGCCAACTGGGGGGATCATCATTATCATCGAGGTCATAATAAGGCCCAGGGTGATACTCTGGGGATCTGTCTAACTGCTGCCCTTGGAAGTCTTCGTCTGCTCCGCCGAAGTTTATAGGTCCATACTCTTCTTCCTCCAGGTCTTCCTCCATCTCCCCTGTCAGCTCCCTATCCTGCTCTTCCATTGGTTCCTCCTCCGGGTCCTCCTCGGGATCCTCCTCTGGGTCCTCTTCAGGATCTTCCTCTATCTCCTCGGGATCTCCCTCTATCTCTTCCTCGAGTTTATCATCAACATCGGGGATGAGGTGATCCACCGAACCAGGAATCACCTGCTCGTACATGGATGTGGTTACAGGCCTGAGATGAAGCAGTTGCTCTCAAATCTGGTTCGCTCTGTGAATGTCGGCGAGCCCTTGGAGAGACATAAGACTTGGTTGAGCTAGAATTCCTTCCAACCTGTACCAGGTGTAGTACTCGGGAGTGCAGTATGGGTTACCTCCCATGCCCAAACTTAAGATCTGTCCCCAGCCATGGATTAGGTTGCCAAGCCTCTCTACAGGGATTCTTCCCTCATAATCGATCTCCGACAATGCCATGTTTGACTATAGAGGGACATTCTAAATTAGGCCGAATTGTCTTAGAACCCTCAAAGATGCATATGGCTGGATTCCCTCCAACCCAATCAACTCAAGAAAGTAAGTGTAATGTCTTCTCAGCATTACTCGACCTCTAACCCATGGTAGCCTCCACTGTATAAGGTTACCAGTGAGATGGATTAGGAAGTCGTGCCACTATTCCTCATTGACTGGCATCTCCCACATGGCCACTCTAAGTCTGTGGCTGCGAATCTGATTAGGGCCAGCCTCTCAGACACCATCCCTACGATAAAAGTGCTCTAATGCCCAGACTTGGAGCATTAGGTTGCAGCCTCTGAAAAAATTATGCCCCCTGGAGCATGCGGATAAAGACCGAAAGACTTCCGCTAGAATCAATGGCACGATCGTGGTCCTGATATGAATAAGACCATGGGGAGTATGTGAATACTAATTCGGTTCCCTCTCATTGGGAACACTATAATACCAAGAAAAGTCGTCATAAACACAATGGATCTATGCCTCTCCCAGTCGATCCTGGTAAAGGAGAACTCCTCTCGAAAGCGATCATGACTTTCTCTTCTACCGAACCTCTCGAAGAGATAAACCAGGCTTACCCAGCCAGCCTCAACCATTCTAAAGCCTGCGCCAACTTTCAATCCTATGTCGCGAAGAAAATGGCTACCTGCAGTAATATGAGAGGCCAAAGGTGCCCGTCCTGTCAACGGTAAATTAGCCATTTGGCTGATCTTTTCTAAGGTAGGCGTGATCTCAAAGTCCCTGAATCTGAAAGTAACCATAGACGGGTCCCAGAACTCAACTAGGAATCGAATCAGTAGCCTATCTGCCCTTATCTCCATTAGATCCGTCAGAGACCCTAAATGTGCAAACACCTCTCCTCCATGCGCCACTCGGATGTTTCCTTAACAGTGCCTTAGGATATTGGGAATGTCAGTCAGCATATGGATGTTGGCGAGATTCTGGTTGATTTCCATCTGTACAAAGAAAAGGGTATGGTAAGTTCAATGTCCCAAATTTATTACGTTTTTAATGTTTGGATCAATTAATCGTTACACATATACTGTCATTGGGTTCGTGGAGGACCCGCTGACGCGAAGGGTGGTTTCTTAACCGCGGAAAGATACCCAGGACCGTTCCTCCTAAGGTGTATGCAATATGACCTATCACTAGAGTAAGATCTTTTTCTCCTAAATGTTCAAGAGTGGGACTGAATAGCTGCGAGAAGGTGCACTAACCTAACTGCACCAACTCTGAAACTAAGGAATCCGAAGAGGTTTTGGAGGAGTGCAGGTACACCCATCGTGTTTTCAGTGTGTGAATTGTGTACGACCAAGACTCGATAGGAAAATGCAAGTGATAAAGCAGTAACAAGTAGTGTTATACAAACAAATAAGGAATGCAAGTTTGGATTTGGCTTGTGTCCTTTCACACCAAGCATGATATAATGATAAGTAAAGTACATAACATAAAAATCCTAAGCTAAGCATGTTAAGATTACAACCTAAGTTCATAAAATCCCCAGCAGAGTCGCCATTCTGTCGAGCCCTCTTTCGAACCGGTTGAAATGGTACACGACGTATAGTGGCGTTAAATGACTCTTGGGATTTGAAAAATTCATTTTTTAGAGTCACCACCTAACTTTTTAGGAAAATTAGTAAAAACCATTTTTATGTCGAAAACTCTATTTTGGTCTTTTGAAAATAGTTAGAGATTCTGAGTAAGGGTTTTGATTACTCGAGGGGAAGGTGTTAGGCACCCCTCAGAGCCTATCCTAAGATAGTCTTTATGCTTAGTTTATGAAAATATTAGGAAAAAACTTTATTTATTTTTTTCCAAAATGGTGATGAGAAACTTTCGCTATTTTCTTTTAAAAGAAGTGATGTACAAGGTACACCAAACGTATAGCCATGATATGATACAAGAGTATATTTATATGATAAAAATATGTATACGGAAATAATGAAAAGTATTGTGAACTTACACATGTTGGTCGTGACTGAAGCATGCGCGTGGATTCGAAATGAGTAAGAACATATGGTTTCATTTACTTATCAAGACCATTAAAATGAGATGATAAATATAAAACTGATAACATTAATATGAATAAAAGTGCAACAATATAAACATATATGTTTAAAACCTTTATAAAATTGTGATTTTATCTATAAAATGTCATAGATGAAAGTAAAAAAGCAATGGTTATTACGTTTAATGGTTAACACGTGATAATTATGGTAATAATCTGTATAGGGCGTGGTGTAAATAATGTAACAATATGTGATGGGACAATATGTATGACAAACATAACTTTAAGCAAGAAAAATATGGGCAATGCACACATATATATATATTTATATATTATACTCATGTTTGGGGCGTATACATATGTTTACCTTGTACAAATATTTTAATAAAATTGCATCGTGTCATTTTTAGGGAAAGGAAATGTACATTAAGGATCCTACGCCATGACTAGTATTAGCCGATTCCAGAATTTTATTAGTTTTAAGAAAAAAGTGAAACATTAGGCCAAAGTGCATTATTGATAAAAAAAAAATATTTTTTACTTGACTAATTTGATATATTTAGCTTACAGATTGACTAATGATGCATTAGTTAATAGGATATAAGAACGTTAGGATATTTCGAAAGGAAATTCACAAGCAACATAAGCGACATAAGCGCAATGAACCAATAATGCTACTTTAAATAATTACTAAGAATAATTGGTTTGCAAGCATATGTAAAGTCAATTAACATAATCTATATAATAAGAGGAAAGGCCGAAGAATACTAGATTCTTAACGAAACTAAGCTCCTAACTTGTGACCTCGAGGCTCTGTGATCATATAGTTGACCCGATGTTGGGTCAGATGAGTTTCGTTGCGGAAATCCAGCTCCCGAGAGTGTACATGAAAATGAAACAAGGAAATAAAACAATTAGAAAGTGACAGAACAAAAATGAATGAGTAAATTAGGGAGGAAGCATGTCCATTGGAATGTATTTTTCAATCATACAGTAGCTTAGCGCACACAGATAGAATTCAAAAACCATTCTCATTTATTGTTCCACTTAGTTCCAAATGAATAAGGTTTTATCTCTTAAGGAAATGCTACTTTTAATCTCAACTTCAAACTACTTACCTATTCACAGTGACTTACTAGAAAAATAGGATCAAAGTAACACTAATAGTCTTAAATTCCCACGAAGATAAAATCAACAAAATACGAAAAAAAAAAGTTAAAATACTTCTAGGCTTACACCATTAATATTGTTCACACAATTGATCAAAGAAGAGGAGATAACGTATAATCGAATGAGAAAGGGATACCCAGCCGTAATTCTTATCATGGCTAAACTTTAAGTTAGCCTTTCAATTTTAAAGAAATGGGTTAAGGAAGGAGGCAAGTTTAGCTTAATTCTATACAAATACACTTTTGATAACTACAATGGGCATTGAAGCTTAAGAGGTAAAATTCCTCTACATATGCATCTCTAATCCAAAAGATACTATTTTCAAACTCTATTTTGCTTCCTTGTTTTCTAATGTGTGTGTATTAACTAACCTATGATTTCATCTTCGTGAAATTGGAATTATCAAAACTTCATAATACCTTCATCTTCAAACTCTTATAAGGTAAACATTTTCACTGCTTTTCAAAGTCATGCTTCGGCTATCCTAAATTCGTCCGCGAGGTAAAAAACAACCACATACAAGGATTGAAGTTGTGATGTTTGTACTATAATAATATCATAAGAAAAAATGAATGAAACTAAGAATATATTGTTTTCATCATTCTTCTAGCCATCATATTAATTATTCGAGAAACACAAGAAGATCATTAGATTAATGATGTGCTTAACAACAATAAAATAAGGTTTGGTCTTTTATATCCCTAGCCATTTCCAAGTTGTTTTAATCACTTAGTCAGAGACATGAGAATAAAAAAAACTTAACAAACAAAACAATCAGTAGTTTTTACAGCATAGGCACACTAATTTTCGAGTTTAAGACTGTGAGTAAGAAACTCCATCAAGTCTGGACATGCTAATGTTCACTAATATTGAATAACTAACACTAAACCATCACTTGAAGTTGTGTATGCTATGTGCTCAACAAGGCAATGAAAAAACAAACTCAAAAATTGAATCATAAAAACAAACTCAAAAATTAAATCATTTTATCAAGTTATAATGCCTAACTCGGATTAGTAATTCCTTTGTTAAACCTAAATTTATATCTTGTCCTTAAAGTATTACATGTTGATTCCTATGAAGAACACTGATCCTCAAAAAGGTATCAAAAATATCATAGAAGCAACAGTATCATTTCACAAGTTTTGATATGCACCAGTAGAATATTTTCGCAACACACACAGCTTAACGTGAACGAAATCAAGCGTTCACACAACGTTTTACTTCGCACTCACATCCGTAATCAACCAATCAAACCCAAATGGTTAAAGAATCCCAGAAATTAAATACACTGTGATTAAACGGGATAAGAGTTTCACCTTGTGTTGGGCAGCAAACCTGGGGTTCGACGTCAAGGAGATTCCAACGAAGAACTCAAACTCCGGTGCTCGAACTTAGACCAAAACAACAAAAAAAAATGATTATGTGACCTTTTTTTTTGCAGACTTTAGAGTGTTCACCCTTTTTTTTTATCCTCCTCTTTGGTCATGGTAATCAGGCTATTTATAGACAAAATTCGGACTTCAGAATCCGAATTTGAAATAAATTTTTTGAGAAAACATGAAGGAAATTCAAAATTTGAATATCCCGACTTCTATAAAACGCCAACTTGAAAGCCATTAATGGAGGATTTAAAGATTTTCCATTTTTTACATAAATTTAGGGCTGAGCCTTCTGCCTTTTCGGATTCGTGAGCTGGAGTGATGATTTTAGGGTGAGATCTTTGCAGTGGTGGCAGATGGTGGCAACTATGGAAATGTATCTAGGTTTCCTCTTTGATGATTGTAAAGGAGAGGAGAAGGAGAGAAAGGAAAAGTCGGTTGTTGTTGTGTCGTATATGTGGAAAATTGAAGGGACATGGCATTGCATCTTTGGGGAAGAGGGAAGGCACGCGTATTGGGAAGGGGAATACGCGTGCTTTGTTTTGAATTCTTGACCAGTTTTGATCTGTCCGATTTCTTGATCGGGCGGCTAAAAATAAGTGCCCCTTTTTAAAATAATAATAATAAAATAAAAAAATAAAAATTATATTCATAAATAAATATAAATTATTTATAAAGTTGAATATAAATTCATATTTATCTATATGGATAAATATAAAAATTAACTTAAAATTAATTATTTTTTAACCGTCCAATCATTTAATTGGACGTTTTAAATTTAATAGAAAATAATTAAATGTATAATATATAGATATATATAAATTATTTATAAATTTGAAAATTTTGAATCTTTGGGTTGAAAATAAATTTACGAACTAGATTGATTTGTGTCTGTTGGATGAAAAGACGAAGCGGATATGGATTTTATACTAAATTTCAGGCTAATTTGTTTTGGGCTCTTATTTGAAATTTATAAAATAAGAGTTGGGCTTGGATGAAAAAAAAAATGAAGCTTGATTATTGTCAGCCCGAATGCTCTTTTTCTTCTGAAATTAAATCTATCGGTGCTCCCTGATATCCCAAAAAAAAAAATTATTTATTTTTAGTTTTAACGTACATAAATTATAGACATATATTGTCTAGGCACCCTATTTAATTTTTTTAATTTAATATCAACAATATATATACGTGTGTAAAAATAAGAACATAACAAAATGTATATTTTATGTGATAAAATATACATATATATGGTCATAATATTGCCCTTTAAAATAAATACATAGATAAATAAATAAATAAATAAATAAAACTAGAGAAATTGAATGCAATTACCAAAAAAATCTTGGTGCTAAAATATTTAATTATATTTAATTAAAATATTTTATAATATGATAGAAAGATAGATTTCCTTTCATTATTTAAAAATATGTAGAAATAGAAATAAAATTTGAGTCTTATTCCTTCTTTAATTTTTGAAAATTGTTTAGGGCTGAGGAACATCGGTAAAAGTAATTGAGGAAAAGGAGCGAGCCAAAATTGGGTGTCAACAATATCCATAATCTCCATTGAAATGAATTGTTGAAGATTTAAGCGAATATTACTTCAAACTTGGCTCTCCCACAATATCAGCAATGGTCGTGAGCAAATCTTCCACTTAGAAAGTCTCCAATATATTCTTCACCTAAAATTTACACAATATTTTTTTCTCCAAAATGGAGGCTATGGAGTTAAGAGCTAAAACCTAAAAATTAGGAAAGATGGAATATTATTCCATAAGGCTAGGGTTTGAGTTTTTTTGTCAAAATTGGGAACAGCCACATGCATTTCCAGTTTTACCCTTGGGTTGCTTTGTTCCTCTAGGCCGCCGTCGCGCTCGTATGACCGCGATCACGGTTAACTTCTGCGATAGCAGTTTATTGAATTCTTTTTTACTGTCGACCATGGTCAGCGGACCGCGATCACGGTACCTGAGGCCAGTTCCTGCTCTAAGTCTTCAGCTGCACTTTTTTGCTCCCTTTTTACTCATGTTAAGCTCCAATGCACATCTTTCTAGCTTTTCAACTCTATACCTGCAAAGAGTGGATATTCGTGCGTTTACTAAAAAATATGTCTCATTAATTCATTCAAATCAAGGTAATGTACACGAATATTGAGAGAGAATAAGTGGTAAAATCACCTCTCATTAATAACCAACATATTGCAACGGATAT
The DNA here is from genome assembly GCA_030864215.1 of Capsicum pubescens. Taxonomy (NCBI): domain Eukaryota; kingdom Viridiplantae; phylum Streptophyta; class Magnoliopsida; order Solanales; family Solanaceae; genus Capsicum; species Capsicum pubescens. The sequence continues at coordinate 119,697,328 of CM061538.1, forward strand.
GTAATCCATTGGTAATAATAAAAACAGATCACTCATCTGTTGCACCTTGTAGGTTATTTGTTACAGCATATAACCAACCTGTTGCAACGGATGAGTAATCCGTTAGAAATAATAAATACTGATCACTCATCTGATGCCAAATGAGTTATCTATTGAAACGGTTATCAACTGTCAATATTGTTTAGATTTCTTCCAAACAGAAGAATCGTCTATCGCAACAGATGAATGATCTATTAGATTATTCATCTATTGCATCAGATTTTCATTGTTGCATCAGATTTTCATCTTTCATCTGTTGCATCGGATTGTGATCTATTGCATCAGATTTTCATCTGTTACATCAAATTTTAATCTGTTGCATCAGATAATTTATCTATTGCAGAAAAGATAGTACCAGAATTTTGTTCGATAGAACAACAGCACTATCATCGTTTAATATTAAATACACCATTTTAACCCAAAAAACAACAAATCAATCCATCAATACCAACACAACGCACACACTAATAACATCAACGGTGACCAAAAATCACCAAAATTATTGTTTTGCGTTTGTACAAACACAAACAATAAAAATTAAACTACAAAAAGCTCAACAGATACCAATAAATCGAATCAATAGTTCGACAACAAAAACTATTATAACTACAAAAAATTATATTTCACACCAAAAAGAGTAGAGAAGAAATGCCAGAAATTAGGATTTTCTTCAGTCCATATTTCAAATTTAAGCAAGAAATATTAAAATTGTTAACCAATACTAGAAGAGAAGTTGGCTCAAGTTCCTCTTTTTCTTCATAACTAAAAAAACATAATTTTTAACCTGTGAAAGAAGAAATAGGACGACGAAGAACTCAAAGTTGTTGTTGCCGGAGAATACTGATGTCACGTCGATTGACAGTTGAAAGTCTAAAGGGAACTCGCCCAACTATTTATCACCGGAGATTAAAGTCGCCGGGGATTGAAGTGAGAAATTTTGCAGAACTGTTGGTTGGGAGAGAGTTGAGAGAAACTGTCGAGAGAGAGGAGAGAGACGGTTGATTTGGAGAGGAGAGGGGTGTGGGTTGATTTGTATTTTTGAAAAGATTAGAATGTTTTGAAAATATTAATCAAATCCACAATTAACTTAAGCAAGTTTTCTAATTATGTTTGACCCTTTAAGTTGGTCAATGTCATCAATCCTTCATTCAAGACTTAAATGACACCTTTCCTTCAATTTATATATATATATATATATATATATATATATATATATATATATATATATATATACTATTTATTATTATTAACAAAACACTAAGGTATGTCGTTTAGCTTGAGGCCACCATATTTGTTGAGCCACCTCTATAAGTTAACTAGTTTTGTTCCTTTTTGGATGAAATTATTTTATCCCGTTTATCTCTTTCTCTTAATCATATTTTTTAGGGATAACTAGATGGTTTAGCAAACATGGACTCCTAATTATCTTATTTAGTTTAAGTTTTAATTAATTACAATTCATAGCCCCTTTAGCCTATTAATTATTCCTAATTATAATTCATAACTTTTCTTATTTATTTATCTTTTTCTCTATTTTCCATTACTTTCCTTTTTTTCAATTCTTTTTCTTTTTCTTTTTCTTTTTCTTTTTCTTTTTCTTTTTCTTTTTCCTTTTTCCTTTTTCCTTTTTCCTTTTTCCTTTTTTCTTTTTCCTTTTTCCTTTTTCCTTTTTCCTTTTTTCTTTTTTCTTTTTTCTTTTTTCTTTTTTCTTTTTTCTTTTTTCTTTTTTCTTTTTTCTTTTTTCTTTTATTTTTATTTTTATTTTTATTTTTATTTTTATTTTTATTTTTATTTTTATTTTTATTTTTATTTTTATTTTTATTTTTATTTTTATTTTTATTTTTATTTTTATTTTTATTTTTTCTCTTTTTTCCTTTTCATTTTTTCTCCTTCTTTTTTGGTACTTTTTTCTCTCATTTATTGTTGTTGTTGTTGTTGTTGTTTTATATTTTATATTTATTTGTATCATACTATATATTTTAAATAAATTTATTATTTGTAATTGAATAGTTTAATCATGAATATGTATAATTTATTATTTGTATTTGTATACAAAAAAATATATGGATTAATTGTATTTGTTTGGGTCTTAAATATATAAATATGCAATGTGTCATTCAATGCAAATGTATCGTTAGTATTTATATTTTAAATTTATCATTTGTGTTTGTATATAAGCAAGTATCATTTTGTATGTGTATGGTTCAAGTTGTATAAACATGTATCATTTTCAAGTTGTATAAACATATATCATTTAGTGCAAATGTAACATTTTTTTTTATAATTTATCATTTTATAAATACAAGTGTTCGTAGGATGAAAAATAAAATTTCTTTTATAATTTTTTAAAAATACAAATGATCTTGTCAACTATAAATTCAAATACAAACAAATGAAATAGATTAAATTATAAATAAAAATACAATATGCAGTTAACTTACAAATATAAATATATAATAGTTCTTTAAAATAGAAGTGTATTGATAAAAATAATATACAAATACAAATAAAATGAAACCATAAAATATAAATACAATGTCCAGTCAATTACAAAATACAAATATAAAATATTTTTTTAAAATAAAAGTGTGAATTGTATAAAATATAAATGATGGTGCGAACTAGCAAACACAAATACAAGTGTGAACTATAACATATAAATACAAATACAAACTATAACATACAAATACAAGTGCGAACTATAAAATACAAATACAAATAAGAGCTATAACATACAAATACAAGTGTGAACTATAAAATACAAATACAAATGTGAACTATAATAAATATACAAAAACAAGTGTGAACTATAAAATGTAAATACAAATATAATTGTATCAACGAATACAAAACTATAAATGAAGATGTGAATATAAATACAATAAGCAATCATGGTATTTTTTCTATTATTCGTGACTTGTACTCGAGTAGCCATATTTTTTAAAAATACAAAAAATATAAGATAGAAAAAAAAAAAGAACAAAAAAAAAAGAAAAATAGAAGAGAGAGATCAAAAAAATAAAAAGAACGAAAAGAAAGAAACAAAAATATAAAAGAAAAGAAGAAAAAAAGAAAAAGCACGAAAAAGAAAAAAAATACAAAAATAAAAGAAAGAATCGAAAAAGGAAAAAGAAAACGAAAATTAAAAAAATCAAAAAGGAAAAAAAAGAGAAAATAATAAAATTAAAAAATGATAGTAAATACAAATATAATGCGCGGTTATGATGTTTTCGTTATCATTCATGACTTGTATTCAATATAATCATATTTTTCAAAAATAAAATAAAATATAAAATGTTATTAATGTATTTATGTTTTATATGAATACAGACTATTGAGTAAAGAGAATATAATGGATGTGAATCGAATACATCGACTATAAATAGTAATAGGCAAAATGACCTTCTGAACCCCTGTACTATGTCCGTTTTGTAAGTTGGACACTTCTACTTACATGTTTGTCATCTGGACCCCTGAATCCACTAAAAAGCAATATTTTAAATATTTTTTACACTCTCCCGTCAACTGTCACATCAACTGTCACGTGTGTCACGTCACCTTCCACGTCATTTTTAAGTATTTCATTAAATTTCAAGACATTTTTAAAATGTTACATAACAAAATTAAATATTAAAATTAATTTAATTAAATAAAAAAAATTATAAATTGTTGAAAAATTTGAATAATCATGTTTTTATTTTTGCTCACAAATTAAACATCAAATTCATTCTAAATAATTAAAATTCTTCTCCAACTAATTTAAATTTTTAACTATAAATTCATATATACAAACATAATGAATTTTTAATTTTTAAATCTGAATATCTTTAAAAAATTCACAAAAACTTTAAGTTTTTTCAAATTTATTCATGAAATTCACTAATTTTTCAATATCTACTATCACTCACTTTCAATTCAAATTTAAATTTTAGTCCCAAAAAACTATGAAAAAATTTCAAATTTTAATTTTAATTCCAAAAAAATATGAAAAGATTTGAATTGAGAGGAAAAAATTTAAAAATGAATTTTCAGTTTTGATACTTTTTATCATAATTACATTAAAAAAAAAATTAAAAAACTTTTTTTAAAAATAAAATAAAAGTCACCCGCCTCCCTCCCCCTTCCACTGGCACCATTACAATCCCCATTTCCTTTCACCTGAAGGTACCTTTTCTTTTTCCATCACCATTGCAAAAAAATTGAGTTCCCATTGCTTGCCCATTTTTTTCATAATCTTGAATGTTCAATTTTCATCTTAATGATTTCGCCATTTTACTTTTAAAAAAAAAATTGTTGATGGCTGTCATGGCTGCTGGAGGTGGCTACTGTGAAGAAGGGGTGTGAGGGAGGTTTGTACGTGGGGTGAGGGTAGATGAAATTTAACACAAAATTGACCAAAGCTACTACTAATGGACTTGGAGGAGAAAAAAACTTTTGTAATGGGGTTTTGTAATGTTGTGGTCTTGATGGAGTTTTGTAATGCTGCAGTGGGGTGAGGGTGGGGGTGGGGGGCGGAACGCTGGTGTTGATGGTTGTGTTGCTTGGGGGAAGGTGGAAGACGGGGTAGGGGATGAGGAGAAGGGAGTGGAGGACAGGAAGAGGGTGGGGAAACGGGGTCGTAGACGGGGGAACAGGGTGGGGGACGGAGAGGGTGCTGGATGGGGTAGGGAACGATGGTGGAGTGGTGGGTGGGGTGGGGGACGGTGGTGGGCTGGTGGATAGGGTGGGGGATGGTGGGGGAGGGGGTAGGGGTGCTGTTGGGGAGGGGGAGGGCCTTTTTTATTTAGTTTTTAAATATTTTTTTTAATTTTTTAAAATATTTTTAAATTTTAAAAACTGAAAAAATGTTGAATTTTTACAAAAAATTACTTTTAAAATTTTTAAAAATATTTTTAAATTTAAAAAGCTGAAAAAACATGTTTCACTTGCTCATACACGTGTGACTACACACATCTGATCCTAGACAACAATTTTAATGCCGCATAGATCAGGTCAATGGTCAAAGGGTTTAAAATATTATTTTTTAGTGGGTTCAGGGGTCCAGATGACAAACATGCAAGTAGAAGTCCAACTTACAAAACGATAATAGTACAGGAGTCCAAAAGGTCATTTTGTCATAATAATATTATAAAGTATGACTATAAAAAATAAATTTTATGCTAAACTATTGTTATTTTTTAAACTTCCCCTATTTTTTATAACTACTTCTTTAACCCCACCTCACATCATTCCCAATTTCAATTTTAGTGGATGTCTTTAAGGTCTCAAACAGTAAGAATTTACTAAGTTAATTCATCGTTGAAGTTAAAAAGTTTGCAGACTAATCATACAGTAAAAGTAATAAATTCATTTTTAAAATAAACAACACACATGTTAAAGATCATTTACATAAAGACACTTTACAAATTAAAAGGAGAATACTTTGGAGGTTTATAATTTGTTTGGTCAAATTTTTAAAATAAACTTATTTTAAAAGGTAATTTCTTAGAAGTATTTTTCAAAAAAATACTTTTGGTAAGAAGCAGTTTGTGTTTTGCTAATAAATTTTAAAAATATTTTTAAGCAGCAATTAATTTGGTAAAGTTTTTAAAAGTGTTTCTAAGTGTATTTTTCAAAAAAATATTTTTAAGAAAAAACTACTTTTTTGAGCTTATAAAAAGCTATTTTTCCTTACTTATTTTCTTTCAGAGAGCTTGACCAAACATCGCATTTTTTTAAAATAAATATTTTAAAAAAAAAAAAAAATTGATCAAATAAGCTATTAATACAAATACAGGACTTACATGACTTAAAAGACGAAATGAGATTTTTCTTTGAGAAACCCAAAAAGACCTCACACTTGCGAAAATTTATTGAAGAAAACACCTTCGCTATTTTACAAAGAATTTATATTGCAGTGCTGAAGGGTTTTGAAGAATGAATACCAACATGGGAACTGAGAATTGAAACATGAAAAGGGGAAATATTTGTCACTGGCTTAGCTCACTCTTTAATGTTTACTTTCTTCTTCTGTCTTCGTGTCATATCCATTTACAAACTTCTCCCAACTTCAAATTTGAATTTCAAAATATTTTACTCCGGATTCCAACTTCAGAATTGGATTGAAGAATAATCAAGCACGCTTGTGGATCCCGTCTTCAAGATAGGAGTGTCAAACGGGCCGGGACGGGCCAACCCGGAACCGGCCCTTCTATTTTAACCGGGTTGAGGGCCAGTTTTGGCACTAGACGGGCCGGGCCGGGCCCAACAGTGAAAAAATTAAAACCCACCCTAACCTGGCCCACTTAACCCAACCCGGTCAAACCCATCAAAACCTGGTCAAACCCGGTTAAAAACCGATCAAACCCGTTTAAAAAGAAAAAAAAACTCCAATATACACTATATACACTACAATTATATACACTATGTACACTCCAATATACACTATATACACTCCAATATACAATATATATTTTTAAAAAAATATATAAGCAATTACACATATATACGTACCATTCAATATATAATTATATATGACTATACGTACTACTTTAAATAAAACATATACTATAATAGTATAATATATATATATACACACTACAATATATATATATATATATATATATATATATTTATATACTAGTTTATAAAACATATACACATTTATACGTTAAATATATACGCTTATAGAAGATATATACACATATATACACACCATTCAATATTTATGTACTACTTGTCTACTTTAAATAAAACATATACTACAATATATATATATATATATATATATATATATACATAGTTATATACTAATTTATAAAACATATACACATGTATATGTTAAATATATACTACTTTAGAAGATATATACACATATATATGCACCATTCAATATATATGTACTACTTTAAATAAAATATATACTACAATATACATATATATATATACAACAATATGTATATATATATAGTTACATACTAATTTATAAAACATATACACTTGTATACGTTAAAGATATACGTCTATAGAAGATATATACACATATATACGCACCATTCAATATATATGTACTACTTTAAATAAAGTATATACTACAATATATATATATATATACTTACATACTAATTTATAAAACATATACACTTGTATACGTTAAATATTTACTACTTTAAAAGATATATACACATATATACGCACCATTCAATATATGTGCACTACTTTAAATAAAATATATACTACAATATACACATATATATATACAACAATATGTATATATATAAAGTTACATACTAATTTATAGAACATATACACTTGTATACGTTAAAGATATACGTCTATAGAAGATATATACACATATATACGCACCATTCAATAATATGTACTACTTTAAATAAAGTATATACTACAATATATATATATATATATATATATATATATACTTATATACTAATTTATAAAACATATACACTTGTATACGTTAAAGATATAAGTCTATAGAAGATATAAACACATATATACGCACCATTCAATATATATGTAATACTTTAAATAAAGTATATACAACAATATATATATATATATATATATATATATATATATATATATATATATATATATATGATAGTTAATTAATAATATATTAAAAGTAAATTTTTAATTTAAACTAGAAATTCATTTTAAATCAATATATAGGTACTACTTTAAATAAAATATATACTACAATATATATGTATATACTATGTATGTATATATATATATATATATATATATAGTTATATACTAATTTATAAAACATATACACTTGTATACGTTAAATATATACGTCTATAGAAGATATATACACATATATACGCACCATTCAATATGTATGTACTACTTTAAATAAAATATATACTACAATATACATATATATGTATTACAATGTATAGATGGTTATATTATACTAATTTATAAAACATATACGCTTGTATACGTTAAATATATTCATCTATATAAGATATATACACATATATACGCACCAATCAATGTATATGTACTACTTAAAATAAAATATATACTACAATATACATGGATTACAATACATAGATAGTTATATTATACTAATTTATAAAATATATACACTTGTATACGTTAAATATAGACATCTATATAAGATATATACACATATATACACACCATTCAATATATATGTCATACGTTAAATAAAATATATACTACAATATACATATATATATACTACAATATGTATATATATATATATAGTTATATACTAATTTGTAAAACATATACACTTGGATACATTAAATATATACATCTGTAGAAGATGTATACACATATATACAGACCATTCAAAATATATGTACTGCTTTAAATAAAATATATACAACAATATACATATATATATATATATATACTACAATATGTATATATATATAGTTATATACTAATTTGTAAAACATATACACTTGTATACGTTAAATATATACGTCTAGAGAAGATATATACACATATATACAAAGCATTCAATATATATGTACTACTTTAAATAAAATATATACTACAATATACATATATATATACTACAATATGTATATATATATAGTTATATACTAATTTGTAAAACATATACACTTGTATACATTAAATATATACATCTGTAGAAGATATATACACATATATACACACCATTCAATATATATGTACTATTTTAAATAAAATATATACTACAATATACATATATATATATACTATAATATATATATATATATATATATAGTTATATACTAATTTGTAAAATATATACACTTGTATATGTTAAATATATACGTCTATAGAAGATATATACACATATATACACACCATTCAATATATATGTACTACTTTAAAAAATATATATATACTACAATACATATATATATACTACAATATGTATATATATATAGTTATATACTAATTTATAAAACATATACACGTTGTATACGTTAAATATATACGTCTATATAAGATATATACACATATATACACACCATTCAATATATATGTACTACTTTAAATAAAATATATATTATAATATATATATACTACAATATGTATTTGTATATATAGTTATATACTAATTTGTAAAACATATACACTTGGATACGTTAAATATATACGTCTATAGAAGATATATACACACCATTCAATATATATGTACTACTTTAAATAAAATATATACTACAATACATATATATATACTACAATATTTATATATATATATATATATATAGTTATATATATATATATAGTTATATACTAATTTATAAACCATATACATAATGTATACATTAAATATACTCATCTATAGAAGATATATACACATATATAATATACCATTCATTATATTCACTACTTTAAATAAAACATACACTACAATATATATATATATATATATATATAGATAGATAGATAGATAGATATAGATATATAGTTATATACTAATTTATAAAACATATACATATCTATACGTTAAATATACACTACTTTAGTAGATATATGCACATACACACACACACATATATATATACCATTCAATATATATATTACTTTAAATAAAACATATACTACAATATATATATATATATATATATATATATATATACACACACACCACAATATATATATATATATAGTTATATACTAATTTATAAAACGTATACACATGTATACGTTAAATATATACTACTTTAGATTTAGAAGATATATATATACACACACACAGACATATATATATATATACTGTTTAATATATACACTACTTTAAATAAAAGTATAAAACATATGCTACTTAATATAATAAATTAATAATACTTGATAGTAGATTAATAATGTATTAAAACTAAGTTTTAAATTTCAGTTTGTGAAATTCTGAATTTTCAAAAAAAAAAAAAAAAAAAAAAAACCTTAACCGGGCCGGGCCGGTTAACCGGCGGGCCCAAACCGGGTTGGGTCCGGGCCCAAATCAAAAACCCAATCGGACCGGGACCCGGACCCCTAAAGCCCTTGGGCTTATCGAGCCGGGTCAAACCGGGTCGGTTTAATTATGTGGGTCGGTTTGGGCCGATTTTAACGGGCCCATTTGACACCCTTACTTCAAGCACACTTATCGTCGACTTTGCACGTCTCTAACTTTTCTTTATCAATCTCTCTATTAAGATATAATATTAATCGTGTGTTATATTTTCATCTTATTTAAAGATATTTTATTATATTTATAAAATCTTTATTTGAATAGATTATTGTGTTAATATGCGTGTCCTTTACTTATATAGTAGATAATTTTGTGTATGGAGTATTTTAATTCATGCACGAAAAATTAAAATTGTCAATTTTTATAAGTAATAAATTAATGTTCACAATCGTAAATGAGGTAGGACAAACATTTTGATGATTGTAGCATAAGATTAAATATAATTCGATCTTAATTATGAGAGTGATAATATTTCAACTTCTTGTGCTAGTACATTTTGTATGTATTAAACGGACCAATTAGAAATGTTTGTTTAGTTCTGAATATTAATAAACAACTGCTCTAGTCCATTGCATGTACTTATATTCTTAATCTTGATATAATTGTTATGATCTATGTGGTTTGATTTATTAATTTAATCTATTAAAATGTGAAACTCTTTTATGGATCAATATATTTCTAATAGGTTGGATGAGGACAAATCACTTAGTGAAATAATAATTAGTTGATAGAATCATATCTCGAACTTGAGATAGAAGACACCCCTTTATGGTTGCTTATAAGTTTTCTCGTGAAAACCCTGTAGGTCGATTTTATATTCGTCATGTAAAATAAGTTAAGCACTATAAATAAAGGATTAAATTAATTAATGAGTTAAATTTTCCAGAGAGTTTAATCTAATTGATTGATGTCGGTAATTCTAACATATGGAGTTAAATAAGATGTAATGATAGATTTCAAGATTAAATCGAGAAGTACAATTATCGATTTTTAGTGGGATAATTTGTAATTTATTATGATATGATAATTTCTTCATTACCGGATAAATATCATAATTGAAAGCCTCACTTAATGATCTATGATCCCTGCTATACTTGATTAACTAATCAATTTTGGAAAAGAAAAATAGACTTCTAGAAGAAGTAATATTTTTTCAGTTAGAGTGATACATTCCCATAGGAAAGGTAACACTCTAGCTGACTTTCTTACTAACCTGGTGTTTATTTGTGCGGGTGATTTTCAATATAACAAAATGGAGCAATTACCAAACAAAGACAGAGCTATATGCAAATTAGATATAGCAGGAATTCCAACTATAAGAAGAATGGTGCAAGAAAGTGAAGTGATCAACAGTAACATATGTCACAAAAGGTAATACAACATCAATGCAGAATAGGGAATATTCTTATTCAAGAGGAAGGAGATTGTTACAGGCATAATAAAAGACAATGAATCAAGAAGCACCAGACAAAAACAAATTTCACCATACTGTTCGGAATGTCAAGCATGCAGTTCCAGGTTATACCTAGATCTGCAAAAATTTCAGCGTGGTGATTAGATTATGAAGTATATATCAAGGATTTACTATGGAAATGATAAAATGGTTGTTAGAAATGAATTCTTAGGAATATTTAACCTATATCTGGCAATGAGATTCAAGGATGTCGAAGGTTATGGTGTTCAAACAGTTTAAATATCAAATCTAATATGTTAATCCTCAGATGTCTATAGTAATAATCAACAACCTAGATCTATAGATCTAGATTTTCTTTAAATTAATCGATATTAAAATGGTGGTATTATTTTCTACAAAACTCAATCCATTAACTAAAGATTAATGAAAAGGAAGTTCAAAAACTTTGCTTTAAGTAGCTGAAGCATGAAGATGATGATGGAAAGGAAGCGGTCACGACAACTAAACGGTAGATGAATGGAGGGACAATGAGGGGTAGATGAAGGCAGAGGAAGAGCAAGAGGCGGAGCTGAGGATTTGTTTCCTAATTAGACCTTAGACCCGGGTCGACTCAATTTTGGGCCTAATTTGGGCTTTGTTGTGTCAATTTGTATTTCTTTATGTAATAAAATGGGCATGAGCTTGGTTTAGTTATAAAAAAAATTACTAGTCTTCTATAAGGTAAATAAAACTTCTGACTGTAAATAAAAAGAGGAAAACTTTTGTTTTAAGAAAAAATACTTTTCTCATTAATAGGATATTAAGAATAGAAAATGTTATACTCAAAAAGAGGCAAAAATATTTTTTTGTCCCTTCTCTTTTCCCTTCTTTAATATAGAACATGAATAAATAGGGGCATTTGGTTCAGAAGAAGTGTCTTTTTTCAATCCAAAAACTACTTGACCACACAAGTTTGATTAGCAGTGTCAGTCAGAAAATAGTAAAAGCCTGTAATCCTGGAGGCCAAGGCAGAAATCAAATTTTGTGAAAGCTTCAAGAGGTAAGTTTTCTAATTTTCACTTTCAAATATGTTATCTAGTTTTCTATGTAAGTTTTTTATTCTGATTAATTGTTGCTTCTATTGTGCATGTTCTAACAATTAGTATCAGAGCTCTTCTTACATATATTAGATAATGTAAAAAGGAAATTACATGATTTGTTGTACATGTTTTGAATAATAATTGTATAAATCATGTTGTCAATGGTTGTTTATCATATTTTTGATGATATTAATGTTTTTCAGAATATATGTTTATCATTAAGAAAAGAGAAAATACATTCCCCCCCCCCCTCTAAACTTGTCCTCCAAACTCACTTTAGCACTTGAACTTAACTTATGTTTATTTACCCCCCTTAACATCTTTAAAGTGTATTTGTTTCACCCCTCAAAACTGAATACCACTCTCACAACAGAGAGTGGGTTACACACGCACTATGTCAGTGCCAAATCAGTGCCATATCAGTTCCAGGTCATTGCCACATAAGAAATTAGGATTTTTTTTAAAAAAAATCCCACACACATACGATTTTTATGTATTTTTTTTTAAAACGCAAAAAATATATATTTACTATTTATATATATATATTGAATAATATATGTTTATATATATATATATGTACTATTTTAATATATATATATATATATAAATATTAAATAATATATATATATATATATATTAAATAAAAAATTCCCCCACCCCATTTTCATTTAAATAATATATATTTTATATAATTATTTTTATGTATTTTTATTTTAAAAATAAAAAATATACATGTACTAATTTTATAAATATAAATAAATATATATATATATTAAATAAAAAATTCACCCTCCCCCTAATCTCTTTCTCCATTCCAGACCCCCCACCCCATCCCCGCTCTTCTTCCCTTCCAGCCCCCCACCCCACCCCATGTTCTTTTCCCCTTCCAGCCTCTCCCCCCCTGCCCTGCCATTCTTTCTTCTCTTTAAGTCTCACCCCTACCCCATCCTTCCAGCCCCCTATCCCTCACTCTCTTCTTTCTTATTCAAACAAAAATACTTTCATCAAGTTAAAATTAATTTTTGCAAATTATTTTATTAACAAAAAAAATTCAAAAGTAAAAATCAAAAGAAATCTCATTGATGTTTTTTTTTTGGTTTTCCAAAGGTATCCCCACAGCCGACAGCCGTGAGACTAATCCTCCGTTCCTCGGTCAGCATATTTTGCGGTAGGGAACTGGCCACAGAGTTCGCTCCATTCGCCAGAGGTGGGGATCGAACCCCCGACCTCTTGCTTAAGGGACATAATGCTGAACCACTATGTCAACTCTAGTGGTTTAAATCTCATTGATGATAAGTGATTCGAAAACAAAATCATCAATTTAATTTAATTTTATCTAAATTTTGAGGGAGTTGGGTTGAAGGTTGAGACGGTGTTCAATGGAGAAAATTATTTAATAGTATTTTCATGTTTGTTCTTGGGTGCTGTTAATGGAGGAAAGTGAAAAAAATTAAAGGAAAGTGTTGTTCTTGGGTGGTGTTGTTAATGGAGGAAAGTGAAAATAATTAAAGGAAAGTGTTGTTCTTGGATGGTGTTGTTAATGGAGGAAAGTGAATAAAAATTGAGGTTGTTAATGGAGGTTTGAGTGTTGTTGATGATGATTTGAAGAAGAAAGAAGAAAAGTAAAAGTGTTCATTTTTTTTTAATTTTAATTTTATTTTTTTAAAAAAAATTATTATATTTTAAATATAATATTACTGAAATTAATTTTTTTAATAAATAAACACGCCTCTTTTTTAAAAAAAAATATCACGTCAGCTTTAGGGGTCAAATAAATACACTTTAAAGATGTTAAGGGGGGTAAATAAACAGAAGTTAAGCTTAAGTACTAAAGTAAATTTGGAGAACAAGTTCAAGAGGGAAAAATGTTTTTTCTCTTAAGAAAACATAAAATGAATTTTACATGTTTTAATTAGTTTTGTAAAAATCATTTTTGTGATTTAAGGGTAAAGCTATGATAGGTTTTGACTAAGCCCAACCATAGTCGTTACTCACATGCTCTAACGAGAACTATGGTATAGGGCCAAACTGCCTGGGCAATTCGTTTCACCCTCGCAAGTTATTTTTTCACAAAATGCCCAAATTATGGCTAAATACGTCGTTGAATTGAGGAAAAAACTGTAATATTTTTTGAATTGGCCCAACTACCTTCGTTACTTATATAACTTAACAAGTAGTGTAGTGGTAAGGCCAAGCAATGCAGGCAGCCCTGCTAAGCCTCGCAATAGCCTGACCAATAATTGTTGATTTGATCGATTTTGGAGTTTTTCAATTTTTGACGAACTCCGAATAACCTAAAATCGTTTTGATGGATTTTTGGGCCTTTTTATGATTTTTGAAAAATTCAAAATTCTAAAAAATATATTTTTTGCGAACTAATAGTGATAGGGATCATTCCTTATAATTTTTTGTGGTTAATAATAGTAAATAATATGAGTTTACATGTTGGCGTAGATCATCTTCCCCATCGGATATATTTTTTAGTCTCTTATTTTTTATGACTTTTATTAACTTTTCAACCAAGTTACATGTTAGTTCAATAGTATAGAGACTTATAAAATGTGATATTTATCTAACTTAATCAACAGTTTACTCTCTAACTGAGTTGATCTATTTTATTTAAGAGATAATATATCCAACATTACATATGCTTAAATGGTTAAGTTTTTCTAATGATCTGTTTTTAATTTGATTATATAACAGATTAATCATGTCTTTATTTAATCTCTTAACTTTCATCCTGAATCAAAAAAAAACTAGAAGGTTCTAACTATGTTGACTGAAAACAAAATTCGGATATTATTCTTACTGCTGAGGGATTTAAATTTGTGTTGGTTGAGGAATGTCATATTAAGTCGGTTGAACTGACTAATGATGAGACTAAAGCCTACGATAAGTGGGTTAAGGCTGATGAGATGGAAAGATGCTACATTTTTGCATCCATGGAAAATGTGTTGAAGCATCAACATCAGTCCATGACTACTTCTTACGATAGGCTCGAATCTCTCAAAGAGATATTTTATGAGCAAAATCATGTTGCAAAGCAGACGCCCGTGAAAGCCCTTTTAACCATGAAAATAGTTGAAGGGACTTCAATGAGGGAGCATGTTCTTAAAGTGATAAGTCTGTTGAATGAGCTGGAAATGCTTAGTGCGGATATTGATAAGGAATCTCAAGTAGAGATGGTCCTACAGACTCTGTCGGACAGTTTTCAGCAATTTCACTTATATTATAACATGAATAAAATGGACTTGTCCCTTTCAAAATTGCTGAATGAACTGCAAGCGGTAGAATCTATCATTAACCAATAAGATCCTTCTGCGACGTTGATGGTTGAAAAACCTTCATCTTCTAATTCTAAGATGAAAGACGAAAAGAAAAAGAAAAAGAAGCATCGTAAGTGTCAGGGCCTGACCGTGACAGGTATCTCAAGTTCACCATGGACCGGAGAACACCACCTTAACCCAACCTCAAGAGCATAATAATAATAATAAAAATGTGTAATCTAATTAAATAGTAATAAAATATGAATAGATAACTCTACGAAAACTAAGAGTCAATCAATAACCAACCAACCCACATTTATCCATAATAGCCTCTAAAATAAGAAATGTCAAATAAGTTGGGACAAGTCCCCAACTATGACCAACAGAATCCAAAGTACTATAAAAGTAAAGAGAGAATGATAAATGACAAACCCTTCCAAAAGATGGAGGTTCACGACTTCACAGCAACTCGACGAACATACTAATCCATATAGCGTTGCATAGGAGGAAAAGAATTATCTTTTGACCCTACATCATGAAATGATGTAACGTCCTAGGATGGTCAGTGGGATAAGCATTGGCATATAACTCAGAGAAAGTAATGAAATAATATCATGTTCAAAATCAGTCAAAACCACATACACACATCCATATATCATATATAAGATGGCGGGATAAGGTAAGGGTAATGAACATGATAATTTTAAAACCATTAACCTGGATTATGTAGATCAATCCGTTCTAAAGGCACCCATGAGCTATATGGGTTCAGCTCCCCTACTGAAAGGGCTTTAGTGCGTGTTAGCCTCACGAACCGAGGAAAATCTAAAGGAAAGCTAAAGCCACCATGAGCAATAGCCATCCCAAATATATATATATATATATATATATATATATATATATATCAAGTATGTGTCAAGAACACGGCCATATAGCCCCCAACGCCGGCAAGCATGGCCTCCAGTGTTCTTCCCCCCGAGACTTACACTTTTACGGTGAGTTATAGAACCCCCTTTAAGCCCAAATTAAAATAATTTACTCATAATTCCAACTATTAACCTAGGAGTCATTCATTAAAGAATTTACCACTTGGTATCATCATACCAATATGCTTGAAAGCTAAATTAAATATGTCAAACCAATTCACACAATCCACATTGACTCCCAAGTTCCTTTAAAAATTAAAACCATGGCCACCAAGGCTATCCAAATCCATTTAAATAACCATTTATCCATTAATGCAATGCATTGAGTTCAAAAGCAAGTTAAACCATATAATTTTCCATAATCAAATTTAAATTCATAATATGGGTTGAGGTTCATGCAACTCCAAGCCAAAATTCATTCAGTTTGGGGAAACTATGTCCCCCATTCCAATCGTTTAAATAATATTCTAATTCAGTCCTAAAAACATCAATTTAAAGCATGAATAATCAATTCAAAATATGGGGACAAGTAATTCAACCATTAACAACCAAAACCCTTCAAACCAATTTCAAAACTCACAATTTAAATCACATGAAAATCCATCTAATTTATGCCACAATGTAAAATTAAAGTTTAGGGAAGAGAAACATGCCTAAAATACACAAGAATTTGAAGTCAATTTGATGTTTCGAGCCGAATGATGAATGCGCAGTGAAACCCTTAAGCTTTCTTGATTAGAGAGTTAAAGATGAATAAAGTAGAGTTTGATCTTTGAAAATTGAAGGAAAAGGGTCCCTTTTATGTTTATAAGTCGTGAAAAGGGTGAAAAGACCAAAAGCCCCTCACCCTTAAGTGAAAAATAAATAAAACTGGATGAATTTTACACATTGGCATGGCACGCCGTTATCGTGGAGGTTATCCTCCATGCCACCCCGTTATCACGGAGGTTATCCTCCATGGCACGCCATTATCATGGAGGTTAACCTCCGTGACACGATGATATCATGGAGGCACACTGCCTTGGAGTTCCCAAATATCCCCGAACCTTTTCCAAAAATTTCAAAACTTTTCAAATTACCCTTTTAACATCCCTAAACACAATTTAAGTCAAAAATTGATATTACACACACGAGGAGGTCAAGAATAAAATGATCAAAATTTAAGGGTCTTACATTATCTCCCCTTAGGATCATTCCTCCCCGAATGATGAGTTAGGATACTTTTAGCACAAAAATAGCAAGAATACACCAGAATCAATTGACAAACTCAAAAGCTGACAAGAGAAAAATGGAACTCATACCTTACGCACTTTTATCCAACCCGGGGGAATAAGAATAGATATTTGGACTTCATATCTTCCTCAGTTTCCCATGTAGCCTCTTCTACCTTTTGGTTTCTCCAAAGAACCTTCACTGAAGCTACATCCTTGGTACTTAATCTACAAACTTACCTATCCAATATCTCAATCGAGACTTCCTCATAAGACAAGAAATCCATAGCACCAGCATCCTCAACAGGCACTATCTAGGAAGAATTACCCACACATTTTTTTAGCATAAACACATGGAACACGGGGTGAATAGAATCCAAACTCGCAAGAAAATCCAACTCATGCACAACATTTCTAATTCTCCTTAAAATCTGATATAGACCAACGTAACGAGGACTGTGCTTTCCCTTTTTCCCAAACCTCATAGTTTCTTTCATAGGAGACACATTCAAGAATACCCAATCATTCACTTCAAACTCTAACTCGTTTTGCCTCACATCCACATAAGACTTTTGGTGACTTTGAGCAGTCTAAAGTCTTTCTTTAATCACCTTTACCTTTACCATGGCTTGGTGTACCAAATCAGAACCAAACAACCTAGTCTCACCAACCTAAAACCATCTAATAGAAGACCTACACCTTCTACCATAAAGATCCTCAAAATGAGCCATCTGAATGCTCAAATGATAACTATTATTGTACGTAAACTAAGAGGTAAATAATCAACCCAACTTCCCTTAAAGTCAATCACATGGGCCCTTAGCATATCCTCCAAAGTCTGAATAGTATGTTTTGCTTGCCCATCTGTTTGATGGTGGAAAGCGGTGCTAAGGTTCACATGTGTACCCAAACCTTTCTGAAATAAATTCCATAAGTGAGATGAAAATAGCGTACCTCAATCTGAAATAATAGATACTGGCGTACCATACAACTTTACGATCTTCTAAATGAAAAACTTTGCATAATCCTCTCCTGAGTAGTTGTAATGCCCCGAATCTGACACTCAAAATACCACACGGTGCTCATGACCCCAAAGAACCACAAGCTAACCCGTGACTAATATCTGTACCTGAGTACTGCATAATATACTGTATAAGTGCAGAAATAAAGGCTGAAAGGCCATATGGTTAAAAACTGATAAAACATAACATCTGAAAGTACGGTATATCAATACCAAAACAAACTGAAACAAAACTATCTGAACATACTGTGGTCTGAAAAGCCTCTATAACTGAACTGTCTAGATAAGGAGTTGATTGAACATGTCCCCAACTAACTCCAACTACTAAAATAAACTAAGTAATGAAGAAATAAAGTAATGATCATGTCCTCGAAGGATGAGGACTCACTACTGACTTTGACTGCTGAGACTGGAATGTTATTGATGCTCTAGATCTCGTGCTTCTAAACCTATGGTATTAAAACACCATAGCACAAATGCGTCAGTACGATTGAATGTATTGGTATGCAAGTGAGGTAGGCTGAATGCAAAGGGTTTAAATGCATGAACAATGCTAACTGACTGTATAACATAAATGTGAGAATACATGCATGAATGAGTGACTGTAACTGAATTCGTGATGATACTGACTACTGAGTCTGAATACTGATAACACGAGTTACTGATAACTAATATAACTGATACTGAGCGACTGTGTCTGACAGTCTAGGTTCTGATGGAACTAGCTGGGTTCCGTACTGTACTAAATTGACTGTAGCTGACAGTCCTGAATTCTGTAGAACTATCTGAGTTCTATTATTGAGACTGTGTCATGACCCGAACCAGGGTCTGGCCGTGACGGACATCCCAAACCAAGAAGGCCCGGGCGTCCTACTCTATCTGGTAATCATGCACAATATTTACATAATAAAAGAAGATACAAAAATATAATCTGATACGGAAACATGGTCATACTCTGGATTAAGTTTAACAATAAGGAATGAAATCTGAAAACCACTAACAACATCTGGAACAGTCTGCAAAATCTCTACTACATGATCTAATGATAACTATCTGAAAAGCTAGGACAAGGCCCCTAGTAGACCAAAACCATAACTGATAATAAATGTCTGAAAATAACTAGGCCTTCTGAAATATAGAAGGCGCACAGACTAGACCCTACACTTTTGTCCGAAGAAATCTACTGCTTATCAGGACCCCTAGACTGTGCCTTAGAATCTGGAAGGTAAGGAAGGGGTCAATATAGATGTACTGGTACGCAGAGAAATCCAAAATAAAACTTTTAATATAAATAAAATAGGTGAGAGCTAGTCATAAAACATCGTATACGATATAAATTCCAAAACACATGGGCATTTTGATAATCATAAAAACCTTTCTGTCAGTGCAATATCTGATCTTCGTATTACTTTTGAGTTAGGTGGTACACCCCTGCAAGTCTAAAACCCCACGGGCTATATGGAGCCCATCATTAACTCGGCAGGGAATCCCCCAACCCAAGTGTGCCGCAAGGGTTGGAGTGTCTGAGTCTAATACACCACAGGGCACTAAGCCTGCGTAATATAATATACCCGAATCGACAAATCACGATTTTAGAAAATGAGGTGTCTGAACTCGTGCCTTCTTCTGGGGACCACCTAACATATCTTTATGCCCAATTTTATCCGTTTCTAAACATGTATCATTCTAAAAACTTAAGTCATGAAAATCTGGTTTCTATGTTTGTCTGGGTCTGTTATGGCATTGTCTATTTTGGTATCGTCATACCAAGACTTTGCAAGTCATATTTTCTGAGCCAAAATGCAGTAAGCATGATCTTTTCATTAACACATAGGTTAGACCACCCAAACATGCAATTCGCATAAGAGATTTCATGTTCCAAAAATATAAGTCAAAGCTATGCAAAAGTTCTCATCCTTTCAATAAACAAATGGTGGTCATGAAATCTTTAACAGAACATGCAACTCTTTTCATTATATGATTATGTTCAACATTCATCAACATAAACAACTCTCTCTCTCTTGGAATCAAAATCATAATCCAAATATAACATTATTCAAGACATTTCATAACATATTTTTCTAGATGCATTCAAACTATTTCATAGTATATTATAAGTAAATAAAAATCATCACAAGAGAGGAATTTTTTTTTTATGAATCATGCTCTCAATTCAATCATCAACCTTAAAACACATGCTTAAATATATATAAAATTTCAAATCAATTTGGGGGAAGACCTAAAGGACAAAACAATATCATCAATGCTTCTAAAACATGAATATATTCATAAATCCAAAACCTTTTTCTTAAAAACATGATTTCTATGCCTATTAGATTTTAGAAAAACCCCGCGTACCTCAATCTCGGAAAAGAATAGATAATTCATGAAGCCTACGGCATGGGGATTCCAACTCTCTAATTATCTTCTAAAATCCACGGTTGAATCTTGAGTTATTTGGGATTCTTGTTTGAAACCCTAGAGAGTGTTCTTGTGAATTTCTGAAGAAAATATAAATAATTTGGGCACTTGGGAGTATAATCTTGTGTTTAAGCGGATAAGGGGGGTGGAAAATACCTAATATTCCCTTAATGATATGGAATAAAATATAACTGGGAGCCCAATTTTATGGGCCACCGCGACGTGCCACAATCGCGGTGGCTCACTAGAAATTGACGAATGGGATTCTTAGGGTCACCACGATGCGGAGCCATCGCGTTGTCCTACTGGTTGGGACCTCGAGCATCAGCACGACGCTCCACAATCACACTAGGTTACTGAAATTTGACAATTGCTAAATAGACCTACTCTGTGATGCGCCAAGCACCAAAATAACGGTGTTTTACGATTAGGACTTAAATTAGCCATAACTTCTTGCCCGAGTATCGGATTTTGGCGAATCTTATATCGATGAAAAGCTCATTAAATTTTTCACATGATAAAAAATCGAAATTAGGGAAATTATATATGGTTTAAACTTTACTCATTTTGGAAGCCAAAAATGAGACGAAGTCTCTTTGACACTATTCTAGTCATTTAACTCTAAGAGGATATTTCCACGATCTAACGCATGGACGATTTTTATGGGGTGTTACATTATCCCTCTTTTGGGATCATTCGTCCCTGGATTATGACGCGGAACACAAACAAGCATGATTTAAAGAATACTAAGGCTATAAAAGAATAAGACAAGGATTGTACCTTTCATTTTGTCATTCATCAGATCAAATAAGTCTGAGTATCTATATCTCATGTCATTTTCTGATTCCCAGGTTACTTCCTTAACTTTCTAATTTATCCACAACACTTTGACAGAGGCTATTTTTTTTGCTCATCAGTTTCTTAACTTAGCGATCCAAGACTGCCACGGGCTCTTCTTTATAGGATAAAGAGTCTATCACTTTGACCTCCTCTACATGCAACACTAATGAATGGTCTCCAATATATTTCTTCAACATGGATATGTGAAATACCTAATGAACAGAACCCAAACTTGCCGGAAACTCTAACTCATATGCAACCCCACCTGTCCTTCTTAAACTATGGTATGGCCCTATATAGTGAGGAATTAGCTTACCTTTCTTCTCGAATTGCAGAACTCCCTTCATAGGGGAGACTTTGAGAAACACCCAATCACCAACCTCAAACTCTAAGTTTCTTCTCCTAACATCGGCGTAGGATTTTTGTCTACTCTGGGTTGTTTTAAGTTATTCTCTAATAATTTTAACATCCTTCATCACCTGATGAACAAGATCTAGCCCGAACAACTGAGTCTTACCCACTTCATACCACCCTATCGGTGATCTATATCTTCTCCCATACAAAGCTTCAAATGGGGCCATCTTAATACTGGCATGGTAGCTGTTATTATAAGCGAACTCTATTAACGGCAAATAATCTACCCAGCTACCTTTAAAGTTAATTATACAAGACCTCAACATATCCTTAAGGGTTTGAATGGTTCGCTCAGCTTTCCCTTCAGTTTGAGGGTGGAAAGCAGTACTTAGGTTCACTTGGGTACCTAAACCCCTCTAAGAAGACCTCTAAAACTGTGAAGAGAATTGCGTACCTCTGTCAGATATGATGGATACAGATTCCCCATGCAAATGGACTATCTCCTCAATGTACAGATTGGCATAATCATCTCCAAAAAAGTTGGTTCTCACATGCAGAAAGTGAGCTGACTTGGTCGGCCGATCAACAATTACCCAAATAGAATCATACTGATTTTGGGACCTCGAAAGTCCCGTAATGAAATCTATATTGATCATTTCCCATTTCTATAAAGTCAAAACAATCTCTTGGGAAGTACCACCAGGCCTCATATGCTCTACCTTAACTTGTTGATAGTTTAAACACTTGGCAACATAGTTAGCCATATCGCGCTTCATATTATTCCTCCAATAAATGGTTTTCAGATCATGATACATCTTGGTAGAGCCTGGGTGAACAACATACCTCGAAGTGTAAGCTTCATCAAGGATTATCTTCCGCAGACCATCTATATCTGGCACACATAATCTACCCTAATATCTCAAAATACCATCACCACCAATTTCGAAGGACATCACCTTCTGTTGACCCACATCTTTCTTGATCTGCATCAAGATGGGATCTTCGATCTACTTCTCTTTAACTTCGGCACAAAGGAAAGATTTAGTTATCTTGTGAACAACTACCCCTCCATCTTTGGAATCTAAGATTCGCACTCCAAGATTTGTAAGTAGGTGAATATCCTTCACCATCCCTCTTTTTCCTTCTTCAACATGAGAAAGGCTGCCCATTGACAACCTTTTAAGGGTGTCGTCTACCATATTTTCCTTGCCCGAATGATAGAGCAGGCTCATGTCATAATTCTTTAACAATTTTATCCAGCGCCTTTGCCTGAGGTTTAATTCTTTCTGCAAGAAAACATACTGTAAACTCTTATGGTCAGTGAAAATATCTATATGCACCCCATAAAGATAATGCCGCCATATTTTAAGCACAAACACCACAACCGCTAAATCCAAGTCATGGGTGGGGTAATTTCTCTCATGTACCTTCAACTACCTGGATGCTTAAGCCACCACCTTACCGTGCTACATAAGTACACACCCAAGTCCCACACGAGATGCATCACAATGTACAACAAAACCCTCTGTGCCTTTTGAAAGAGTCAGAACAGGTGTTGTAGTCAATTTTTCTTTCAACTTATCAAAACTACTCTCACAGGAGTCAGACCACACAAACTTTACCTTTTTTTGGGTTAACTTAGTAAGTGAAGCAGCTATGGAAGAAAAGCTTTCTACGGATCTTCTATAATACCCTGCCAAACCCAAAAAGCTCTGAATGTCAGTTGTAGTCGTGGGTATGGTTCATTTACTCACTGCCTCAACCTTTTGGGGATCCACCCTAATCCTGTCACTAGACACAATATGCCCCAAGAAAGCAATATCACTTAGCCAGAATTCACGTTTGGAAAATTTCGCATACAACTTATGATTTTTGAGAGTTTGAAGGATGATTCGGAGGTGATTAGCATGGTTCTCCTCACTCTTAGAATAAATCGGAATATCATCAATGAAAACTACAAAAAATAGATCTAGAAACTGACGGAACACCCTGTTCATAAGATCCATGAAGGCTACAGGGGCGTTAGTCAACCCAAAGGACATGACTAGGAATTCATAATGACCATATCTGGTTCAGAAGGCTGTTTTGGTAATGTCTGAGTCTCTAACTTTCAACTGATAGTATCCTGAGCGAAGGTCTATCTTTGAAAAATATTTAGCACCCTGAAGTTGGTTAAAAGATCATCAATCCTAGGAAGAGGATATTTATTTTGAATAGTGACCTTATTTAGCTGGTGGTAATCTATGCACATACGCAGGGAACCATCTTTCTTTTGCACGAAAAGTACAGGTGCACCCCAGGGAAAAACACTGGGATATATAAAACCTTTATCTAGAAGGTCTGCTGGCTGTTCTTTCAACTCTTTCAGTTCTACAGGAGCCATTTTATATGGAGGAATAGAAATGGGATGGGTGCCTGGAAATTAATCAATACCAAAATCTATCTCCCTATCAGTGGTATTCCTGGGACATCAGCTGGAAAAGCTTATGGAAACTCATTTACCACAGGGACTGACTGGAGAGGAAGACTTTCGGCATTAGAATCTTTATCCCGAATAAGATAATACAAACAACCTTTGGAGATAAGTTTACGGGCTCTGAGATAAGATATAAAGTTTCCTCTAGGTGATAAAGAATGCCCCTCCCATTCTATCACTAGTTCATTCGGAAAAGAAAAGGTGACTCTTTGAGTTCTATAATTTAATATGGCATAGCATGAATGAAGCCAGTCTATCCCTAGAATAACATCAAAATTAATCATATCTAAGTATATGAGGTCTGCCACGGTATCCCAACCACAAACAATCACCACACAATTTCTATACACTTTCCTAGCCATAACAGAATCACCCACCAGAGTGGAAACAGAGAAAGGTTCTGAAATTTCATCGGGCTCAAACCCAAAACTGATAGCCACATCAGGGGTCACATAGGATAAGGTAGACCCGGGATCAAGTAATACATAAGCATCAGGGGAAAAGATTTTTAACATACCGGTGACTACGTATGGTGAGGCTTCTACCTCCTGGCGGTTGGACAAAACATACAGCCAGTTGCGACCACTCCCGATAGCTGAGGTGGTGCCCTTTTGGGGAGGTGGTGATGTGGAAGAATTTTCCTGAGACTTAGCTCCACCAATAATCCTCCTAGCGGAGGGATAATCTCTCTAAAAGTGACCCGACTGACCACATAAATAATACACCAGTGTGCCCAACTAACACCTCCTTGGGTGTTGCTTTCCGCAAGTCTCTCACCACAGAAAAAGATGATACTGCTGAGCCATACTTCCCTATGGCTAAGTATCCTGAGCTCTGGGTCCATGACTAGTCTAAAAACTCTAAGATCGTCTATCAACTAGGGTTTTGGGAACTGAGGAGCTAGCTGCAGACTGCCCATTACTCCAAAACTTCTTCTTTTACCATTTATTCCCCCATTTACCGCTTTGTGGCTGACTGTGGTTCTGATCCGCTGTTCTGGCTTTCTTTGCCTGTCTGTCCTACTCCCTAGTCTTAATGATTCTCTTTTTCTTCTCCTCTACCTGTTTCATACACACTAACAGCCTAGAGAAGTCCATTTCTCTGTTTAGTATAGCTCGCTTACATTCAAGCACTAAGTCATCCGAAAGGCCGGATGCAAATTTTCTCATTCAGGATCTTATATTACCAGCCAGCTCCTGACCATAACGAGCCAGTTTGTTGAAATTCAAAGTGTACTCCTTGACACTCATTTTTCCTTGTTTAAGGTTCATAAACTCCTCGGCTTTGGCCTCTCTCAACTCAAGGGGAAAGAACCGATCAAGGAAGGCTTCCACAAACTCGCCCCATACCGTGGGCTTAGCACTCTCACCTTTAGAATCCTCCCACTCATTATACCACTGGTTCGCAACTTCTTTAAGTTGGTAAGATGCCAATTCCACCCCTTCTACCTCGTCTACATGTATCACCTTGAAGATCTTCTCCATCTCATCCACAAACTCCTGTGGATCCTCCTCTACTTTGGTACCTAAAAATTTGGGCGGGTTCATTCTCATGAACTGACCCACCCTAGTAGCCTCAGATATAAATGATGCGGACCCAACATCTTCCGACCGTTGAGTCTGTATGGCTACTAATTGAGCAAGCATGTGAATGGATTGTTTGAATTCTGCATTTGATATATCCCTCTGAGAAGACTGAGGACGATTAACAATTGTTCTTGGAGCTCGAGGAGGACAGGTCGGGACTGGAGGTACTCCCGAAGTAGGAACAGGTTCTGGGGTGTACGCTTTATTACGGGTTTGTATCCCATGGGTGGGGCGGACTTCATCATCCTGAGTATTTTGATTGTTGGAGCGACGAGGAGGCATGACTGTTTTTTGAAATACAATAGATCACTGATTAGGGGACAAATCTAATTCAGACTCTAACGCACGAATTAAATCACAAAGAGGGGAAACACTTTCCTAAATGCCTAGTAGCCTCATGCTTATAAGTGTGGCACGCTACACACCCATAAACAAGACTTTACCCGATGCAATTTCACAGATACCCTGGGACCATGAACCGTTCTTTGATACCAAGTTTTTCACGACTCGAACCAGGGCCTGGCCGTGATGGACGTCCCAAACCAAGAAGGCCTGGGCATCCTACTCTATCTGGTAATCATGCACAACATTCACATAATAAAAGAAGATGTGGAAATATAATCTGCTATGGAAACATCATCATACTCTGGATTAAGTTTAACAATAAGGAATGAAATCCGAAAACCACTAACAACATCTGGAACAGTCTGCGAAATCTCTACTATATAATCTAAAGATAACTGTCTGAAAAGCTGGGATAAGGCCCCCAGTAGACCAAAACCATAATTGATAATAAATGTCTAAAAATAACTAGGCCTTCTGAAATATAGAAGGCTCATCGACCAGACCCTGCACTTTTGTCTGAAGAAATCTACTGCTTCTCAGGACCCCTAGACTTGTCGGCGGGGAATCACCCAACCCAAGTGTGCCGCAAGGGTTGGAGTGTCCGAGTCTAATACGCCACAGGGCACTAAGCCAGCGTAATATAATATACCCGGATTAGCAAATCATGGTTTTGGACAATGAGTTGTCTGAACTCGTGCCTTCTTCGGGGGACCACCTAACATCTCTTTATGCCCAATTTTATCCATTTTTAAACATGTATCATTCTGAAAACTTAAGTCATGAAAATCTGGTTTCTATGTTTGTCTGGGTCTGTTATGGCATTGTCTATTTTGGTATCGCAATACCAAGACTTTGCAATTAATGTTTTCTGAACCATAATGCAATAAGCATGATCTTTTCATTAACACATAGTTCAGACCACCCAAACATGCAATTCGTATAAGAGATTTCATGTTCCGAAAACATAAGTCAAAGCTATGCAAAAGTTCTCATCCTTTCAATAAACAAGTGGTGGTCATGAAATCTTTAACAAACCATGCAACTCTTTTTATTATATGATTATGTTCAATATTCATCAACATAAACAACCCTCTCTCTTTTGGAATCAAAATTATAATCCAAATATAACATTATTCAAGACATTTCATAACATGATTTTTAAGATTCATTCAAACGATTTCATAGTATATTAGAAGTAAATGAAAATCATCACAAGAGAGGGATTTTTTTTAATGAATCATGCTCTCAATTCAATCATCAACCTTAAAACACATGCTTACATATATATAAAATTTCAAATCAATTTGGGGGAAGGCCTAAGGGCCAAAACAATATCATCAACACTTCTAAAACATGAATATATTCATAAATCCGAAACCCTTTTCTTAGAAAAACCACGCGTACCTCAATCTCAAAAAATAATAGATGATTCATGAAGCCTACGGTGTGGGGATTCCAACTCTCTAATTATCTTCTAAAATCCACGATTGAATCTTGAGTTATTTGGGATTCTTGTTTGAAACCATAGAGAGTATTCTTGGGAATTTCTAAAGAAAATATGAATAATGTGGGCACTTGGGAGTATAATCCCGTGTTTAAGTTGATAAGGGGGTGGAAAAATACCTAATATGCCCTTAATGAGACAGAATAAAATATAACTAGGAGCGCAATTTTATGGGCCATCGCAACGCGCCACAATCGCAGTGGCTCACTTGAAATTGACGAATAGGATTCTTAGGGTCACTGCAACGCAAAGCCATCGCGTTGTCCGACTGGTTGGGACCTGGAGCTTCAGCGCGATGCGCCACAATCGTGCTAGGCTACTGGAATTTTACAATTGCTAAATAGACCCACTCCGCGATGTGCCAAGTACCAAAATGATGGTGTTTTACGATTAGGACTTAAATTAGCCATAACTTCTTGTCCGGGTAATGGATTTGGGCGAATCTTATATCGACGGAAAGCTCATTCAATTTACCACATGATAAAAAATTGAAATTATGGAAATTATATATGGTTTAAACTTTACTCATTTTGGAAGACAAAAATAAGACTAAGTCACTTTGACATTATTCTAGTCATTTAACTCTAAGAGCATATTACCACGACCTAACGCATGGTTGATTTTTGTGGGGTGTTACAAACTGAGACTGAGACTGTAACTGTGGGAAGTAGTCATCTAACCGACATGCCCCAAATAATGCATTATAGCTGAGTTGGAGTCCAATCTGTAACCCCAATTGGAAGGGTGTCAATACCGTGCCACTGGTAAAGACAGGCTGGGGGTGACCCTCATTTGGAAGTATCCCCAAAAGAGAATGGTGGAACCCTCATCTGACTGTGTTTATCCACCTTATCAACCCTCTTCTGTCAGTGTTGATATCTGAACCTATGTTGGCTACATAGTTCTGGAATGCAAGGATTACTTATAAGGATCACACTATCAACTGTTAGTGTGTCTCCTTATCCTTGGGTTAACTCAGTGCTAAATCCTACTCCCATCTGAATAGAAACTGAACATGATTAACTAAACTGAACTGGACTTAGTTCATTGAGTTCCTTTGACTGAAGGAATACTACTGAGATTACTGGAATTGCTGAGTTTACTAAGTTTTTCTGAGTCACGTGACTGACTGCATTCTACTAAACATGGCTTGACTGAGGATATCGTGAAAACATGACACTAGCTCTAGGCACACAGCTACATTATTGGGTGCAAGTACCCCCGAGACTCGATAAAAGGAAACTAACAAGGCATGACATTCTTGAATACATGACCAACATCAACAATCCATAATACAATAAGTTGGGGATTTCATGAAGTTCATGGTTATCATAATCTTGTACATAAATGGGAAAGAATACAAACATGTCATAATTTCATCAACTAGTCTCATGAGCATTTTATAAAACATTTATAATGCACAACAATATCATAGAATTCATTGTGATCATAAGGGTAAAGCATGCACTTATTATTTGGGTCACAATTGAGCTACGATGCATAATTTCTAGTCCCTTGGGCATTTTATCAAACACCTTGCATGCACAACTTAAGGCTTAGGCATAATAATCAAATTATCACTTCAAAGCTTCATGAATCGACTAAACTTATAGATTTCAAGCCACACATTAACATAGTTTCATGAACACATAAAGATTTCATCTTGGGAATCACATCATCATAATCTCATGAACATAATCAACCCATAACAAAATATTCACAATACATGATTTAAAACTTGATTTTTGAACTTCATGGATGGAAGGAATCCATGAATGAACACTATGCATACCTTAGTTCTTAATTCTACGAAGTTTGACGGTGGAATTTCCTTGAATTTGAATCCCCAATTGAAAACCCTAAACTTGTTCTTGAGAAAAATTGAGAGAAACTAGTATATTTTGGGTGAAAAATGATTGAGTTACGTGTTATTGGGTTTATATAGGGGTGGGAAATTGACCCTTTTTCCCTAAAAAATGAGGACATTTAATGACTAAAATTGGGCATCGACGCGATACCTGATGCATCACTCCATGATCGTGCTAAGCCTCAGTAGTTTCGCTGGCAGTCCTTGCAACAATGTTAACCAATACGATGGGCGATGCGATGCGCCAATATCGCGTTGGTCCACTATTTTGGGACACCAAACGTGGTCTAATCGAGGTTTAAAAAATCCAAAACTTGTCTAGGAACACCTATTTACCTCTCTGATCATGAATTAACAAACATACGGACCATTAAAGGACATTAGGGTGTCAAAATGAGATTACCAACTTTCGAAGGCCAAAAATAAGCTAAGTCTGGGAACTTAGATAGAGTTTTCTAAGTCTGGGACCCCTTGACAAGCTTAAAGGACTGAATTAAGCTTAGAAATTTTGTGGGGACTTATAATATCCCCTCCTTGGGAATATTCGTCCTTGAATAAAACTGACTGAGAGGGGGGAAATGATAACTTAAGTACATATGGGACATGAATAACTATAACATTATTACATGACTGACATGACTAATAAACTAAATGTATCATACTGAACATGCTTATCTGATGCATGCGTAACTGATTCATGAATGCATGACTGAGATTTCTGATAAGCTGAGTTTCTCATAATGAGGATGCATATCTGATGCATGAATATTGAACTCCTACATGGACCCACTAGGCTTCCGATGCTCTATCTTAACCTGCAGACATGTAGAGAACTTACCCACAAACTATGCAATATCTCTATTCATCCCACTCCACCAATAAATTTCCCGTAAGTCGCAGTATATCTTAGTGGCCCCTGGATGAATAGAGTAGCGCGCACCGTGTGCTTCTTCATGAATTCATTACCTTAAGTCATCTACACTTGGGACACACAGATGACCCTGACAACGCAGAACACCATCTCTCCATTGGGAGAAAACCTTTACTTTCTAATATTTGACTGACTCTTTCAACTTAACAAGACTGGGATATCTATCCTGATTTTCTTTCACCTCGGAAACTAGGGATGATTCTGAACTCATAAATTACCCTCTTCCGAATCAACTAGGTGGACACCTAGTCTGTCAAGATAATGGACTTCTTGAGCTAGCTTCCTCTTATTGTCCTCAACATGAGCAATACTACCCATAGACAATCTACTGAGAGTGTCGGCCACTACGTTGCCCTTGTCCGAATGATAAAGGACACTCATGTCATAATCTTTCAAGAGCTCTAACCACCTTCTCTGACAAAAATTAAGATCTTTCTGAGAGAATACATACTGAAGGCTTTTATGATCTGCGAACACATCTACATGAACACCGTATAGTTAATGCCTCCAAATCTTTAAGGCAAAAACTACGGCTGCTAACTTAAGATCATGATTCGGATAATTCTTCTCATGGGGCTTAAGTTTTCTGGAGGCGTAGGCTATGACCTTACCATGCTTCATGAGAACACAACCCAAACCTACTCTGGATGTATCATAATACACTATGAACCCATCTGAACCATCTAGAAGAGCTAAAACTGGAGCTGAGGTAAGTCGAGTCTTCAACTAATGAAAACTCTTCTCGCAAGGATCTGACCACTGAAACTTGACTTTCTTCTGAGTCAATCTGTACATAGGGTATGCAATAGACGAAAATCCCTCAATAAACCGTCTGTAATAGCCAACCAAATTCAAGAAACTCCTGATATCTGATGGAGAGATAGAGCGAGGCCAGTTTCTTACCGCTTTGGTTTTTTGAGAACCAACTCTAATACCATAACCGGAAATGAGATAACCAAGGAATGCTACTGACCGTAGCCACAATTCACACTTACTGAATCTGGTGAATAACTGATGATTTCTGAGAGTTTGCAATACTACTCTGAGGTGTTCTGCATGATCACGCCCACTACGGGAATAGACCAGAATATCATCTATGAAGACTATGATGAACATGTCCAAGTACTATTTGAACACATGGTTCATCAAGTCCATAAAATTTGTTGGGGCATTGGTAAGACCAAAGGACATGACTAGGAATTCAAAGTAACCATACCAAGTACGGAAGGCTATTTTTGGAATATCACATTCTCTGACTCTGAGATGATGATAGACTGATCTAAGGTCTATTTTTTAGAAATAACTGGCATCCTGAAGTTAGTCAAACAAGTCGTCAATTCTGGGAAGTGGATACTTGTTCTTAACCGTGACTTTATTGAGCAGACGGTAATCAATGCACATTCTAAGAGAACCGTCTTTCTTACGTACTAATAAAATGGGTGTGCCCCATGGGGACACACTGGATCTGATGAATCCCTTGTCTAAGAGATCCTTCAACTACTCTTTTAATTTTTTGAGTTCTTCTGGTGATATTCTGTATGGCGGAATAGATATAGGCTAAGTATCTGGAAGAAGATCAATGCCGAAGTCTATTTCCCTTTCGGGAGAAATTCTAAGAAGATCTTCGGGAAAGACATCTGAATATTCATTCACTATTGAGACTGATCCAAGACTGGGAGTTTCAAAACTAGGGTCCTTAACTCGAACAAGATGATAGACACATCCCTTAGATTTCATTTTTCGTGCCCGAAGGTAGGAAACAAACTAAACTCTAAAAGCTAAAGTACTACCCTTCCACTCTAAGTCAGGTTCCTTCGGAAACTGAAACTGGACAACCCTATTTTTGTAGTCAATTGTGGCATAGCAAGAATGAAGCCAATCCATGCCGAGAATGGCATCAAAATCAGTCATTTCTAATTCAACTAAGTCTGCTGAAGTGACTTTCAAAAATATCATAACCGGACAGTTCCTGTATACCCGATGGGATATGATGGTTTTCCCTACTGGGGTAAAGAATGAGAAGGACTCTGCTAGAATTTTGGGACTGACTTCAAAATCAACTGTTATATAAGGAGTAACAAAAGACAAGGAAGCTCCTGGATCTAGAAAAACATAAACGTGTACATGAAAGATCTGTAACGTACCAGTGACCACATCAGGAGAATTTTCCTAATCTTGTCGGGACTGAAGAGCACAAAGTCTGTTTGTGTGTTGCCCACTAGTAGCACTGGAAGTGGCACCCTGCTGATTTTAGAGACCGGATAGGGCTAAGAAACGGTTACGCTGACCCTGATATCCTGACTGGGGACAGTATCTAACTCTATGGCCTGGCTTTACACATCCAAAGCAAACATCACTACCAGTTCTGCAAGTACCCTGATGGTGTTTTCCACATATCTGATAAAGAGAATGGGTGCGGGCACTGCTAATACTGCCCTGAGACTTAGAGTCTGGCACCCTATCTCTATTATCATCCCTGAACTTAAGATCTGGAGCACTGACTGAGGAAGGAACTGGAATGAATGACTTTGGGCGGATCTGAGAATGGTTGCCACCCTCTGACTTAGGCTGAGCAAAGTTGAAACTACTTATCTTACTCTCTTATTTTGCTTCTCCTTTATCTTAATTTTTTTATCTTCTACCTGCTGAGCATGGGTCATAAGCCTGGCTATGTTCATGTCACTATTCAACATCGCGGACCTGCACTCATTGACCACACTATCATTCACCTAAGAAACAAACTTACTCATCTTGGCCCTGCCATCTACAACCCCTTGATGAGCATATCTAGCTAATTTAGTAAACTTAAGAGAATACTCTTTCACCGTCATGTTTCCCTACCTGAGGTTGATAAATTCTAATGCCTTAGCTTTTCTCAGCTATAGGGGAAAGAATCTATCTAAGAATGCGGTGACAAACTCCTCTTATTCTATAGATCCAGCATCAACTGACCTCTCTGACTTCCACTGTTTGAACCAAGTGTGAGCAACATCCTGCAATTGATACACAACTAGCCCAGCACTCTCACTAGGAGTAACCCCCATGATTTCTGTAACCTTTTGAACCTGTTCAAGGAATTCTTAAGGGTCCTCATCTGACTTAGACCCAAAAAACAATAGAGGATTCATTCGGGTGAAGTCCCGAATCCTGGCTACAGCTGGATTAGCCACTGAGTTGGCCAAAACAATAGCTGGTCGTTTATTCTGAGCATCAATGGACTGAGAAAGAGTAGCGAATGCAGCTCTGAACTCTGCATTAGAGATATGTTCGCCCAAAGGATCTTCGGGCTGAGGGGCTGACTGATTTCCAGTTCTCTTCCTAGGAGGCATGTTCTGTAAATGGAAGAGAAAAGGATTAGACTGAGAGATTAACTTGAGATTATGCTCACTAGCACGACATGAATACTGAAAGAAAGGAAACTTTTCCTAAAACATTTAATAGCCTCCTATACATAAATGTGGCACGCAACACACCCATGTATAAGACTCTACTATATGTGGCTTTCAAACTTACTAGGACACTGTTAAACCTTAGGTTCTGATACCAAGTTTGTAACGCCCTGAATCTGACACTTGGAATGCCATACGGTGCTCATGACCCCAAAGGACCACAAATTAACCCATGACTGATATCTGTACCTGAGCACTGCATAATATACTGTATAAATGCGGAAATAAAGACTAAAAAGCCATAATGTTAAAAACTGATAAAACATAACATCTAAAAGTATGGTCTATCAATACCAAAATAAACTGAAACAAAACTGTCTGAACATACTGTGGTCTGAAAAGCCTCTATAACTGAACTGTCTGAATAAGGAGTTGATGGGACATGTCCCCAACTAACTCCAACTACTGAAATAAACTAAGTAATAAAGAAATAAAGTAATGATCATGTCCTTGAAGGATGAGGACTCACTACTGACTCTGACTGCTGAGACTGGAATGCTACTGATGCTTTTGAGCTCGTGCTTCTGAACCTATGGTATAAAAACACCATAGCAAAAATACGTCAGTACGATTAAATGTACTGGTATGCAAGTAAGGTAGGATGAATGCAAAGGGTTTAAATGTATGAACAATGCTAACTGACTGTATAACATGAACGTGAGAATACATGCATGAATGAATTACTGTAACTGAATTTGTGATGATACTGACTACTGAGTCTGAATACTGATAACATAAGTTACTGATAACTGATATAACTAATACTGAGCGACTGTGTCTAACAGTCTAGGATCTGATGGAACTGTACTGTACTGAATTGACTGCAGTTGACAGTCCTGAATTTGGTAGAACTTTTTGAGTTCTATTACTGAGACTGAGACTGAGACTGTAACTATGGGAAGTAGTCATCTAACCGACATGCCCCAAATAACGCATTATAGCTGAGTTGGGGTCCAATCTGTAACCCCTCAATGGGTGACCCTCATCTGGCAGTGTCCCCAAAAGAGAATGGTGGGACCCTCATCTGACAGTGTTTATCCACCTCATCAACCCTCGTCTGTCAGTGTTGATGTCTCAACCTATGCTGGCTATATTGTTTTGGAATGCAAGGATTGCTTCTAAGGATCACACCCTCAACTGTCAGTGTGTGTCCTCAACCTTAGGTTCACTCAGTACTAAATTCTACTCCCATCTGAATAGACACTGAACATGATTAACTAAACTGAACTGGACTATGTTCATTGGGTTTCGTTGACTGAAGGAATACTACTGAGATTACTGGAATTACTGAGTTTACTGAGTTTTCCTAAGTCACGTGACTGACTGAATTCTACTAAACATGGCTTGACTGAGGATATTGTGAAAACATGACACTGGCTCTAGACACACATCTAAATTTTTGGGTACAAATACCCCCAGGACTCAATAGAAGGAAACTAACAAGGCATGACATTCTTGAATACATGACCAACATCAACAATCCATAATACAATAAGTTGGGGATTTTATGAAGTACATGGTTATCATAATCTTGTACATGAATGGGAAAAAATATAAATATGTCATAATTTCATCAACTAGTCTCATGAACATTTTATAAAATAGTTATAATGCACAACAATATCATAGAAGTCATTGTGATCATAAGGGTAAAGCATGCACTTATCATATGGGTAACAATTGAGCTATGATGCATAATTTCTAGTCCCTTAGGAATTTTATCAAACACCTTGCATGTACAACTTAAGGCATAAGCATAATCATCAAATTGTCACTTCAAAACTCCATGAATAGACTAAACTTATAGATTTCAAGCCACACATTAACATAGTTTCATGAATAACACATAAAGATTCCATCTTGGGAATCACATCATTATAATCTCCTGAACATAATCAACCCACAACAAAATATTAACAATACATGATTTAAAACTTGATTTTTGAACTTCATGGATGGAAGGAATCCATGAATTAACACTATGCATACCTTAGTTCTTGATTCTACGAAGTTTGACGGTGGAATTTCCTTGAATTTGAATCCCCAAGTGAAAACCCTAAACTTATTCTTAAGGAAAATTGAAAGAAACTAGTATATTTTGGGTGAAAATGGTTGAATTACGTGTTATTGGGTTTATATAGGGGTGGGAAATTGACCCTTTTGCCCTTAAAAATACGGACAATTAATGACTGAAATTGGGAATCGATGCGATACCCAACGGGTCACGCCATGATCACACCAAGCCTCAGTAGTTTCACTGGCAGTCCCTACAAAAATGTTAACCAACACGATGGGCGACGCGGCACACTAAGATCGCGTTGGTCCACTATTTTGGGACACTAAACGTGGTCTAATCGAGGTCTAAAAATATTAAAACTTGTCCGAGAACACCTATTGACCTCTCTGATGATGAATTAACAAACATACGGACCATTAAAGGACATTAAGGTGGCGAAATGAGATTGCCAACTTTCGAAGGCCAAAAGTAAGCTAAGTCTGGGAACTTCGATAAGAGATTTCTAAGTCTGGGACACCTTGACAAGCTTAAATGATTGAATTAAGCTTAGAAATTTTTTTGGGCTATACAGTAGTTAGTCCTCACTGGCAAGAAGTGAGTGGACTTAGTCATCTTATCCACCATGACCCAATCGAATCATACTAGTTCTGAGACAGCGGAAGATCCATATTGATCATCTCCCACTTCCACTTGGGCAACTCTATCTCGGAAGACATGTCACTAGGCCTCAAGTGTTCAACCTTCACTTCCTGACAAACCATATACCTAGCCACAAAATTTGTCACATTTCTATTCATATTGTTCCAGCAATAGATTTCTTTCACGTCGTGATACATCTTAGTTAAACCAAATGAACTGTATACCTTTACTTATGAGCCTCAGTCAAAATCTTTTCCCGCAGCCCATTAGCATTAGGCACACACAGCCTACCTTGATACCTTAGAATACCATCTCCCCCAATCTCAAAAGTCATAACCTTTTGCTAACCCACATTATCCCTAATCTGCATAAGTATGGGATCCAAAGCCTATTTCTTCTTCACCTTAGCACTAAGAGATGATTTTACCACTTCTTGAAAAATAACTCCCCTATTCTCAAAGTCCAAAAGACAAACTCCCAAGTTAGCCAATCTGTGAATATCCTTCGCTAATCTTTTTTTCTTCTCATCAACTTGGGATAAGCTTCTCATAGAAAACCTGCTAAGAGCATCAACAACAACATTAGTTTTACCTTGATGGTAGTGAAGGCTCATGTCATAATACTTAAGCAATTCAAGCCACTTCCTCTGCCTGAGATTCAACTCTTTTTGAGTGAACACATACTGTAAGCTCTTATGATCTAAATAAATATCCCCATGTACTTCATACAGATAATGGCACCAAATCTTCAAAGCAAAAATCACATCCGCCAACTCCAAGTCATGAGTTGGTTAATTCCACTCATGAACCTTAAGATGCCTAGAAGCATAGACCACAACCTTACTATGCTTCATTAAAACACAACCCAGTCCCACATTACAAAACAGAACAAAACCATCAATACGCTCGGGTAGGGTCAAAATTAGTGCAAAAGTCAATTTATTTTTCAAATTCTCAAAACTACCCTCACAAGCATCGGACCATAAAAACTTTGCCTTTTTTAGAGTCAACCTCATCAACGGAGTAGCAATATGCGATAAACTTTCCATAAATCTCCTATAATACCCATCTAAGCCTAAGAAGCTCTTAATGTCGAACGGAGTCATGAGTCTAGGTTACTTCTTAACCACCTCAACCTTCTTTGGATCCACCATGATCCTCTCACTATAAATAACATGTCCAAGAAAAGTCACAACATTCAACCAAAATTCATACTTAGAAAATTTAGCATACAACTTCTGATCCTTAAGAGCATGCAACACAATTCGGAGGTGAGTGGCATGATCCTCTACACTCTTAGAATATACCAAGATGTCATAATGAAAACTATCACAAATAAATTTAAAAACTGCCTGAAAATATAATTCATAAGATCCATAAATGTAGCCAGAGCATTATTCAATCCAAATGACATAACCAAAAACTCATTGTACCATACCGGGTTCAGAAAGCATTCTTGGGAATGTCAACCTCCCAAATTTTCAACTGATGATAACTTGAATAAAGATCAATCTTAGAAAAACATCTAGCACCCTGAAGTTGGTCAAAAAGGTCATCAATCCTAGGAAGAGGATACGTATTCTTCACTGTTTCCTTATTTAGATGTCGACAGTCTATACACATCCAAAGAGACACGTCTTTCTTATGCACAAAAATCACAGGAGCCCCCACGGAGAAACACTAGGATAAATGAACCCTTTATCAAAAAGATCTTTCAACTTCTCTTTTAGTTCCTTTAGCTTAGTCGAAGCCATTCTATAAGGAGAAATGGAAATAGTTTGAGTATCCGACAGAAGATCAATCCCAAAGTTTATTTGTCTATTGGGAGAAATTCTAAGAAGATCATCAGGAAATACTTCAGAAAACTCATTAACCATAGGGACAGATTGCAAAGAAGGAATTTCAAAATCAGAATCCTTAACCCAAACTAGGTAATACAGACACCATTTTGAAATTAATTTCTAAGCTCTAAAATAAGAAATGAACCTCTCATTACTCACTAAGGAATTTCCCTCCCATTCTAATACCAATTTATTAGGAAAGTGAAAACTGACCTTTTGAGTCCTACAATCTAAAGAATCATATCACAAATGAATCCAATCCATCCCCAAGATAACATTAAAATCCACCATATCTAACTCTATCAAATCCACCATGTCTCCCTATGAAAGATAGACACTACACATCCCCTATAGATTTTTCTAGCAACTATAGAATCACCCATTGGAGTAGACATAGAAAAAGGGTTAGAAATACTTTCAAGACCAAAATCAAAATGCACAGCCACATAAGGGGTCGAATAAGATAGGGTAGATAAAACACCTTGTCTTTGGACCTCAGAGAATTTCCTAAGTTTGAGTTTTTGGATAAGGTACGATTTAGTATTCCCCCTCTCATATGATGATTAGTGTAGGTTGGTTGTATTCTATCAAAGATAGGATTAGGCATCATACTTATCATATGATAGGTTATGAGGTATATGTTGCCAAGTCATATGATGTCTTAAGCTTAACCTAGTGGATTTTATCTAGGGTACGAGTTTAGGGTACTTCTCGTATATTAGGGTGTGAGTTAACCTTGTGTAGTCATATGTTGGTCAGTTTGGAGGTCCAATTTGAGTCTTAGGGTATGATATAGGGGTACCATTAGTACCCCAGGGTACGGTTAGGGGGTGGTCATACCTTTCTAGAGCATGTTTTCAGCTATTAAGCTGAGAGCATTCCAGACATTTCCCAACCCAAAACCCTTAAGTCCCCATATTTTATAACTTATTATAACCTCTCATAATACTCATTGGAGGATAAAAATATTCTAAAAACACTCTCTAACTCTCTCATGAAGATTGGAGGCTAGGGTTTCAAAGAGGTGTTCATCTAGAGGTTAAAGGGGTCAAGTTCTCTCCGTGAATCATCTTGAATAAGGCATGTAACTCTTCCATCATTTTTAGTTATAAATTATTGTATGATTTCAATGTTGATTTTGATTCTTGAATGGTGGTTTTGAAAACAAATGTTGAGGGTTTTGATGCATACTGTTGAGTATTATTTACTCTTGATTTAACTTGTGTTTATATATGCTTTTGATGATGTTTTGCACATGTGGGTGCTTGTTGATTGCAGTTTAACAAATGGATCATGAGTAACCCTAATCTTGATGATTTATACTTTGGATTTGGTCTTGGTAAAGGTATGCCCTCAAGGTATTTGTGAAAATGTCTAAGAGAATAAACTAGTCACTTGATGAGTTATGTTTTAAACTAAAGCTTGGTATAAGAATGTTAATGAAGGATAAATGTTTTATTAAAGGTGTATACGACCATAAATGGATTTGAATTACAATTTGAACTAAGGTATTTGCCCATTAAAGTAAATGGTTCATAAATGGTCTCATAAAGACCTTCTGGTCACATATGGTATTAAATTGTAACCTTGGTTATTTGAATTAGCTAAATGGGTTAAAGTCCCTAGGTGTTGAATTGGATGGATATCATTGCATATACTAAGGGTTAGAGTCCCAAGATTGATTTAAAAAGCTCAAAATGGATTGAGGTTAGAGTCCACTTCCCTAATATGAAAGGGAGGTCCAAATGGCCAAAATGGCTTGAGGTTAGAGTCCACTTGCTTAATATGGCCGAAAAGTTCAAACTTTCTAAACTATATGAGTGGGAGTTTAGAGTCCCACATTTCATGTTTCACATTTGGTGCTTCAAAATGCATGCTAAGCCTTGTTCTCTTTTTCGGCATATTGTGTATCTATATATATTTATATATATACCTATTTATATAAATGTGGTTTCATATGATGGTTTGACTTAGTTTTGAATAATGACACTATTTTATTCTTATCCCTAAGTTACATGCTAGAGCTCCAACCGCTAACCCTCTTTGGACGTTATATCTCTATGCAATACAGGGGTTGGAGCATCTTCTTCTCTTCCTGTGCAGTGACCAGGTATTCAAGTGGTTTGTGTATTAACATTGAAGTGGTGAGATTTTATACATCGGAAGGCATATATTTCATGATCTTTCTATCTTATGGCTTTGTGAATACCGGTGTTAGTTTATTTTGCATACTGTACTAGTCTATTACGCATTTATGTTTTATGATTTGCTATACTATTATCGGTCCTAAGCTGGGGGTCTATCAAAAATAGCCTCTCTACTTCTTCAAAGGTAGTGGTATGGTCTGCGTATACTTTACCCTCCCCAGACCCCACTATGTAGGAATACACTAGGTATGTTATTGTTGTTGTTGTCTATCTTATGTCATAGACTTGGTTTTTGGCTATTGTCGGGGGCATATCCCAATATATTATAGACATCGAATTTATAGAGGCTTTATGGATGACTGTGAACTTGGGTATGTTAGTTTAGTATATTAACTTTAATATATTGAATAGACACTTATTAAATTATAATTATTAGTCTTGTTTTCGCCATCTTGTCATATA
The DNA here is from genome assembly GCA_030864215.1 of Capsicum pubescens. NCBI lineage: Eukaryota > Viridiplantae > Streptophyta > Magnoliopsida > Solanales > Solanaceae > Capsicum > Capsicum pubescens. The sequence continues at coordinate 119,739,150 of CM061538.1, forward strand.
TTCAGAGTTCATCTGATACTTGTGGATTGATGTGATGGTTGGGTTAAGTTAATGGGTAATCCCCGATCTTTGTTGGGCTCGATATGCCCATTACTACAAGGCCCTGGTTCGGGTCGTGTCAATATGGCATCAGAGCATAGGTTCATGGTCAGTTGGGTGTCCTTAAAGTCATGTCAAGTAGAGTCTCTTTTATGGGTGTGTAGTATGCCACACTTATAAGAGAGGGGCTACAGATATTTAGGAATGTTTCCCTTTCTTGTTACTCTATTTTGAGCTATAGAGTCTAAGGTTTTAGATCCTTATAATTTTTGTTTGCTCATCTTTCAGATCATGCCTCCAAAAAAATCTGATGTTCAGTCAAACTCTTATGTCCCGACTGAGGGCAATATGTATGGAGGTCATCCAACTTCTGGGTTTAGACCCGATCAAGGGTCGTGGTATCTGGCTTTCCTCATGGGGTTCCACCTGTCCCCACTAATCCTACTCCTGAGGGTGACACTCATACTCGGTCGCCTCAAGGGGATGTTGCTAATGCTGAGTTTTGTCTCTCCATTAATCTATTGACTCGGTTAGTAGATTTACAATCTGAGCATGGTGTTCTTATTACTCCATCTCCTGCGGGCCATAAGGGTTCATGAGGTTGCACCCTCTGATGTTTATGGGTACAAAGGTTGAGGAATATCCTTAAGGTTTCATTGATGAAATAGAGTTCTTTTGGGTTATGCATCCTTTAGAGGTTGAGGATGTAGAGTTTTCTGCCTACCAATTAAAAGATATAGCATACCAGTGGTATGAAGGGTGGGAACAGTCTAGAGGTGAGGATGTTAGTTCTGCCGTGTAGGATGATTTCTCAAGTGTGTTTCTGGATTGCTTCTTTCTTCAGGAGTTAAGAGAGACAAAAGTGGAGGAATTTATTAACTTGAAGCAAGGGAGGATGATAGTCCAAGAGTATGCTTGAAATTTCATCAGTTGTCCCGGTATGCTCCTAAATTGGTATCTAACATAAGGTCCCAAATGAGAAAGTTTGCTTCAGGAGTGTCTTGTAAGTTGATTCTCGAGAGTAAGGCGACCTTGTTGATCAAAGACATAGACATCTCTCGATTCGTTGTGTATATGTAATAAGTGGAGGAAGAGACAAAGAAATAGGTTAATATTAGTAAGAGTCAGACTAAGAGGTCTCTATTTTCTGAGCAAAGTGGAGGCCAACAGTTTAGTGCTAAGTAGTCCAAGAGAAAGAGTTAAGGGAGTCCTAAATTCTTAGATCAGCTTCAGGGTTCCAAATTTTTTTCTAAGATTGATCTTCGATTCGGGTATCATCAGCTAAAGATTAGGGAGGTGGGTATCCCTAATACGGCCTTCTGTACCCGGTATAGGTATTTTGAGTTCTTGGTGATATCATTCAGCTTAACCAATGCCCCCACGGCATTCATGGATTTGATGAATAGGGTTTTCTATTAGTTTCTAGATTTGTTCGTCATTGACTTCATCGATAATATCTTGGTTTACTCCAAGAGAGAGGTGGACCATGCCAATCACTTCTGCATCGTGTTGCAAACCTTGAAAGATCAGCAGTTGTGCTAAGTTCTCCAAATGTGAATTCGGGTTGAATGATGTAACTTTTTAGGTCATGTTGTGTCTAGTGAAGGGATTATTATAGATCCTCAAAAGGTTGTTGTGGTTAAGAAGTGGCCTAGACCCATGACTCCAATCAATATTCGAAGCTTCTTGGGTTTGGCCGATTACTATAGGAGGTTTGCGGAAAGTTTTTCAACTGTAGTGACCTCATTGACTAAGTTAACTCAGAAGAAGGTCAAGTTCTTGTGTTCGGAGGCGTGTGAGGGTAGTTTTGAGAAGTTAAAGGTTAAGTTGACTTCAGCTCCAGTTTTTACCTTGCTCGAGAGTAGTAATGATTTTGTAGTATATTGAGATACTTCTCGTATTGGGCTTGGTTGTGTGTTGATGCATCATGGTAGGGTGGTGGCCTATGCTTCTAGGGTATTGAAGGTTCATGAGAAGAATTACCCTACTCATGACTTGGAGTTGTTAGTAGTGGTATTTGCGTTAAAGATTTACGGGCACTATCTCTATGGGGTGCATGTTGACATATTTTCTGATCATAAGAGCCTACAGTATGTGTTTACTTAGAAAGAGTTGAATCTCATATAAAGTAGATTGCTTGAGTTACTGAAGGACTATGACATGAGTCTCCATTACCATCCAGTTAAAGCTAATATAGTTGTTGATGCTCTTAGCAGGTTATCCATCAGGAGTTTATTTCATGTGGATGGGGATAAGCGGGAGTTAGTGAAGGACATTCACTTAGGGTTGCTTATCGGTTAGATCGGTTAGATAATTATGCTTAGCAGTTCGGCTTATTGGTTATCAATTTTTAAATATACTAATCCGCTAGCCACCCAATAAGATAATGGTTGGTTCAGTATCGGATTAGCAATTAACGGATGGTTATCAGATGGTGTAACGGATAAATTTAAGAAAGAATGAAATATCGAGCGATTATTGGTAGTTCCTCTGTTTCTTCACCGACTAAGTTATTTGTATACTATGATTGATCTAATTATCAATCTTTTAGGCTTCTTGATTTTGTTGGTGTAGTTATTTAATAGGTTAAAACATCGAATCAAGTAAGAATTTTCTTCTAGACCTAAAATGTATGTAGAACATTTTTAATAACTAGATTGACAGAAAAAAATTAAAACTTTAATATTATTTGAATTTTTATGTTTTTTATCAAACTTTGTGAAGGACACATTTGGGTTGTTTCATTTTTATTGTGGTCTTTTGTGTTGTCAAGAATAATTTATGTTTTGGTTTAAGAATTAATTTCAGATTTTCTTTACATTTTAGGGAGTATGACTGCACTTTATGATTAGATGTCACAAAAAGTGACATGTTATTTACTAAACTAAGAAGTGAATAGAATAATAAATGGAGTTTTATATGTTGGATTGACAAAAGATACTTATATATCTAGGGGTAAAAATATAATTATAATAATTCTTAATGGGTTAACGGTTTACCCGATAAGAAAATTGAGTAATCCGTCCCCGCACCAATAAGCCATTAATTATAAAAAAAATTATCCATTCTCCAACCATTAATCCGATAACCCATTACCAATTAGCCAATAAACTAATTTTGAGGTTGGATTAATGGTTACGGTTCGGTTTTGAATAGCCCTGCATTCACTATTTGGCTAGTTTTGGGGTTCGTCTCATGGACTCTGAGGATGGTGGTGTGTTTATGCATCAGGTGTCACAGTCGTCTCTTGTTGTTGACATAAAAGAAAAGAAAATGTTGGATCCTGATTTGATGAAGATTGAAAAAATGTGGGTTAGCAAAAAGTTGTTGATTTTTCTATTAGTAGAGATGGTATCTTAAGGTACCAAGGTAGACTATGTCTTCCCAAATTTTATTGGTTGAGGGAAAGGACTATGGCCGAGGCTCAAGGATTCCGTTATGCTATTCATCCTGGTTCTACGAAGATTTATCATGATCTTAGGTAGTTCTATTGGTGTAATAATATGAAATGAGATGTAGCTAGCTCTGTGGCTAAGTGTATGGTGTGTCAACAAGTGAAAGTTGAACACATGAGACCCGGAGGTTTGTACCAAGAGATTGAGTTGCCTAAATGGAAGTGGGAGGTAATTAATATAATTTCGTCACTGGTCTTCCCCCGTCTCAAAATCAATGTGATTCTATTTAGGTCATTGTGGATAGAATGACCCAGTCCACTCATTCTTTGTCGGTGAGGACTAGTTATTCAGCGGAGGATTATGCTAAGTTGTACCTTGTGGAGATTGTGAAGTTTCATGGTGCTCCAATTTTTATCATCTTGGATCAAGGTGCTCCGTTTTCATCTTATTTTCAAAAGTCATTTTAGAAAGGTTTGGGAACTAAGGTGTGCCTTAGTACTGATTTCCAACCGCGGTCGGATGGACAATTGGAGAGGACCATTCAGACATTGGAAGATATGCTCGGTGCAAGTATGATTGATTATGGTGGTAGTGGGTGCGACTATTTGCCTTTGATTGAATTCGCCTATAACAATAGCTACCATTCTAGCATTGGTATGGATCCTTATGAAGCATTTTATGGTAGGAGATGTCGTTCTCCTATTGGGTGGTATGAAGTTGGTGAGGGTAAGTTGTTTGGCCCTGATTTGGTTCACCAAGCCTTAGAAAAGGTGAAGGTGATTCGTGATAGGCTGAAAGCTGCTCAAAGCCGCCAAAAGTCCTATGCGAATGTGAGGCTTAGGGATTTGGAGTTTAATATTGGCGGTTGGGTATTCTTAAATATATCTCTTATGAAAGGAGTGATGCGGTTTGGAAAGAAGGGGAAGCTTAGTCCTCGGTATGTTGGTCCATATTTGGTTTTAAACCAAGTTGGTAATATTGTCTATGAGTTGGAGTTGTCTCCTAGTTTGAGCTCCATCCATCTGGTATTCCATGTGTCCATGTTATGGAAATGTATAGGTGATCCTTCGTTGGTTGTTCCCTTAGAGGATGTTGGTATTTCAGACTATTTTTCCTATGAGGAGGTCCCGGTGAGGATCTTGGATCGACAAGTTCATCCGTTGTGAACGAAAGAGGTGGCGTTGGTGAAGGTTCTATAGAGAAACCAAAAGTTCAAGAAAGCTACTTGGGAGGCAGAAGAGGACATGAAGTCCAAGTATCCACATTTGTCTTCCATTCTGGAAACTCGTGCTTGAGGTATGTATCGATCTTCTTATCTTTATTGTATGTCTTTTTTTCTAACTTGGTTAAACTGTTAATTAGATGTGTGATAATGTGTTAACTCGTGCTTTTGCTTTCCTTACCCGTCATTCGAGAATGAATGATCCAAGTGTGGGAAAAATTAAATACCTTGTCTTTGGACCCTTAGAAAATTTCCAAAGTTTGAGTTTCTAGACAAGGTACAGTTTGAGCATACTTTTCGTATGCTAAGATACGGTTTAATATTCCCCCCCTCGTATGATTATTAGTGTAGGTTGGTTTTATTCTGTCAAAGATATGGTTAGGCATCATACTTCTTGTATGATAGGATACGAGGTGTATGTTTCCAAGTCGTATGATGTCTTGAGCTTAACCTAATGGATTTTGTCTAGGGTACGAGTTGTAGGGTAAAGTTTATGTTAGGGTATGAGTGTATGTTCATTTGTTAGTCAGTTTAGAGGTCCAATATTAGTAGAGGACTAACAAGATAGGGGTACCATTAGTACCTTAGGGTACGGTTAAGGGGTGGTCGTACCCTCCTGCAAGCAAGTTTTCAGCTTTTAAGCTGAGGGAATTCCATATATTTCCCACCCCAAAAAACTTAAGTCCCCATATTTTATAACTCATTGTAGCCTCTCATAACACTCATTGAAGGATCAAAACATTCCAAAAACACTCTCTAACTCTCTCTTGAAAATTGGAGGCTAGGGTTTCAAATAGGTGTTCATCTAAAGGCAAAAGGGGTCAAGTACTCTCCGTGAATCATCTTGAATAAGGCATGTGACTCATCCCTTATTGTTATTTCTCAATTATCATGTGATTTCAATGTTGATTTTGATTCTTGGATGGTGGTTTTGAAAACCAATGTTGAGGGTTTTGATGCATATTGTTGAGTATTGTTTACTCTTGGTTTAACATGTGTTTATACATGCTTTTGATGATGGTTTGCACATGTGGGTGCTTGTTTATTGTGGTTTAACAAATGGGTCACGAGTAACCCTAAGCTTAATGATTTCTACTTTGGTTTTGGTCTTGGTAAAGGTATGCCCTCAAGATGTTTGTGAAAATGACTAAGAGAATAAACTAGTCACATAATGAGTTATGTTTTGAACTAAAGTTTGGTAATGCTAATGAAGGATGAATGGTTTGTTAAAGGTCTCGACGACCATAAATGGATTTGAATTGTGATTTGAACTAAGGTATTGGCCTATTAAAGTATATGGTTCATAAATGGTCTCATGAAAACCTTGTGGTCAGATATGGTGTTAAATTGTAACCTTGGTGGTTTGAATTGGCTAAATGGTTTAAAGTACCTAAGTGTTAAATTGAATAGATATCATTGCATAGACTAAGGGTTAGAGTCCTAAGTTGATTAAGAAGGGTAAAAATGGCTTGAGGTTAGAGTCCACTTGCTTAATATGACCGAGAGGTCCATATGGTCAAAACGGCTTGAGGTTAGAGTCCACTTGCTTAATATGGCCGGGAAGTTCAAACTTTCTAAACTATATGAATGGGAGGTTAGAGTCCCCATTTCATGCTTCATGATCGAGTGCTTCAAGATGCATGCTAAGCCTTGTTCCCTTTTCCGGCACGTTGTGTATCTATATATACCTATATATATAAATGTGGTTGCATATGATGGTTTGACTTGATTTTGAATAATGGCACTATTTTATCCTTATCTCTGAGTTACATGCTACGCTCCAACCGCTAACCATCTCCAGACGTTGTATCCCCAGGCGATACAGGGGCCCAAGCTTCTTCTTCTTTTCCTGCGCAGTGACCAGGTGTTCGAGAGGTTCGTGTGTTGACATTGAAGTGGTAAGCTTCCATACTTCGGAAGGCATACATTTCATGGTCTTTCTATCTTATGTCATAGACTTATTTTAGACTTGGTTTTTGGCTATTGTAGGGGCCATGTCCCGACATATTATAGAGACCAAATTTGTAGAGGCTTTGTGGATGACTGTGGACTTGGGTATGTTGATTTAGTATGTTAACATTAATGGATTGAATAGACACTTCTTAAGTTATGATTATTAGTCTTGTTTCCTCTATCTTGTCATATATTCGAAGTTCATTCGATACTTGTGGATTGATGTGATGGTTGGGTTTAGTTAACGGGGCGATCTTCGGTTCTTTTGGGATCGAGATGCCCATTACGATAAGCCCCTGGTTCAGTTCATGTCAATAGAACCCGAATTAAGTAAACAAAAACATCTTGGGAAAAGAGCTGTAAAATACCAGTAACAACATCTGGAGATACCTCAGATTCCTGGCGAGTAGCAAGTGCATACAGGCGATTCCGGCTAGTGTCGGTACCAAAAGTAACGCCCTTTGGCGCAGGAGATGAAAATATGGCAACTAGAACTTTATTAGGTCTAGTGGCAACCTTGGCTATAGGAAAATCTCGGTGCATGAGACCCAGCTGACCAATATTATAACACCAATTTCTCCCCTCCTCACAATAACCACGATGAAGCTGCCCACAAAAATGATAAAGAGGATAAGGTGGGGTTGACTGAGTTGCACTAGCCTAAGACTGCGCACCCTGTGGCTTAGAACCACTGCTAGCCTAAAAATGATGATCATACAAAAGTTTAGGATAAGGAGTACTAGCAGACGAATAAGAGTTGCCTCAGTTTTTCTTCTTGGTCCATTGTCTACCATCTCTCCCATTATTCTGGTGACTCCCACCCTGCTCTGAATATCTAAACTTCTTATTCCGTCACTCTCCCATCTTTGCCTGTTTCTTTTTTTCATCCTCTACCTGCTGCATATAAACCACAAGTCTGGAGATGTCTGTATCATTATTCAACATTGCAGCCTTACACTGCAATACCAAGTCACGAGACAACCGAAAGCAAACTTTCTCATCTTGGATCTCTGGCTAGACACCAACTCTGGAGTATAATGAAACAGCTGCTGAAATTTCAAGGCATACTCTTTCACACTCATCTTACCTTGCTTCAGATTAATGAAATCCTCAGCCTTAGCTTCCCTCAACTCCCGAGGAAATAAATGATCAAGAAAGGTGCCAAAAAACTCATCCCATAATGTCGGCTCCACATCATCACCCCTCAACTATTCCCACATCTCATACCACTGATAAGCTATATCTTTCAGCTGATTTGTAGCAATCTCTACACCTTTAGAATCAGTAGCATGCATCACTCTAAAAATCTTATCCATCTCATCAATAAACCCTTGAGAACCCTCCTCAATCTTAGAGACCGTAAAGGTTGGGGGATTCAACCTCATGAACTGGCCAGCCCGAGTGACTTCAAATGAGGGATCAACAGAACTAACACGATCCGACTAATGAGATTGAGATGTCACCAACTGGGTAAGCAAATAAATAGATCGGCGGAACTCCGCATTAGAGATATCCCCTGAGGCGGTTGATCATAAGCATCAGCACCTCGAGAAGCTTGAGGAAAACTAGTGGGAACAGATGGAACTCCACATAGAGAAACATAATGAGGAGCAGGGACCTTAGACTGGGTTTGCACTTCTTACACAGGGCGAGTCCCCTCCACATTGTCCTCAGGTAGGATAGAGTTCCCAGCATAGTTTCAACGAATATCAGATCTTCGAGGAGGCATGATCTGAAATGCGAGAAAGTCAGGAGTTAGAGAAGTTTCATACACTAGACTTTATAGAGCAAAATAGAACACAAGAAAGGAAAACATTCCTAAATACCTTTTAGACTCCTCCTTATACGTGTGGGACGCTACACACCCATAAAAAAAATTCTACTCAACATGACTTTATGGACACCCAACGACTCTAAATCATGCTCAAATACCAAGATTTTCATGACCCGAACTAGAGCCTGACCATGATGGGTATCTCAAGTCCACCATGGACCGTAGACCACCTCTTTAACCCAACCTCAAGAGCACAATAATAATAATAATAATGCAAAAGCCAATTAAATAGTGATAAAAGATGAATAGATAACTATATGAAAACTAAGAGTCAATCAATAACCAACCAACCCACATATGTCCACAATAGACTCTAAAACCAAAAATACCAAATAAGTCGGGACATGTCCCCAACTATGACCAAAAGAATCCAAAGAACTATGAAAGTAAAGAGAGAATGATGAAATGACAAAGCCTTTCGAAAGATGGAGGCTCACCATTTCACAGCAACTCGACAAATATACTAATCTACCTAACGTTGCACAGGAGCAGCAAAATTATCTTTCGAAAGAGCCCCAGTGCATGATAGTCGTACGAATTAAGAGAAATTCGAAGGAAAGCTAAATCCACCATAGGAAATAGTAGACCCCCAATGCCAGCAAACATGGTTTTCAGTGTTCGTACCCGCGGGATTTATACCTTTACGGTGAGCTACACAACCCCCTTTAAGCACAAATTAAAATAATTTACACATAATTTAAACCATTAACCTGGGAGTCATTCATTAAGGCATTTAACACTTGGTATCGTCATACCAATACGCTTTCAAGCTAAATTAAACATGCCAAACCAATTCACACAATCCACATTTCATTAAAAATCCAAATCATGGCCACTAAGGCCATTCAAATCCACTTAATAACCATTTATCTATTAATGTAATGCATTGAATTCAAAAGCAAGTTGAACCATACAATTTTTCATAATAATAGTCAAATTCACAAAGTGGATTGAGGTTCATGCAATTTCAAGCCAAAATTCATCCAATTTGGGAGAACCTATGCCCCCCATTCTAGCCATTTAAATAATATACCAATTTAGTCCCAAAAAACATCAATTTAAAACATGAATAATCAATTCAAAACATGGTTCAAGTATTTCAACCATTAACAACCAAAACCCCTAACCCAATTTCTAAACCACAATTTAAATCACATGAAAATCCATCTAAGTCAAGCCACAATATAAAATTAAAGTTTAGAAAAGAGAAACATGCCTGAAACACACAAGAATTCAAAGTCATTTGAAGTTTGGAGCCCGAATGATGAATGCACAATGAAACCCTTAAGCTTTCTTGGTTGGAGAGTTAAAGATGAATAAAGTAGAATTTGATCTTTGAAAACTGAAGAAAAAGGATCCTTTTATGTTTATAAGTCGTGGAAAAGGTGAAAAGATCAAAACCCCTCACCCCTAAGTGAAAAAAAATAAAACTGGATGAATTTTATACCTTGGCGTGGCACGCCATTATCGCGGAGGTTATCCTCCGTGTCATGCCGTTATCGCGGAGTTCATCCTCCATGACACGGTGATATTGCGCAGCACACTGCCTCAGAGTTCCAAAATAGCCCCGAACCCTTTTGAAAATTGTAAAACTTTTTCAAATTATCCTTTTAATATCCCTAAACACAATTCAAGTCAAAATTTGATACTACGCATATGGAAAGGTCAAAAATAAAATGATCAAAATTTTAAGAGTCTTACAGTAAGGTTCCAAGTGCTAATGGTGGTATGTCTAAGTCTAAGGACAAGTTCTATCATTGCAAGCAACCTGGTCATCATAATAAACAATGTCCCTTCTACATACCTAAGATGCAGAAACAAGGTACATCTTTTTCATGTCATTGAAATATTTTTAGCAGTTGTTTTCATTCTATTTTGGGCTATAGTTCAGGAGCCACTAATCATATCTGCACTTCTTTGTAGGGGTTTCAGAAAATACGGCGCCTAAGTGAAAATAAATCAAGCAAATGGGGAACCAGCACCAGCCTTAGCTATAGAAAATATTACCATTTCATTTAGTAGTTCTAGAGTTTCAGTTTTGAATAATGTTCTCTATGTACCTTTTATAAGAAGGAATTTAATTTTAGTTTCAAAAAATAATGGATACTGATTATAATGTTTATTTTTCTAATAGTTGTACAATTATTAAGTTTACTAAGCATTTTATTATTTCTTCTCCTAGAATATATGACTTGTTTGTATTTGATGTTTCCCATAATATGCTACAAACAATGAAATTTAATAATGTTGATCAATCACATAAAAAAATATAATTTAAAATTGAGTGAAACATACTTATGACACTTATGTCTAGGTTATATTAACTTAAATAGGATCTCATATTTAATTTTTGATAGAATTTTGCGTTCATTGAAAGTAGAAGCACTTCCAACTTGTGAATCCTGTTTAGAAGGTGAAATGACCAGAGACCTTTTCCTTCCAAAGAAAATAGAGCCTTTAATAAGTTAAAACTAATTCATACTGATTTGTGTGGTCCTATGAATATACAAGCAAGAGGTGGTTTTGAGTATTTTGTGACTTTCACAGATGGTTACTCAAAATATGGATACATTTATTTGTTGCATCATAAATCTGAATGCTTTAAAAAAATTTAAAGAATTTAAGATGAAAACAAAAAAGCAATATAACAAATATACCCATATATTATGATCTGATTGTGATGGTGAATACCTTTATACGAAATTCATTAAATACTTATCAGAATCACGAATTACATCTTAATATTCTACTCTAGGAACACCACAATAAAATGGTGTGGCAGAACGAAGAAATAGAACTCTTATGAAAATGGTTATTCAGATTTGACTTTTTCTTTTTGGGGTTATGCATTAAAAACAGCATATTATATTCTGAACTTGGTTCCTTCAAAATCAACACCTTTAACCTCATTTGAATAGTGGAGTGGGCGCAAGCCTAGTATACGACATATTTGGATTTGGGGTTGTCCAGCACATATCCTAAAAGGAAAAGCTGATAAATTGAAATCTAAGACAGAAGTGTACATTTTTCTATTGGATATCCAAAGGGGATTTATTTTATTGTCCTAAGGAACAAAAGGTAATTGTTTCGACAAATTTTAGATTTCTTGAAGAGGATTATTTAATGAACCACGTTTTTAGAAGTAAAATTATTTTACAGAAATTGAGCAATAGAATAACAAATAATGAAACACAAGAACAAATTTCAAAAATCGTTATTGATATACCATTGCATCCACGTAGTGGAAGACATGTCAATAGATAAGAGGTTGCACAAGAGAAAACACTAGATATCACGCTACCTCAAAGTAGCAGGAGTAACGTCGAGCAACCTGCAATTATGGGAGAAAACATTCAGGGTAATGTCGAGCAACTTGTCATTGTGCAGGAAGATGTTCAGGGTGTTCAAAATTTGGTTCCAAATATAGCAGATCCTGTAGTGACTAGTCGTCGTAGTGGGAGAATTATTAAAAAACTTTATGATTTGCGCTCTTGGGAGAATCGTACGATAGAATCCTTGAGGAGCCAAATACAGAACCTCTTAATTGTGTTGAAGCACTACATGATAAAGATGCTAAAATGTGGATTGCTGCTATGAAATCTGAAATGGAGTCTATGTACTCCAATCAAGTCTGGAAACTTGTAGAAAGGTTGGATGATGACAAATCACTTAGTGAAATAATAATTAGTTGATAGAACCATGTCTCGAACTTAAGATAGAAGACACCCCTTTATGATTGCTTATAAGTTTTTCGCGTGAAAACCCTGCAGGTGAATTTTATATCCGTCATGTGAAATAAGTTAAGCATTATAAATAAAGGATTAAATTAATCAATGAATTAAATTTTTCAGAGAATTTAATTTAATTAATTGGTGTCGGTAATTCTAACATGAGGAGTTAAATAAGATGTAATGGTAGATTTCAAAATTAAATCGAGGAGTGCAATTATAGATTTTTAGTGAAATAATTTGTAATTTATTATGATATGATAATTTCTTCATTACCGAATTAATATCATAATTGAAAGTTTCACATAATAAATCTACGGTCGCTGTTATACCTGATTAACTAATCAATTTTGAAAAAGAAAAATAGGCTTCTAGAAGAAGTAATATTTTTACTGGACTTCTATAAGGTAAATAAAACTTTTGACTGTAAATAAAAAAAGGAAAACGTTTGTTTTAAGAAAAAAACGCCTTGCCCATTAATAGAATATTAAGAGCGGAAAACGTTTTACTCTTAAAGAGGCAACAACGTTTCTCTGCTCCTTTTCTTTTCCCTTCTTCAATATAGAAAGGGGATAAATAGGGGCTTTTGGTTCAAAAGAAGTATTCTTTTTCAATCCAAAACTATTGCTTGTATGCTACAGTTTTTGACAGTCCGACATCAAGAGGTTTATAAATCTTTACCAGCCACAGTTTGAGCACATAATTATCAAGTGCAAGCATCAAATATCAAAATACAGTATACTGGAAGCTGTTACGTGTGGAAATAAAGCAAACCCCAGTTCAGTGTCCAATGCAGAAAGGATATGAGGAAAATCCCAGGCAAAACTTCTCTTAATACCACATCCATTGATTCAGTAATTAACTCAAGACCGAAGCCTAACGAGTACTTAACAAGTGCAAAACCCAAGCTCAAATCCTATCGACCTCAGTTAAAAACATTTCTCTAATTTACGAAAGGCAGATAAAATTGCAGAAACATAAAACAAGAAAGTACAACATAAGCAAAAGTATAACATCCAAACGTAAATAAACAAAGAGCTCATTCTTCGTCTTCCTCGTCTCCATCACCACCAGCTGCTTTCTTTGCAGCAGCCTTTTGGTTCTTTCTCTTCACTCTTCCAGGGCGCCCACCACCGAAAGGACTGGTGAGAGAAAAGTCAATGTGCTTCTGGGAGTCCACTCTCACCATAAAAGAAGGGACGTTCACCACCTGCCTACCAACTCTGCATAACAACATTATCTCGTCAAACATATTTCACACACCGACAAACATATAAATAGCCCAAATTGAAAGATTCGAGAAAACCCAAAGTGGGCTGATGCCAAGCAAAAGTAAGTGTGTTAACATAAGTACTAAATGAAGAACAACTAATTCATACACTACTACTAGAAATCAAAAGAAACCCAGTCCCTCAAGGTGATTGACCTATTCCATAAAAATAAGGCCTTTCAAGCTTTATGAAATTAACTCTGTGTCTAACCCGTTCAAGCTTCATGAATTTCAACATATTAACACTATACAAACAATGGTAATTGACACTTATTTCTTTCATTTCCTTGAATTAAAACAATCAAAAGTGGAAGGTCCGTAAAACAGTATTACATACTGCAATATATGTAAGTAGTGCAAGTTCTCACAACTTCACTATAACTATATAGCTTATTTCCATAACAATTTGCACAAATGGAAATCATAGATTATTGAACTGTATAATAGGGGCAAAATCAAGACAAGGTTAACCATACAGAACAACAATCAATCTTCAAAAAATGCATATTGATCGTGTTCAGCAGCAGCATTGGACTAGAAATTATTGTGTCAGGGTGAGGCATCTTAGTGGGCCTTCAGAGATGTTCTGAAGCTCTTGGGTATAGAAGTTCTGAAGCTCTTGGGTATAGAAGAACATCTTGGAACAAATCGGGATTAGGCCGAGGATTTCAAAAGGAAAACAAAGAACTCAGTGAGGCCTTTCGAATGGAAACCCAAAAACGTCTATCCTTTTCCTCAAAAAACACTTCAATGATCAATGAAGACAAGGACTGATAATAATTTGATTATTTGACTATTTTTCTTAGTCATCACAGTACGACAAACAAAATCCTTCATAGCATAGCTCATTTTAGTAATTTCAAACTCTACAAAAATTGTTATGTTACCTCAAACAATAATAATTATGTCAAAGCTCTTTAATAAAAAGGCAGTCAAATAATGACTAAACCTAGAACATTTCCCATAAAATGTAGTGTTTTCCTAATAACATTAAAGATGGCATCTTGTTTTATCATTATAGCAATTTTTTTTGCACTTCGAATTCCTGCTACCTTATATTTACAATCCAAGAAAGAACCAAGTAGAAAGATTGACTGAGCTCATTTATTTGAACTGTGTCACTAAAACTGTAATAGTGTTATAATACCTGATATGCCTTTGTCTAATGAGCACTCTAGCATGGTGAATTGACTTAGCCATGCCAGTCTTGAAGACGAGGGTTTGGAGACGACGCTCGAGAAAGTTCTCCACAGTGAGGGCTAAGACATAATCAAGCTTGTTCTGACTCTCATCCAATAATCCATATCTGTTCATCCTTCTCAAGAGTGCTTCACCTTCAAAAATACGGCGTGGATCTTTCTCATCCAAGGTCAGAAGCATTCTTGCGGCATTTCTGATACGGCTCAAAGCATACTGAACTCTCCAAAGCTCCCTCTTGCACCTCAGTCCATATTCTCCAACAAGCTTCAACTCTGCATCTAATCGCTCCTTCTCATACGGGCGTCGAGGCTTCTTAAAGGTCTTTCCATCTGTGTTACACATCAAAGGTTAGGAAAATATGAATAATAAATGGCAATAGTAATATATTTTGTATACAGCAGTAGCATCTAGATATACTAGCTACTGCAACACTCGAATCCCAGTTTATTTGGCTCGACTTGGCTAGACTGCTTGAATCCTCTACATTCATTTGCTCCCTTTGAGCTATTTTATTTCCACACTCAAAAATTTGTCTCTTAAGGCTAATTAGGGTCTCCAACACTAGAGGATTTCTAGATATCGTAGTAGTAACACAACATTATAAAACAAATCTCCAAACGAACCAAAGTAACTTCTAAGAGTATTGTACTGCATCAAAGGATTGAGCCTTAATCCCAACTACTTAGTATCACCTGTACGAATATGAAACTTCTGCTCCTATTGAATTCATCTGTGAAGATAGTACAGTGTCACTAAGTAATAGAATCACAATAAGAATTCAACATTTTTAATTATAAATCTTGACAAACCAAGAACACCACCACAACCTTCAAATATGTATACAAGGCAGTGCATCTGATCGCCAACAAAACTTAAATGAATTGGACAATAAACAAGCATCCAGTTCTTTCTGATGAGTTAAATTTATCACCACATATCAAATACACTCACCACTCCTCCAGGCCGATGACAGAATCAAATTATCATTCCAGATTAGCTGTCAGACACATTTACAGTATGATACCTAGGCAAACCCATCATCTCATGTGATAAAGTCAAAAGGTTGTTCCTAAACATGGATAGAAACCTTTATTTTCTTGAGTTACAGATATATGCAAACAGGATAAGAGCAACAGACTGAAGAACTTGCACGGGGCACAGCTATTCACTCAGTTTTTTATTGAACAGCTAAAATTCCCAGAGCACAGACTATTCTATCAATTGTATCTACAATTCAGCTCCAAGGGTGGATCTACGAGGTCGGGAGGGTGGTCACCCAAACACCTAAGATTTATATATATATATATATATATATATATACAACAACAACAACAACAACAACAAACCCAGTATATTCCCACATAGTGGGGTCTGGGGAGGGTAGTGTGTACGCAGTATATATATGAGAGAGAGGGAGAGATTTTGAATCCCCTAAATACAACACAAGAGGCAAAGTCAGTGTTTTACGGAGTTCAATATTTACCTTGAGGTTCTAAATTCACAGCCTAGACACGAAATTCATATTTTTCGGACACCTAAGTCAAGAACCTAGATCCGCAAATGTTCAGTTCGACCGATATGCATAAAGTGACCCTTTTTTTTTCAAAATTAAATGTTGATTTTAATTTCAAACAGTACCACACGATAATAATAGACACACTGCTACTCGGCAATTACAGAGAAAAAAGGTACATGCGTGCAGATATTAGCATACAAATTGCGTAGGAAAAAGGAAAGAGAAGGAGTATGTAGAAAAATGAAGACTTACAGTTGCGGTAAAAGCTGACATGCACCATGTTTTCCGGTCACCGGCCGCTGCCGCCGGCGATCTGCTGTAGAGACCAGAAATGGAGAAGGTGAAAAAGCTAGGGTTTTGAATGTAGGAAGTGTCATAAATTTCATTATATTCTCCTCTGCACAAAACCCTAATGGGCCTTAATGGGTTGAAAATTGAAGCGGGTTGAATATTAAGCCCAATTTATTTTGGATGTATAGTGGCCCAAGTGATTAGAATTTTGGGGAATGAACAAAAACGGCACTTCAAATTAAATCAAGAAATTGCATGTCATAGACCCAACTATGGGTGGCTTTAGATATTTGATCCCAAATAAGAATGTCTTTGAAGAATAGACTTCCTTACTTTTTAATATACTAAAAGTATCATTTTGCCCCTCCACACCTAAAATATATTTTTAATCTTTCCACACTCATTTATCTCTCAAATTTTATTTTTTATTATTTTCACTTTTTAATTTTTCCTTTACTTTTATTATTCTACTTTTTTCACTCTTTTTTTTCCTTTAAATTTATTATTGTAATTTTTATTATTTTCAATTTTTATTTTTTCCTTTAATTTTATTTTCATGTTTTATCCATTGCAATAAGCTCAGGTGACGAGAAATTTCATAAATCCACAAAAAAAGTTCATCTCAAAGCTTGAGCTTCGGACTTTTCTCTTCCCTTTGGTGTAATTGCATTCTAACTTTAGGGTTTTTGATTTTGTTATTCATCTCTCTGCACTTTAGGTAATTTCTCTCATTTTATCTTAATCTTATTGCATGCATTTGAAGTATTTGTTACCTAGCAATTTGTTTGAGCTGAAAACCACTTTTCATTTTCGTGAATCACATTCTATAATGCATGGATTAATTTATAAACTCTATTTTTTTTCTATCTATATCACCTTGATGAAAATGTGTTTTGGGTGGTTTCTCTACTCACTATCTCACTATTATCCAGTCAGTAGGTTATTTAGATTTGGATTTTAGGTGTTTTGTGTAGCCATTAGGTCAATTTTTTTGTCCAATAAATTTTATTTTGCAGCTTGATTCTTGTTTTTTTGTTAATTTTTAATTTGATAGTTGTTTTTATCTTTATAAATCTGCAGATTTTGGTAATCATGTCTAGCAAGACAAATCATGTCGAGTACTTTATTGATCCTAATGGTTGGTTCAAGTCAGACCCCCATTGGAGAGGAGATTCAAATTATCATACAACGATAACGAGCTTTTTGGATGACACACCGTTGTCATTGTTAGAGAAAGAAGTTTTTGAAAATTTGATGAAATTAGGTAATCTAAATCCATCGGGTAATCTTTTATATTGCATGCTTTTATCGGAAGTAAAATGTAACAAGAAGAATTCGATGGCGTTTTATGTCAAGGAAAGTTACATTGAGTTTACACTTGATGTATTTGGTCTTATTACTGGGTTGTCCACTAAAAGCTCAAGTAGTGTATTATCATCAATTAGGGAAAAATGAGGTGGTACTCGTCTGTTGAACACTTACTTTGATGTTGCTGATAAATTGAAAATGGGGGACTTGAAAATTTTTATGGAAACAAGAAAAGGTGAAGTCCAAAACGATTTAGACGATGTTAAGCTAGCTGAGATATATATTCTAGGACGCGTGTTGTTGGGGGGAGGCTCACCAAGGTCATCTATGCTAATCTTATTATGATCTTGGAGGATGCAGATTTGTATAGGGAGTATGGATGGGGTGAATTATCTTTCGATGAAACTATAAGTTCATTGAAAAGCTCACTAAAACAAAAAAAAAACTATTGTCGGATCATCGTACCAACTTGTTGGTTTTCCATATGCATTTATGGTATGGACATAGGATATTTTTCCCAAATACATAGAAAAAAATGTGCAAATAGTCTCTAAAGAAAAATATCCTTTGATGTTGTGTTATGTGGCATGTACTACTCCACAATACACAACAGTAGTCAAGTTTTTTAAGTCAAAGAAGTCAAAATCTTTGGTAAGTATGTACGCCTATTTTATTTTTATATTTTATTTGCTTATAATTAGTATGTGTGTGTATTGTAATTTCTGTTATTTTTTGGTTAATAGAAAGGTGCGATTGAGGTATTCTCATTAGAGCATGAGCTGCCAAGTAATAACGACAGTGTAGACAAGCGATTTAGTTTGCTAAATCAGAAACTTGATGTATGCATCGGTTCTTTTCGTCTAATCCCTCTTATAAACTTGTTCGTTAAATTGATTATTTTTAATTTTTCATGTACTGTGTATGCAGAAACTTCAAAGCACATGTTCAAAGAAGTTTAAAAAGATTCTTGACGAGAACAAATCTTTGAAGTCCGAGCTATCTGAAATCAAAATATTACTGTTGGGGAAGCTTAAAGCGGATGGGGATATTTTATTTGATAAACAATCGGATAATCTCCAAGGTGAACCAAGTCGTGATCCAATGGTTGATGATCAATATGATGATCCTACAGAAAAGAGATCAGTAAGTAAATAGTTTCCTGCCTTGCCTTGTCTTTTTATGTTCTTGTGTGAGTTGGGGAACAAGCTGTAATTGTGGTGAAGAGGGTCACACTGCATCTAACTGTACTTCAACTAGATGTAATAAACCATGTTTTATTTGTGGGAATTTTGAATATTATGTTAAACAGTGTGCAAAGGTTAGTGAAGAAAATTGCTTACTCATCAATTGGTATATGTGACCTTATATTGGTTGTGCAATCTTGCTTATTAGTCTTATGAACATCCGTTAAATTGGTCAAGGAGAATCTATCATACTTATATTCTATTATCACATGTAAAAGATATTCCGCGTACCTTCTCAATCTGTTCTACAGTAGTTAAGTCCTCCCACAAGATTTCATAATCCAAGTAGTCAGTATCCACGTCCACCTTATTAACAGCACTATTGCTGGTGCTTTCATTGCTACTACCACTGCTTGTGTTGTTGGTATTAAATGAAGACCAGGACCTGGAGCTTCACTAGTAGTTGTCTGGTGAGTTTCAATAACATGATTGTATGGTTTAAATGTATTAGAACTGGTGATGTGATTTAACTCATTGTTTTGGTCATGGTTTAGCCAAGGCCACACAAATCGTGTAGTTCTTGACTCTGATGTTTCTCTCTCATTACTTTTCCACGGCTATGATAAGTTATTCTTCGACATCCATGCCTCTGCCTTCTAGGTGATAATCTTAGAAATCCCTTGTTTTCCCTCACTCTTATCCCCGAAATCTCTTGAGGATTTCCCTAAAAAGTGATCCACTTTTAAAAGATTAGCGAATACTCCAAATGGAGAAGGGTTAAAATATCTCTTAGGTGTACTCGCTCCACTTGAATTCGCATCTTCTCAGTGATCTAAGAGAGAAACATCAGAAAATGTATGGTCAGAATAATCAATAACCTAGGTTCCTAATAAGAAAGATTTGGTAATACATACGTCTAGCTTCTAATTATTCTTCTTCAACTTTACGTTTTTGGCTGTCTGCTTTATTATGCATGTTTTATTATTCTCTTAATAATAATCCTTTTTCATAGGAAAAGAAGCGGCGAGCTGAAGAAGGAAAGAATGCAAAAGGTCATTCAGATGAGAAAGAAGAAGCCGCAGAAAAAAGAGTCACTGGTTTGGGGCCTCTAAACATGGAAGAAATGAGACAGACAAAGAATCAGGTAATCCAGTCCTTATATTATTAGTCCATTGAGTATTTGTAAAACACAGGTAATCTAAAGTATCCTTTAGCATCTTCAGGTTGAGCTGAGTAAAAGTATTATAATTGAGTTACCTGATAACTGTGTTTAGAGGAGAGTATCTGCAGTAAAATTAGCTTCCTTATTGATGTGTTGACGGTGGAAAGATTCAAGTAAAAATACTAGTAAATCTTGGAGCTCCACAACGTACTTATGACTACTACAAGGAGAATATATACCTGTTTTCAACCATTTAACCAAAATCTCAGAATCAACATCCAATATCACCTTACTATATCTATGAAATAAACCAGGCAATGATAATAATGGATACCTATAATTCTGCTTGATTATTTGTGCCTATTCCCAAAAAAGCTGAAAATCCAAAGATAAGATTGTCTCCATGATCTCTAAGAACACCACCAACCCCTATACCATCTGTTAAGCACCTCATGTTTACATTATTTTATTTGCTGAATTAAAATTTTTCCAATCAGTAACCAGGTACTATATGGAAAAGCAGTTGACAATATCATATAAATATCCTTCATAACAACGAGTCTAACTCTAGTACTACTAGACGTTTTACCTCCATATTTGCTTGAACATTTGTTCTTCTACAAATTTAATCATAATAAAATAGGCAGAGCTTGCAGGACTAGTCTATGTATTTCATTATTCGGCTTGATACACCACCATTTCATCAGCAAATTAGGCAAAGGTATAGTTACATGAATGACACCCAAACTATTAGAAACAAATTTCCAAGTATAATTGGCAAAACTGCCTAACACAAATATATAATTATTTGTGTCCTCATCAGGTATAATACAGCAACACAAATATATCTTATCACTAGTAGGGATTTTATTTCTGAGAGCTCTCCACACTATAAAAGAAACTTTAAAAGAAATGTATTTGTCCCAGACCTGTGTATTACTAGAGTAATGTTCTTTTCCTCCTCATTAGGTCCCAGAAGAACAAGTACTCAATGGACTGACAATATAAGGACTGGATTCCAAAAGATATTCAAGGAGCTTAGTTATAGATGAAAAATATCTAAAACCCCAAAAGGAATTCCTTTCAATTATTTGGACTTCTGGTTTAAAAAATTGAGATGTTACAATGGCACTTTTGAGCAAATCAATAACCTAGGTTTCTAGAAAAAAAGATTTGGTAATACATGCGACTAACTCTTAATTGTTCTTCTTTAAATTTACCTTATTTTGATTGTCTGCTTTATTACGCATGCTTTTTGTTCTCTTATTTATTCTTCTTCCTTATAGGAAAAGAATGCGAGAGCTGAAGATCTTCTACCTTTTCCTTTAGTAGAAGAGTTCTCAAAATCTTCTCCCTTTTCTGAGCTGCAGGTAAGCCGACCATAATTCTGCTCGACAGAAAATCAAATTTTGAAAAAAAATAAGTCATGATAAGTCTGCCCAACAGAAAACCATAATTCTGCAATATCATCATAAATTTAAAAAGGTTGTGATATTTATAAATGTTTTCTTAATGTCAAACTATAAATAGGAACAATTGTACACAGTAATATATCTACAAAACAAATTGCTTTTTAATAAACCTTCAGAAGATGAGGCAAGACTTCCTAACAAAGTCATTTGGACGAGCAATATATCTCCAACGACAGACGACTTCTTATCACTAAGAAAAAATGATAATTGTTCCACTAGTCTATTTGTTAAAACTGATGTACAACTTGTTTATGTTGTTCAATAGGACTTTGGTTGTACTAAAGTTGATGAGGACAAGATTGATGAAACAAAGAACTGTGGCGATATTGATTCAATAATCAACAATATTATTTCTAGTGTGTTTGCAGCCTCTTCTAGTTTGCCAACATCTCCTGATGTAAAAAATACTCAAGCTGAAAGATCGGTAAGTGTCTCAAATTCTAATTTACGTAATTGTTTGCTTAAACTAATTCTCTATAATGCTTTTGTGATTTTCAACAGGATCTTGGTGGTATTAATAATGATACGACAGACGTGATTTCTGATGTTGATGCAACTACGAAGTTTGTGAATGTTGATTCAACAACTTGTGTTGTTGAGATATCTATAAGATCTAGCTTTTCATTTTCTTTATTACCTTGTGGTTGTTTTTCTATAGATTTTAATTCTTTCTCTATTTTCCAGCATGATGAACAAAAAAGTACTCGTGTTTCTCCAATAAAAAGTAAAGTCTCTCTACTAAAATCTAAAGGCTCTCCAATAAAAAAGCGAACGTACATTAGGAATAAAAAGGGCAGCAAAGCATCCATTAATGATGTTGGTTGTGAGTTGAATTCCATGGCATCTTCCATGGAAACTGAAGCAAAAGATGCAACTCCTAAAAAATCAGTTAGACAGAAATTTCTAGGACAGTTAGCCAAATCTCCATATGTGGCAGATTTTGATTCGGGCGCTTCCCAATCATTTTTTATCAGAAGCATCCTTTCATCTATGACATTGAAGCATTTGATAATCTGTCGAGCTTGAACACTGATTTTTGGGTGTTCATCGAATGTGGATTGAATACGTCGAAATGGTAGGTTTACTATCTTTAAGCTTTTCATTTTGTCATTTTGTACTTATGGTAACGCATATATTCTGATTGTATTCATTTTTCATGTATTTTAAGTGCCAAAAATATATACATTAAAGGAAAATATGTGTTACCCGAACGTTTAATGTTTGGCTCTTGTGTTGTGGATTCGAAGAAGTGGTTTTATTCACTTACAACCTGTGGTCGACCTTTGAATGACACGATATTATCACTTGTTATCCTTATCTATATTTGTAATGTGCTTTTGACTTGTCCTTTATTTTGTTCCTCCCTTTCTTTTAGTAGGTCAAACATGTTGGCAGTATTTCTTGTTTGGCTATTTGTAATGGTTATATTTATTCTGGTTCTTGGGATACAACTTAAAAAAATTATTTTTATGTGTATGTTGTAGACGATGAACGTCTTGGTGAAAATACAGCTTCTGCTAATGTTGATCAGTAGTTTTGCTTGGGTTTATTAGAAAGTGCTAAAGTTTGTTGGCTTGGGTTTTTCTTGTTTGTTTTCTTGTTTTTCATGGAAGTTTGATGTCTTATCATTTTTTCTTATCGTTTACTTCATTAGTAAAGCTAGGGAACAGAGTTAAGTAGAGGTTGTGCATTGACGAAAATTCATATGGCATATTATAAGGTCAAAAGTCATTTTTATTTGTATATTGTAGATGATGAACACCCTTGATGAAAATCCAACTTCCACTAATACTGGTCAGTAGTTTAGATTGGCTAATATCTACCTGTTACCTTTGTAACTTTGGTGTAAAGTTGTAACTTTTCTATTCACTACTAGGTGTATAGTTAGAGGGGCAAAAGGAGGTCATTCAGACCAACAACAATATTCCAAGTGTAATTTCACAAGCCACAAGTGGGGTCTGGGGAGGGTTGAGTGTATGTACCCTTACCTTGTGCAGGTAGAAGGGGTCAGCTGGACCCCTTTTATCAAAAATTCATATTGTATACATAGATATAAGGTTAAAAATTCTCTTTGTTGTGTATATACTGAAGATGATGAAAATTCGGCCTCCACCCGTTTGAACAATGTTGTTTCAGTTATTGATTGGCTAAATATCTAGCTGCTACTTTGTAACTTTGGTGTAAAGCTGTAAACTTTTCTATATGTTCAATTCTTGGAGTTCTATTTCCTCTTGCTTATTCTATTCTCTGGTCAGACTTTTTCTTTTAAATCGTTCAGTTGGGTAAATATATGTATAGAATTGGCTACTCCAAAATATCAAAGGAACTCTGGAAAAGGTTGAATTTTGACTTAGGCAAGGTGTCTATAAATCACGAGTAAGTTTGAGTTGTATCATAACATGCCCGAGTGCTTCGCCAACTATATTCCACTGTTGGCGATCATCTTACTTTGGTTACTTCTTTATGTAATAAATGTATTGTAATGCTCTTATTCAGTGTTCTTTTTATTTTGTCGCAGCATTTGGACACAATATTCTACTACATGAGGAAGAAGGCAAAATATGAACCTAATATTGTTGTGAAGTTCACTACAACTGATTTTGTATTTAGAAACAAGATTGATGCTCTTTATTACGATTTTGTGGAAAATGGAAAAGATTTTTCTGCCATCCCCGAGAAACATGAGGTTGAGGAGTATATCAGAGGATTCTATTGTGATGCAAACGTACCGTGGAACAAGGTTGACTATGTGTTATTTCCAGTTTATGATCCACGAAAAAAATCTGAACTTGGACACTGGATTTTGGAAGTTTTTGACTTTACTGATTGGTGCATATATGTATACGACTCCAACCATACCAGGCCCAGTGATAAAGTTGTTCAAAAAGTGATGTTACCTTACCAAACATTGATACTGTATTTTCTGAAAAAGTCAATTTCTATCTTGAGAAGGGCATTGCCAGATTTAAAAACGACACTTTACCGATAAAAATGGTTGATGAGTTGCCATGAAAAACTCAATGGTATCTCATTGCATTCATTTTTTAAATGTTCATTTCACTTTTTTTTGTTGTTTTTCATATATTCACGCAATATATTTCTTTTGTATCACAGTGATTGTGGAGCATTTGTTTGTGCGTTTGCTGAATATGTCATTCATGGTAGATATATTCCTAAAGAGATTGACATTGGTCATGTTCGCATGAGGTATGGATCTTTGTTGTGGGATTATGGAAAGAGAAAACTAGAAGCTGGTATAAAAGACAACACTATAGAAAAAGTTGGCAGATTATTTGAAAAGGAAAAGAGGAAGAGGACGCACCACGAGTAGTAGTTTAGTTTTGTAGTTATTGAAACTCACTGCACATGAAGGATTTTTAGCTATTTTTAGTTTTGTAGTTATTGAAACTCACTGCACATGAAGGATTTTTAGCTATTTTTAGTTTTGTAGTTATTGAAACTCACTGCACATAAAGGATTTTTAGCTATTTTTATGCGATTATGTAAAGTTTAAACAGTCTTTTCAAATTGAATCGACTATTTTTTATGCGATAACGTGAAGTATACAATGTAGAATCGCTACTGATTCATTTGTTAGTATCTTTGTATATTTATGTTTTATTATCGAAGAATATTTTTTGTCTTTTCTTGTGGCAAGTCTTGCCCCTGAGGCAAGAGTTATTGAGTATCTCTTAAATTAGTAAACAATGTGGCAGGGCCAATTCATGCCCATGAGGTATAACTTGTTCCTATGGGGGCTGTCTTATCATTAATTATGTGCGAATGCTATATGAGTATTTTGATCATTGTGAACTTTTCAATCACATTTATTCTCGATTAAATGGCATAAAATAAGAAACAGTGCAGACCTTGTAATCCAAGGGTCATCTACTCCTCCTCAGTAATTGGTTCTCCACTTTTATTTATTTGGTTAGATACTTGGTTTTGTTAATTGGTATCATCTTATTTTCTACTCGTAATTGAATACTCCCCCGTGCTTTTCTTTTTGTATTTTTTAATGTTTATTGCTTTTGTTCTTGGCTTATAGTATTTTAGTTTTTGGTCTAGAAGATTGATTCTCATATGGTTGTAAGATTGTAATATTCCTAAACATATTTTGTATGGTAGAGGAAGAATGTTCTTTGAAAAAATTGTGAGTTGAACCACCTTTGATGTCTAAGTCTTGTCTCTAGGGTAAGTGTTGTAGATCATCTGTCGAATCATTGCAGAATAATCTAGTGTCAACTCTTGCCCATGAGACATAACTTGTTCCTTTGGGGTCTAAAAATCTTGCCTCTTGGGAAAGACTTATAAATTATCTACCAAATCATCACACACTAATTTAGTATCAATGCTTGGCGTTGGGACATAACTTGTTCATTTGTTGTATTAAGTTTTGCCTCTAGGGCACGAGTTGCAGATCATATGCCAAGTTATTACACGCTACGTTAGTGTCAACTCTTGCCCATAGGGGATAACTTGTTTCTTCGGGGCTTAAGTCTTGTCTCTAGGGAAAGTGTTGTAGATCATCTGTTGAATCATTGCAGAATAAACTAGTGTCAACTTTTGCCCATGGGGCACAACTTATTCTTCATCTTGCCTACAAGGAAAATTTTAAAGTGTATCCTGTGGAATTATTCACATCACATCTCTTGGGGGTGTAGTCCTTCCCCGAATACTGTTAATATGATATATTTTTGCACGTCAATATATAAAAAAATTTAACATGCTAAGTAATTTTTATAAACAATCAAATAGAAGGTATTGAGTTAAATACTTCACCACAAGTTAAAACTTCAATATAAATAAGAAGACATTTGTGATTGAAAGTCAAAAGTACTTGTTACGAACTAAAATAGGGATCAAAAAATCCTATTATAACTGCTATTTTGATCCAACTTCTCGGATAAAAAGTAAAACTGATCATGTTTTCTTATTTTTCTTTCTGTATCTTCTTGCATATGGATGAAGGATAGGAGTATAGTGACAATTTAATCTATTATGCCCGGTTCTTTTGCATCTCGAACATCTGTAATTATTTCTGCAGATTCTGTTCTGCAAAGATATCTGGATGTTTGTCTTCTCCCAAGCAAAACCTCCATATCTGGGGGGTTAGTGATCAGATCCTTTATGCTATCTAGAATAATCCATGATGATGTACTTTCAACTGGTAGGATTTCTCCCTGGTATGTTTGTAGCCAAGATTGTCTTGAGAACCAATGAGAACAATAGCTAGACTTGTTCATATGTCTACTCTCTATCGCTGCAATTGCATGGGTGCATGGTATCTCATCTATTTGAAATACCAAGCATTGACAAGTCCTACTCTTCAGGTCTACAATATATTCAACTCCTTCTTCTCTTACAACAAATCTTGTTGCATCAATGGGGTCTAAATAAATGACAACTTATAGTAAAACATCTAGTATATTAGCAAAATCAGACATACAGAGCAATCAATCATACATAGGGGACGAATCTTGAGGCAACCAAAAAATAACTACAATCAAGCAAATAACATCAAATTACAATCTAATATTGAACTAATCGAAAATCTAATAATAAGTGACCAATAATAAGAAGTAACAATTAAGGTTCTATTTTAAAATGGAAAAAAAGGGCCAATATAGGGGATAATTAGAGTTTTGATACTTGGCTTGGTCAGGGAAAGTGCAGGAGAAGGATCTTTCATCCAAGAAATAAGCTTTCAAAGTCAAATTTCTTGTATTATATGGAAAAGACAGAACCTTGCTCAGGAACAACAACTAATTCAATAGTGATGCTTCTAACATATGGGTAGAAGAATCAGCTACAAATAAACTGAGATAAAACAGATAATGCATCTAATCTAGGAGTAGAACCAACTATGATAGTGAAACATCTAGTATATGAGCAGAATCAGCCATACAAACTAATCAAACATACATAGGAGACGAATCTTGAGGCAACCAAAAAATAGCTACAATCAAGCATACAACATCAAATCACAAACGATCACACAGCTATAAGCAGAAGCAACAAAACACATATTTCGCGTGCGAATCTCAAGGAAATAAAAAAACTAGCAATAAATCACAAATAACAGTAAACTAGCTATGTATAATCTGCGATAAAAAAACAGTAACAATATATTTTTCTATTATCAAAATACAATTTCAATTACTTACTTTTAATTTCAAGGCGACTTGAATCTTGTCAGTCACCTCCACTTTCGCCCAACGTGTGATGTTCTGAAAGTTGCCTTGCGATTTCATTTTTCTTTTATAAAACCAACTTTGTAACTTGTTCGGAATATAATCGATCAGTCCCAGTATTGGTAGTTGCCTGGCTTTTCTCAGTACCACATTCATGAACTCCACATTGTTAGTCGTAAGCATATTGTACCTTCTGTTGGTATGAAACGAACGAGCCTATCTTTCTGGTTCTTCTTCTTTCAAGTACTCCGCAATAACTTTTTCGATTTTTTCTATCTCTTCCATGAAAGTAAAAAATTTAGTTCGTTTGTATGTTATTGCTGCGTTGTAGAAGAGTGATAGAACCACATCAGAGAAGTATTTTTTCTTAAATTCTTCTCCATGTGATAGATGCATATCCCGTGCTGACACTCTGGATAGACATTTGTAATTGTATTTGCAATGGATGGGTAATGATCTGATAGAATAGACAATTGTTCACGTACCCCAATTGCATGTCTTAACTGATTGAAGAACCAGTTATAAGACTCATTATTTTCTGATTCTGCAATTCCAAAAGCTAAAGGAAATATGTTGTTGTTTCCATCCTTTGACACTGCTATCATGAGGACACCACGATATTTTGCCTTCAAAAATATTGCATCTACCATTATTACCGGTCTACAGTTGGTCCATCCAATGATTGAAGCGCCATAAGCAAAGAATGCATATTGAAACCTGTGTTGAGCAAAAGAATATTAGTAACAATATGCATTTAATGTATATAATCAGAGTACAATAATTTTCTAAACTAAGTCTTGCCCATGAGGCAAGAGTAGCATCTATATTAATAATCTAATCAGTACAATTAAAGAATATACTTTTGCCTCTTGGGCAAAAGTTTTCAACTTCAACAGGATAGCATTTGTACAACAATTTTCTAAACTAAGTCTTGCCCATGAGGCAATAGTTTCATCTATGTTAATAATCTAATCAATGCAAATAAAGGATAAACTTTTGCCTCTTGGGCAAAAGTTTTCAATTTCAACAATTTTCTAAATTAAGTCTTGCCCATGAGGCTAGAGTTCCATCTATGCTAATAATCTAATCAGTGCAAATAAAGGATAAATTGTTGCCTCTTGGGCAAAAGTTTTCAATTTCAACAAATTTCTAAACCAAGTCTTGCCCATGAGGCAAGAGCTCCATCTATGTTAATAATCCAATCAGTGCAAATAAAGGATAAACTGTTGCCTCTTGGGTCAAAAGTTTTCAATTTTAATAATTTTCTAAACCAAGTCTTGTCTATGAGGCAAGAGTTTCATCTATGTTAATAATCTAATCAGTGCAAATAAAGGATAAATTGATGCCTCTTGGGCAAAAGTTGTCAATTTCAACAGTATAATATTTGTACCTGTTCTCATCGTCCCTATTTATGTTTGTGTACGTGCCTGGGTTATTTTCTTTCATCATGTGAAGATACAATGGCAACCTATTGTAGTTCTCTTCCGTGGTTCCTCTTATCACCGTATAGACATGTTGTATCGCTCGCCATTCTTTGTTGTAGGATATGATGATTTCGTATTTCCTTCTCATTTCATCTACCACGAAGTTGGGTGTGATTACATTACTAGAGTCACGCACGACCTCTAGTATGTAGTCACATATGACCTTTGATGTTGTATTCCTATGGTCGGACGTTATGAAATCAACCGAGCAACTGTGAGCCTTTTCATATGTAGTAACCTGAAAGAGCAAAGAATCGACAATCTTTGAGGCATAAAACCGCCACTCGCAGTTGTCATCCAAACATCGCAGTGAATATTTTGTTGTGCTTGATTTGATACCTTAAATTGGATATTGTGTGTAATTGCAATGTTTGACATGCACGTTATCATATTTTGTTTGTCAATGATGATCGACTTGACATTTACCTCATTCAAAGAGGCATTGTGTCTCAAGAGAGTAGTCTCGACATCAAGTATCCTCTACTTTTTTGGCGTACCCTTTTAATCTTGGATGGCTTAGCTATTTCAGCCTCCAATATTTGTTCAATAACCTGTAACTCGTTATTTCTATCAATACTTTCAATACTCATTTCGTTTTCATCCATTCCAAGCACAACCTTTGTGAAAAATAAAACAACAAAAGATTAGTAACAATTTAATTTAGAATATATATCTTCAACAAGTAAAATCATTAAGGAGTAAGGCATAGTCAACTATTGCCCATGGGGCATCTCTGTCAAAGTCTTACCTCTAGGGCAAAAGTTATAGGTCACCTGCCAAATCATTACAGACTATGGCAGTGTCAACTTTTGCCCAGGGGAATAACTGTCTAAGTCTTGCCTCTGGGGCAAGAGTTATAGGTCATCCGCTAAATCATTACAAAATAAGGCAGTGTCAACTATTGCCATGGGGCATAACTTGAAATATATGGCAAAATCTGAAGATGCTAAAATCGCACTAGAAACTACTGAATAACACACATTATAGGGGTGATTCTGAGAGGGTTGTTTACTTCAGAGATACGTTGCAAGTGATAAAACATAGTTTATCAACTTAATACTCTGATAGTATGGTCTTGAAAAGAATGATGTACTGACTATTATTGAGAAGTGGAGCAATATTGAAGAGAGCATGTTACAATAAAAATTCAGGGCTTTGTGTATAAGCTAGATGATTCAAACCCCATGTATTTTAGTACAGTTAGACTCAAACATAAGGCATCTAAACGTTATAATAAATGCTTAATTATGTGAACATCTCATCGAAAATATTCAGATGTTAGAGAGCAAACTTCAAATACTTCACTATATATTCTTAAGCAAACACAACAGGTCAAATTGGTCTCACAACATTAATTTTCATGTATACAGATTTTCTAATCATATTAATTTAACATTGCAGGCTAAATGTACATAATCGTGGCATCATAAGAGGTCACTTTGGACACGTCAATCAGATGGGACATAGCTTCAACACCGATACATCAGATTGTGAGGTGAAATGTGTTGATCATGTTTATGAGGAGCAAAACCACCATGTTTAACATTCTAGGCAATCAAATCTCCATCTGTATAGAAATGATTTGTACGATGATATTGACAAGAACCACGCAATACATGATGAAGAAGATGACACGCCAGCTCCTAAGCAAGTTGGATTACTAAGCTTGTTCAATTACTCAACCAAGTTAGATATAGTAGTACTGTTGTTGGGTTGTATTAGGGCTCTAATAAATGGAGGATCACTTCGTTGGTATTCTTATCTTTTTGGTAATTTCGTAAACAAAATTGCTCTGGACAAAGAAAAAGACCAGATGATAAAGGATGTGGGAACGGTAATATATACTTAGACTTTTATTGTATGCTTTCAAAGCTCTCAGTTAATAACCCTTTACCCTTCCATACCGCGAGCAGTAAAAAGAGATGAATTCATGAATACTACTATCCTAAAGTAGACGTAACCAATACTATTGTAGTTAACAAAAGATAAAGGATTAAATATGATGTGTGTTCAACAATGAAGGATTTTTTTAACACGAAAAAGTTGTATAATGCAGTGAACTGTACAATAGTAACCTTGTTAGCTAAAGTGCCAAATCCTACTACCATTAGAGAGTTTAAAACCATTGTCTGTTGCTCTATGTTATACAAGCTAATAGCTAAGGTGCTCTCTCTTAGAATCAACAAGTTAGTGCTTCTTTACTCTCTAAAACATAGGATGGATTCATTCGAGATCTAAAACACAACCTTTTTCCTCCAAGACCAAACCCTCGTAACTACTCAAACACAATTATAATCGCAATAACAAACTCCCCACAACCTGTTTGACACAATTCTTCATCATCTTCTTATGCTAATTATATCACTAGTTTGAAATACTTGGAACTAATTTCTTGTACCACCTTGACCTTATATGTTTGGCCTTCCCAAAATATGTTGCGATCAATGTTAACTCCCATATTAATGGCCTTTCTCTCCAACACCGACCCCCCACAACTACTCAAACACAATTATAACCGCAATAACAAACTCTCCACAACCTGTTCGACGCAATTCCTCAATGGTAAATATGTTACTACAACAACAACATATCCCAACTTCATCTTACGTTCACCTCCTCAAAAATCAAATCAATATGCTAATTATATAACGAACTAAAATTACCACAATGCATCAATAAGCTAAAATTACCACAATGAATTTTGGTGATGAATTTCATACCTGAAGAACTCTTACGGCTAAAGTCAATTCTGCGAATATTTGAAAGTCGATTCTTGAATTCGGAAGAAAGATATTTAACAGTGAGTATTTTGGCAGGAGATCGATTCTAAAATTTGGAAGAAAGAAGGGAAGAAAGAGGTTTAACGACAAATATTTTGCAGGAGGGTATTCTCGTCCAAGAAAATATGACTTAACAAGTTAAGGCTATT
Source organism: Capsicum pubescens (assembly GCA_030864215.1). Classification (NCBI taxonomy): domain Eukaryota; kingdom Viridiplantae; phylum Streptophyta; class Magnoliopsida; order Solanales; family Solanaceae; genus Capsicum; species Capsicum pubescens. The sequence goes on from CM061538.1 coordinate 119,771,331, forward strand.
TTAACAAAGCCTTTTTATTTGGGGCTAAAATTTGAAAGTCACCCTAATTTGGGTCTATATTTGAGAATCTCCCAAATTAAACTATTTCCATGAAAATGGCCATGGAGTTTAAATTCCACTTTCTAGCCTTTTCAATTTACTGGCTTGTTCTATATCATTTCTACATACCTTCTATACAGTTTCTATACATATTTTATACATATAAATATTCTATACGAAAATTATACAATTTATACAATAACTGTACATTTTTTTTACTCATTCTATACAACAATTATATAATTTTCATACACTTTCTATATAGTTTTTATATATATTTTATACATATACATATTTGATAGAACTATACAATTTCTATACATATATCTTATATAGATACATATTCTATTTAACAATTATATCATTTTTATATAATTTAATTATTATTTCTAAATAATAAAAAAAGTAGAATATTTGATCAGTTAAAAAATTTATAGCAAAAAAAAAATTAAAATATTTTTAAAAGGACCGAATTGCCCAAGTTGAATACTGTATCAATATTGTATATGGACTACGTAGGCCAAAATGACCCAAATTAAGAAAAGGCTATAAAGAAATAGTATATCCGACTGACCACTTTTTGGAAAGTTTTTAAACTTGGGCTATTTGTTTTAAAAAGCACTATAAAGTGTCCTTTTCCCTAGAATTTAACCATCATCTTGTATTTTTGGTGAAATTTCATGAATAACCACTTGTCAATCCTTCATTTCCTAGAGGATTAAAATTGACGAATGAATATATAAGCACAAACTCGAGGATAATAACTTGGACAATCCTGCCATTTACTTATGAAACTAGGAAATTTAGCCGCGCTTCGCGCGGTCGTTACAGAATTAATATTTTCTTACATTAATTTTATATTCACTTTATTATCTAATCATAATACTATATTATCCCACTTATTTTAATTATATTATGAATTGATTGCAAATGATGAAAGAAAATAAAGCATAGCAAATTTAACATCTATTAAATGAGGAATAATATATGCTTTATTAATAAATTAAAATATATTTTCCAATAACAATTTGTCCCATTTTTATTAAGCTACACCATATATTTTTGGTGAGCGTCTAAAAAGTATCTCACTATGTGAAATAATTGTAAAATATTAATTAAACAAAGACATCAATTATTGAAACTTCAACTAAAAAATTGTGAAACAATAATATAATAATATCTTGATAGAGATGTCACCTACTCGATTTATCTATTTAGTATATTTCAAAATAAAAAAAATTATATATGTGTAAAAGTCATTAAAATTTTAATAAATGTTAAAAGTGAAATCATATATTTTGAAAATATAACGGTTTGGTATTAAGAATATAATAGCTTGGTACTAAAAACATTAAACGGTAAATTCACAATTTAAATCTTTATTTTACCTACATCTCTTCATATTATATACTTTGCTTTCATCACACGTAAAAAAAATGCGCTGAAACAAAACCTAAAAAAACATCACTCACTTGTGTAAACAATAAATTTCAAGTATTAACACCACCACCAACTTACTATTGTTTTCAATATGTATAAAGACTTATGAAATATTTATTATATATATATATATTAAAAGTGTGAAGACCCTTAGAAAAGTGATTTGAACTTTTTATCCTTCATTAAAAGACTCTCCTTTAGACAAACTATCTTTTCACTATTTTCTTCAATTTATTATTTAATTATTTTTATTATATTAACTAGACTCCTAAAATATATGGAACTTCTAAAATATATCGAAGGAGAATCAATTAATATTTTTCTTTGTACTGATCAATTAAAAATATACTCCTAAAATAGAACTCTATTAAGAAAATACTTCTATAAATATATAAAAAACTAAAAATAAATTATCAAAAAATCCATTTTTAGGAAAAGTCGTTTCTTTCTTAAGGAAAACTAAAAACATTAAATAATAATGGCAACCTTCTTTTACTAAGTGAGCCAACTCCTCTTTTTGAGGGAAAACCGACGAAAAAACAAACAGCATTGCCATAAATAAAAATTTAAAAAGAGTCTATCTATATTAATTCTAATTTGGATTTCTTACCAAATATTTTAAAAGTGTATTAATTGTGATGCCTCTTTCAATATATTTAAGGCCTTCTTAATTTTTTTTTAATTATTAAATATTAAAGAAAAATAATAAAACGATCAGATAATACTAACCTAAAAAGTAAAATATTTTTTTTGGAAAAGTCCACCTACCCTTTTGTATTAAAAAATAAGTATCAATTTTTTTTTAAGCATTTTTCTTCTTTTTAGGAGTTTTAATCTATTTTATATAAAATAGTTCCACAATTTTTGCAAAATATTTAGAACTTTGTGAAAAATATGATTGATGGTCATCTAACTTTATTCGGTTGCATGTCTATATTGATGGATGCTTAATTTTCTAACCCTTAACTTCTTCACTATTTTTCTCAACATAATAGAATACAACGTGTGTGTATATATATATATTCTTTGTTTTCATTCAAGTCATTCTTTAGTGTCAAAATTTTCACTCAGACAAGAATTATTTTCATCAAAACTGAAGCTTTGTAATCACTATTATATTATTTTATTGTAGTCTACAGGTCGTAGATGAATTTACAGGTGGTAGATGAATATTGGTCGGCTTTGAGGAATGTTTTTAGGTAAATGTTAGGTTTAATTGTATTGTTTTATATCTCTATTTAGAGAATTTTTTTTGTGTAGAGGTAAAGTTTAGTTGTGTTATTTTGATATCTCTATTATCGTATTATTTTGTTATAGTTTACAGGTGCTAGATGAGTGTCGGGCGGCTTTGAGGATATTTTTGTGTAAAAGTTAGATTTAATTATATTGTTTTGATGTTTCTATCATTGTATTATTTTGTTGCAGTTTACATGTGGTAGATGAATGTTGATCGACTTTGAGAATTTTTTTTAGTAAAGGTTAGGTTTAATTAAAAAATTCTCCAAAAGATGTTGAATTTAAATCTTTTATTCATCTTTATTATTTAAACAAATATCATATTTACTATAATGTTTGAACTCAATAACGTGAGGTACACGCGCGAGGCGCGTACACCTAAACTAGTATATATATATATAAAAGGAATGGTAATGTGGCATATTTATCTCTCTCTTTTTTGGCCATTTCTTCATTTATAAAATAAAATATTCAATGACACTAAATTCAATAAATTTTCACAAGTCAATAACTATACAATTATACTTACTATAATGCGCTTGTTTAATAACTAATGAAATACGAAGAGTAACATTTTAGAATTCTCCATGAAAGCATTGATTCCATAATTCAATAAAATAATTAGTTGCAACTCTTATTATTTATTTTAAAGAAAATAAAGAAGAAGTAAATAAAGCACTGTATCCTAACATCCCTTTATTTTTCTTCTTTTGCATTATGAATTCTCTTAGGTAAATTTCTCTTTATCAAAGTAACACTCTATGATTTATTGGATCATTTTATTTTCCTTATTTATTACGAACCATAAGAGTCATTCAAATTCTATAATTAAATTTATCAATAGTCATTTCGTTTTCTACTATAATGATATATTAATGTGTAATATTTGTCATAACTGTTATGAAATATAAAGCAAAGAAGAAGAATAGAGAGAGAAAAGAGAGTCATTTGTTATTTCTTTTGAGGGATTCTTTAGGAGTGAATTAAAATGAAGGGAAAACCCCTTTATTTATAGGGAAAAACTAACCTTAAGGTTTCTAACTTTTCCATAAATAGACATTCACAATATATAGTAAAGTAGACATTCATTATATATGGTAAAGTAGACATCCACAATATATGGTACATTTATAACACTCCCCCTTGAATGTCTAATTGATAGATAATACACATATATGCTGCCTCATTAAAAACCTTACAAGGAAAATTCAGTGGGACAAAACCTCGTAAGGGAAAAATAGTACAACGCATATTAACTCCTCTAATGAGAACATCCTTGAACTTTTGCATCACAATCTTGTGCACCATCTTGTTGAAAGTTGTAATTGAAGGAGACTTGGTGAATAAATAATCCACATTGTCACTTGAACGAATCTGTTGCACATTAATATCAATATTTTTTTGGAGCTCATGTATGTATAGAAAAGCTTTGATGAAGTGTGTTTCGTTCTATCTCCTTTTATGAATCCTCCATTAAGATATGTTATGCATGCTGCATTATCTCCGTATAAAATTATGAGTATATTACCACATTTCAAACCACATTTTTCTCGAATGAGATGTATCATGGATCTCAACCATACTCATTCTTGGCTTGCTTCATGAATAGCTATTATCTCAACATGGTTTGATAAAGTGGCTAGATAGACTGTTTTGTATATCTCTAAGATATGGCAGTATCCCCACATGTGAACATATAGTTTATTTGAGATCCAGCTTTATACGGGTCAGATAAGTATCCAAAATCAGCATAACTAATAAGACCGGGACTACAATCTTTAGATTATATATTTGATCTCATTTCGATGTCTTCTAGTAGGAGCAGAATTATACCTTGCTAACAAATTAACCGAAAAAGGCTATATCAGGCCTTGTAGTATTTGCAAGATACATTAGTACATCAATTGTATTAAAATATGGTACTTCATAACCAATTTAATTCGTTATATTTCTCATGTCAGCAAACAATCTATTATTTTGAAAACTCTCCAAGAGTTTCAATGGTTTTCAAGTTAAAAACTTATGCAATATAAGGATTATAAATAAGTTTCCTAGAAACTTTTATATGCTTCAAACATTTTGAATCCTTACAAAGTTTCATATAAATTTTGTCAAGTGACAATATTCAGCATTTCACATGTGATATCATCAAGTGTTTGGATTACAAATCAAATAAGTTTTATGATTACCAAGATGCATCCTTTCATGTCACTTGATAAATATTTCTACGTCAGCATGTTTAAATAAATGCAGAATTCAGATCCTCATAATCTTTTACAGTATTGGGCCAATATTGTATCAAAGATATCATCGACGATTTCTTATTTTGTATCGGTTCACAATGCGACATAACATTTTGAGATCTCATCACTTCTTTATTTTCAGGTACCTGAACCTCTCATAGGTTTCATGAAGTGTTATGTCGTAGGCTCTTTAAGGGCATATTGCCTTCTTATTATGATTATTTGCTCCTTATCCTTTTCAAGGATTATTTTATTTGGAACCGATTAGTCTACCATGCTTCATGCATGCGTAGATTTTGTCCTTTAGGGACACAAAATAGGAGCACTTGCAGCTTAAATATGAGATGCTTTCGGCATTTAACTTGAATTATCTTTTAAATGAGAATCTGATGATAAATCCTAACATATTTTTTAGCTGCTTATAATCTCCCCCTTATGTTAGAAAAACTAACATGCATCCTTCATCTTCTTTAAGGAATTTATCTTTGTACATCATGTTATATTCATTAATCGTATACCACACATCAAAACTATTAGATGGAATAGTTGGTTTCTGACCTTGAACCAATTGAGAAGGAAGAAATAATCATAATTTATTGGTCTAATGCATACAAGTATATGCAACATATCATATTTCAGACCAACAAATAAAGTTTTGTTCTCATTAGTAATGGTTTAGCTATTTATTGAAGGCATTCAATGCCAAACCATTATCATCAAGATGAATTGTCTTGATTACACAATTTGAAAATTATGCTTTTAACTCAATTTTATAAAGCAAGCAACTTTATGAATGTCAAACTGCGGGTTGCCAATAAATGTACAAGTGATCATCTTATATGGATGCATCTTAATAGATCACATGACAGGTGAACGATCCAATATTCACCTTTTATAATTTTCAGATTTTAAGAGATCTAATCCAAACATTAGTTGGTCCAACCAACTTATCATGAGACAAAGCAACATTAAAAGTAATGAAGAATTTTCTAATTCTTCAATATATGTTAAATACTCAGTATGCACATCTTTGAGATGTCGCAATTGTTCATGTCAATTTGATGAACTTTTATTCTAGAAAACTCTAAGTTTACCATGACATATATCTTTTACTTTAGTTAATTTTAGATTTACTATTACATGAATAAATTTCAGATTTGCTACTTTAGAAGTATATTTCAAAATAACTCTTCTAAATTATTCTGCCTCCTTCGAAGGTGAGTTGTGATACCATCACAATCAAGTGCATGTTTGTATTAATAAGTTTCTCATTCCCCAGGAATATAATATAATCGTGCCTTAAGCCTATCGGATTCTGATAGCTTATAACCTCTTTCATGATATTGCTACTTCAGGAGCAAATCGAGGCATACATATGATCTAGAGAATTTTCTTTAACATATCTTATGATCATAATATGCGTGTGAAAATATCATCACTTTTGATGATCATTACTAAATTGTCCCTCTACACGTATATTCGTACATTTAATCACTTGTCTTCTTTCAGACATAATATGCACTGCTACCCTTCAGAGAATGGAGCATGTTCAATGAGACATATTTCATGACTTTTTATTAAAAACACATTATTTTGCCTTAGCCATCATAATATCATCAATATGGTACATTGAGATTCAAACTGAATGTCTTACCCATATAAAAACGTCTTAGGCATAAATCGATAAGACTTAAACCCAACATCTTATCATCATAATGTTCAAACTCGATGTCTTATTCATATTCGTATGAAGGCGTCTTAGGCCACAAATCGATGATGTTTGAACCCAACATCTTATTTTCATGATGCATGCATTCATATCGTGTTTTTGAGAGAATGACCATCTTTAAGTGGTCAAATCTTTCTTTTAGGTTATTCCATAAAACAAGTGGATCCTTAGTAGTAAGGTATTCAATTTTCATAATTTTGTTAAGATGATAATGCAAGAAAATCATAGGCTTAGCACGATTTTGATTAAATGTTGTATTTTCTTTCTTTATGGCGTCTCCAAGACCCATAGTATCTAAGTGGATTTTAGTATTCAATACCCATGAAAGGTAGTTCTTGCTCGAGGCAACGAACTCAAATTTTGTAAGATTATTAGCAATATGAAAAGAAAGAAAATAATACCTTAGCCTTCAAATTTGAGACGGCAGAGTCTCGTACTGATAACGTGTTATGAAATATAAATCAAAGAACAAGAATAGAGAGAGAAAAAAGAGTCATTTGTTATTTGTCTTGAGGGATTTTTGAGGAGTGAATTACAATGAAGGTAAAACCCCTTTATTTATAGGGAAAAACTAACCGTGGGGTTTCTAACTTTTCCATAAATAGACATTCACAATATATGGTAAAGTAGACATTCACTGTATATGGTAAAGTAGACATCCACAATATATGGTACATTTATAACAATAACATTAATAAGATGTAACTCCTAACAAATATACAATTATTTTATGAACATTTTGAGTAAAAATAGAAAAAAAAAGTCAAAATATGAAAAAAAAAAAAAAAAGTTCAACATAAATGATAGCCAAAGAGAGGCGTCATATCATCTATTATATTCTGACCTTCACATTATTCATGCATAAATAAATATAGATTGATATGAATTTAACCAACATGAAATAAATTAGAAATTAGAAGACGAAAAACAAGAAAATAAAAAATAATAATACAATTAAATTCAAATCTTTGGCATCCCTTTTTATTTATTTTTATTCTTTATGCCTTTTTCTTATCTTTATTTCTTCCTCACAGTTAATATGTTGTGCAATCTGCCTGCAATTTGTCTTGTGCATTCGGGCAGTGGTAGCAACTTTGACAATCATCCCAATTAGTCTTACTACATCTATGCCAGTAAGCTGGGTAATATTTGCAACTTCAGTAAAATAATCCAATGAAGCCATATGTAAATTAGAGATTATTCCCTCAAATCATTCTTATTTTCAATTCAATGGGAAGCACATCTCCAAATCAATAGAATGAACTATGACAATAGCAATTTGATCAAAACTTTTCTCAAAAGATAAAGCTTTCTCCACCAGCTCTTTTAATCCAAAAAATCGAATGCATTAGCCTTTTTTTCCAACTGCAGCGGAAGTAACAATAAGAACAAGTCAACAAAAGTATCTAAACACTGAAGCACAATTGTCAAATAAAATAAATTCGATTAAATGAAAAAAAAATTGTTTAATTACCTGAGGATAATTGAGGTTCAGTGAACCCATCCAAAATAATAGTTTTATGGAAATTGGCTTCACGTTGATCATCATATGCCCTAGCCTTCAAAATACCTAATTTGTTTTGTGCATCCGGGCAGTGGTAGCAACTTTGACAATCATCCCAATTAGTCTTACTACATCTATGTGAGTAAGCTGGGTAATATTTGCAACTTCGGCAAAATGATCCAATGAAGCCATATGTACATTCGAGATTATTCCCTCAAATCACTCTTATTTTTAATTCAATGCGAAGAACATCTTCAAATCAACAGAATGAACTATGACAACAGCAATTCGATCAAAACTTTTCACAAAAGAAAAAGCTTTCTCCACCAGCTCTTTTAATCCATAAAAATCGAATGCATTAGCCTCTCTTTTTCATCTGTAGCGGAAGTAACAATAAGAACAAGTTAACAAAAGCATCTAAACACTGAAACACAACTACCACATAAAATAAATTCGATTAAATGAAAGAAATCTTGTTTAATTACCTAAGGACAACTGAGGTTCAGAGAACCCATCCAAAGATAATAGTTTTATAGAAATTGGCTTCACGTTGATCATCATATGCCCTAGCCTTCAAGTTACCTATTTACTCTATTCAAGATACACAAATTATTAGAATTTCATAAGGATTAATAAAGATACTCTATCCTTCTCACATCCATTTGTCAAATTATATTAGATATATTATTGTTAGTTGTTTTCTCTATCAACGAAAAAATAGAAAAGTTACTCTATGAAGCAGGCTCTGAATATCATTTGGATTTGCCAATACACAAATTAACGAATCAACATCAGTGGCCTCAAAATGGCCATGATCAACTTTAGAGCTCTATGATTACCATTTTTGCATGACCTCTATATTAACTTGCTCCACCTAAATTATGAGCAAACAGAAAAATAGAACTACCTCAGTTGTGTTACACAAACCTTTTTAACCGATAGAAAAGGGGATAAAATTGGCAAAATAAATAGAATCAAGTCATCTGAACTTACCATGCCCAGTTACAACATGGCTCGACATGCAAGAAATATAAAAGACTGTAAAGGTTTTCCAAATTATTCTGCAGCAATAAGTAATTATTACAATTAGCGCAAACCATAATAGTGATCTCAATAACAGATTTTTCTGTGAAGTGAATGAACAGAAGAATAACATGCAATTTTTGCGACATACCTGAAGAGGAGTACCAATAAGACACCACCTACAATGTGTTGACAAAGTAAAGGCAGCCTGTGCACCAAGAGTCTTCCGAGATTTTATGGTGTGGGCCTCATCCAGATCCACACGATACCAATCAAATCTGGATACTTCTAGAGTCCTTTTTTATCACTGACGACTTCAATTGTTATTTTGCCCTTAGATAAAGATAGAATTTCCGAACTGTCACTGGTCATCTGCAATGCAATTATTGCCTTGTGTTAACCTGTAAGGTTCTTATTATAGGTGCTATAGTTTTGCTCCATTAGATTGATCAAACCTCTACTCCATTAGTAGATCACACTGTTTGTGATCTTCTTTGATAGTGAATTTAAAATCCAAGATGTGATTATATCATTACATCTGCTCTAGGGTTGAAAATCTAAAGAATCATCAAAAGGTGTAGCTTCAGATCCACTAATGAAACTCAACTTATTTTCAACTGAAAGGGCAATCAAGACAAATCTCTTCCACCCTTACCAAGATAGAAGTTGATGCATTTAGTGCTTACGGAGTTATTTGATAGATAGGGCAAGAACTTTCGAGGTGAAAGGAAGCTATTGAAAATAAAAACAAGCTATGTCTATTTCTTCTGACAACCTATTGAAGAAACTTACAAATGCATCAGCAATCGACCCTTTTTCTCCCGAGAGCACACATCTGAGCATCTCTGCATTGTACTCTGGACCTCCACATCGCAAACTTTCAAAAGTGCAGTGAGGGATGCCAAGTCCACAATTGAAGGATAATCATGTCAGAAATTTTTTTCAAAGAGAAAATGTTAAATGACTACTGAAAAAGACATCAATCATAATGCAACAGTCTTTAGTGCAGATTTCTGCAATGTATATTTAGAGCACCATTCATTGGTTATCTGAGTGAAGCAATAAGATTAAGAAATATTGCACCCAAAAACAATTTAAAATAAAAAAAAAAGCTCTAACTGATCCTGATATTAACTGGTTACTTACATAGATCAAAGGAGAACTTCTCAATATTATCTGGTGTCACATCAAGGACTAATCCAAGGCCTGTGAAATGAATTGTCATACATAATAGAATGTAAGTACCCAGATGTAATTACTCAAAATAAACAAGAAAAGTCAACAATAAAAAAGACCATGAATGAAATTTCTAAACACAATAGATATATTAGAGGCATAGAAAAGGACCATACCAAGAGGACTCATCTCATCTAGGCCTTCTGAGTAAACAACCAATGCTCTTTTTATGCCAAACCTCTGCACTGCTTTAGCCATTTTGTGGACCTATAATAAGATATGCTTCATTCATCAAATGAATGTAGCACTAAGAAGAACATTATAATGGGTTAGGAAGCAAGAACCATAGGATAAAAGGGAGATAACACCAGAAAATTAGCACCTGAGTTAAAAAAATTGTGTTACAACATTCTTAAATTCACATTCATAGAATGTATGATATTAGTGTAACCAAAGTCAAAAACATACCAGGTCTTCTTTGCATACACCTATAACAGCAAACGACATTCTTGTTGGGTTCAACATAGGTCCCAACATGTTAAACACTGTTTTTACTTTCAGTTTTTTCCTGATAGGTCTAACAATCTTCATCACTGGATGGTAGATTGGAGACATCATAAAACCAATTCGAGCTTGATTTACACACTCTCCCCCCTGAAATCAGTAACAATGAGATACATCAACATCAACCAAGTTGAAATCATATATCTTGTCAGTTATCCCTAAAGTATCATACATTTTTCAGTAATACTCTCAACACGATTTAGCATAGAAACTTGCTCTTAACACCATTAACCATTGTCCAAGAGTAAGAGACAACATATAACACATATTTTTTGTCTCTTGGTTGCAGTTACCAAGAGCAAATAAAAAGAGCTCTACATGTAGCTCAAAATATTGGACGATTCAACTATCTAAACCTAAAAAGTTCTTCAACTGCATTTCAAAATAGCAATAAAAAAATATGTCCAATAATATTTTTCTACTATATAGCAACAATGTGTTCAACAGTGCTCAACAATAACTACAGGGTATCTACAACACCATTTCAAGACAACAACAGGCTAAATTATATCTTACTGGAGAGCATAACAAAGAAAAATGTGATCCATTGTAGGTCCACGGTCCTATTGATATTTACTGTTGCAATGAATATTTTTCTTGCATATATTATTACGTGTGTATCTCTGTGATAATACTAAAAATATGGTCTCATTAATAGGCTTGGAGACCATCCCTATTCAGTAGGCATTTCATAAATATAAGAAACAAAATAAGAAAAATATCAAAGAGGGAAGGCTTCATTTCTCAAAAACAAGTTTTAGGATCTTAATGGTGAAGTTAGGTACATTATTCTGTATGAAACTGAAACATTATTGTATGTTCTTTCACAATTCTAGTAAGAAACAATCAATTATTTGCATGAGTCGCGCGAAATCTACTGTGCTCTTCATTTTCTATTAACTTTTTCTCTTAAAGTGTATTAGTTGAGAAAATAAGATACATAAGAAAAGTCATTTTAAAAATATATAGGAAAAGTCGATTAGCAGCTTGACTAATCTCAAAATGGAGTGATGTCATTTTTATTGAATAGTCAGGAGATATTACAAGGAAAAGTAGGTATAGTGTAAGTGTTTTTCAAGTAATGAAACTTCAAGCTTCTCAGGAGATTTCTTTTCAATATGTGAAGAGACCAGGTCAATATTTGCGATACCATCAACCGTTTGTTCCTATTAACTGATTTTCTTTACAAAAAATTCATTGACGATTCAAAAATGATCAACCAAAACAAAAATGACTATAACAGTAGATTTTAAGGTAGTGTTCATCATTTTTCTGGTAGCTCAGTTAAAGTTGCTTCAAAAGTAAAGTGAAAGTCATCCTTTTAAATCAAAATAATATATAAGCACATAGCAACAACCTGAACAAATATAAGACAAATGGAATATTATGAAGTTTTTCCCTTTTTGGCATTCAATGACTATATATCAAATTCACAAATCACAACTTCAAAATTTATAAGAAATCTTAAGAAGGTACTTCTTCAACTAATCGAGGGCCAATCTACGACTAAATTCATTACTTATAAAATTAGCCACCATAATGAAGTTATACCAAAAAAGGTTCTTATAATGATATGCAGTTTTATAACCTCTTACCTCGCATATTTATAGTTGTTCTTGCCACTAACAGTTTCCAGGAGGACAATTTCAAAGTTGTAGACATTTGTTTTGTGGTCAAATAATCCCATAGGGCATACTCTGGTGCCATATATCCTCTGTAGTTATTAACATACAATTATGCTACAAATTTTATCCAACCACGCTGCTGATAAGATAACAACAAAAAAGACGATCTAGTTTGAATTTTACATTGAAACTTACATTGTTCCAGCAACTCGACTGCTAATATGGGTATTATCATCTTAGTAAGTTTAGATAGCCCGAAGTCCGAAATTTTGGGATTTAGATCTCTATCTAGCATTACATTAGTCGCTTTAATGTCTTTGCGTACAACTTTAAGGCTTGATTCCTCATGAATGAAGGCCAGACCTTTAGCAATTACAACACAAATCTTGAATCTTGTTGGCCAATCAAGTATTAATTGACTTTTGTCTAAATCTAAAGTTGTCCAGCATACTAGAATGTTAATGGACATTTCAGAGATAGTGGTAGTTTTGAAATTTTTTTTTAAAAGAGAGCGAATAGCTTACAAAATAATGCACGAGTGAGGCTATTGTTAAGAGAATGAATAACTTACTAAATAAGGCGCGATCGAGGCTATTGTTTTCCAAGTATTCATATACGAGCAGTAATTCAGTCCCTTTAATGCGTCAACCATGCAACTTAACAAGATTTGGGTGTTGCAAACAAGAAATCATGCCAATCTCATTTAAAAATCACGGTTCCCCTATATTGATTGACACGAGAGCTGTTTTACTGTAACTGAAGTACCATCAGATAATCGGCCCTACGTCAAATATTTGGTCAGAGTTCACAAAACAATAATGATTAAAAAGATACTACATTACTTCTATTACTAGAATGATACCTTAAAAACTACGCCAAAACCACCTCCCCATATCTTGTTAGAAGCATCAAAGTTATTAGTGGCAGCCTTTATTTGCTTTAAAGTAAAAAAATAGTCTGCAGTTCCATGTCCTCTAAATCTGTCATGTAAATAAAGAGACTACCGGTTAGTCATCTATGCAGCGATGAAAAAACATAATAGAAGACTATATGAACTTCTTAGGTAAAAAAACAACTCTGTAAGACCAAAAAACACCTTTCCATAACTCTATATGCTACAACTACTGTTATAATTATCTTTGTCAAAATAACTAACCTGATTTTTTTTTCGTTTTCGGGGGGTGTTGGCCAAATCTTATATCGCGAACCCTAATGTTCACTAACCTAACCTTACGTTTCACTGACCCTTGATCGGCCGACGCCGGTGATGGCGTATGAGCGCCAAAAATAAGTAAGGATTCTTTCTCTCCCCTGTTCTCTCCCTAGTTTTCTGTATCCTCTTCTCTCTCCCTTTTCCTTTCTCTTTCTCTCTCTGTAGTTCGAACCACCCACTACTTTTGCCGATGGGTTCAGGTCACCGTCGGCTCGACTCTGGCGACAGAGGCAACGCACATCTACGATCACAGACGACCGATTTTGGTTGGTCCATCTGAAGGTTCTGCACGTTCTGACCAGATCTATGTCCGACAGTACTAGATCTAATTTCGGCAGCACTCCGGCGATAATATTTCGGCGATCAGTTTCTACATTAGTTTTTCGGGATCCAACATCTAACATACCATGCTAGAAAAGAGGACTTGGACTACAAACGTAACCAGTGACTTCTAACCTTTGCTATTTCCTCCTTGCGTATTAATTCTCGTATTATCTCCTGTATCTTGAATTGCATTTAATTTTTTAGGATTGTCTGTTGTCGTATATTAGTGACTTGCACCATTTTTTATTATTTATGTTGCTTTCCTTGGTGCTAGGCCATTACTGTACTATATATTTTCCTGCTCCGGTGAGAATTTTCTGCATCAGTTTACTAACCTGGTGATTTCTAAACTTTGATATCCACTTTTCCTGATTATTCCATCTCTGGACTTATTTTTAAGTTGTGGGAGTGACTTATTTTACTTGATTATTCCTTCTAATTTGTGTGTGCCTTGTATTTCTTGCTGCTTCTTTGTTACTATCATTTATTATTTTTCTTGAAGTAGTGGCTATAGGAGTTGATGGTTGGATAGGGTCATGTCTGAGGGGGTTGGGGTGGGAAGCTATTGTGAGGGTTGGGGAAGAGGGAAGGGTGTGTATGGAAGGGGTGGCAAGGTTTGGCGTTAGGGACGGTAGAGGAAGATGTGATGCTAGAGTTGGTAGGCTGAGGGTTGGGTCTTGGAATATAGGGACTCTTCAGGGTAAGTCCATAGAGCTTGTGAAGATTCTTAGAAAAAGGAGGATTAATATTGCGTGTGTCCAGGAGACTAAGTGGGTAGGGTCTAAGGATAGGGATGTGGATGATTACAAGCTTTGGTACTCTGGGAGCGAGTGACGTAGGAATAGAGTTGGCATCTTAGTAGATAAAGATCTTAGAGGTCAGGTAGTGTTGGTTAAGAGAATCAGCGATAGGTTGATGACGATTAAGTTGGTCATTGAGGGATTTACCCTGAACGTGTGTAGTGTTTATGTGTCGTAGATGGGCTTGGATGGGGAAAAGAAGATGTGATTTTGGGAGGCTTTGGATGAGGTGTTAAGAGACATGACAATCTTGGAGAAGATTATTGTAGCAGGTGATTTCAACGGGCACATTGGGGCATTACCGGAAGGCTTTGGTGATGTGCATGGTGGTTTTGGTTTTAGGGAGAGAAATTAAGAGAGAGTTTCTCTATTGGATTTTGCGAGGTCCTTTGGGCTGGTGGTGGTGAATTAGAGCTTTCCGAAGAAGGACGATCACCTGATCACCTTTCGAAGTGCGATAGCCAAAACCTAAATTGACTTTTTGCTACTTAGAAAAGGGGATGGGGTGTTGTGTAAGGACTGTAAGGTCACATCGAGTGAGAATATTTTGACCCATCATAGGCTCTTGGTGATGGACTTGGGTATAAAGAAGGATAAGAAGAGAAGGGGTGAGGAGGATTGACCTAGAATTAAGTGGGGCAGCTTGACACCGGTGAATTTACAGGAGATAAAGGAGAAAGTGGCGGGAATAGGGGGTGGTAGTGTAGTGGGGACGTGGATAGTATATGGGATAGGGTGTCTAGGTGCATCAGAGAGAATGCTAGTAAGGTATTGGGTGTTTCCAGGGGCTAGGTCGGGCATCATCGAGGGGATTGGTGGTGGAATGAAAAAGTTAAAAAGAAAGGGGTGTATGCTAAATTGGTTGAGAGTAAGGATAAAGAAAAGAAATGGATAAACAGGAAAGAGTACAAGCTAGCTAGGAAGGAGGCTAAGTTAACAGTTATGGCAGCTAAGACGGCAGTGTTTGAGAGCTTGTATGCGAGGATGGAAGAGAAATAAGGGGAAAAGAGGTTGTTTAGGATCGCTAAGGCTAGGGAGAGGAAGGGTCGTGACCTCGATCAGGTGAAGTGCATTAAGGGGAAGGATGGTACAATGTTGTTGGAGAGCGGTCACATTAAGAAAAGATGGCAGTCATTTTTTCATAGGCTCTTGAATAATAAAAGAGATAGAGCTATTGTGTTAGGGGAGCTGGAACACTCAGAGGAGTGTCGACATTTTAGTTATTGTACACGTTTTAAGGTGGAGGAGGTTAGAGAGGCTGTCATTAGGATGCGAAGGGGTAGGGCAACGGGGCCTGATGAGATTCCTGTGGATTTTTGGAAGTTTTTTGGCGAGGTTGGGTTAAGGCAGTTGACTCGATTGTTTAACGGCATTTTCAAGACGACAAAAATGCCCGAGGCTTGGAGATGGAGAACTATGATCCCTCTATATAAGAACAAGGGTGACATTCAGAGTTGCAACAACTTTAGGGGTATTAAGTTATTGAGTCACACTATGAAGATTTGGGAGAGAGTGGCCGAGGTGAGGTTGAGAAGGATAGTGTCTATTTCAGAGAACCAGTTTGGATTTATGCCCGGGCGCTCGACGACGGAGGTAATTCACCTAGTGCAGAGGCTGGTGGAACAGTATAGGGAAAGGAAGAAGGACCTGCACATGGTGTTTATCGACTTGGAGAAGGTGCGTGACAAAGTCCCTAAGGAGGTTCTTTAGAGATTCTTGGAGGTGAGTGGGGCCCCGGTGGCAAATAGCAGAGTAATCAAGGACATGTATGATGGAGATAAGGCCCAAGTGAGGACGGCGGGAGGAGATTCAAAGCATTTTCCTGTCTTGATAGGTTTGCATCAGGGATCTACACTTAGCCCATTTTTGTTTACTTTGGTGATAGATGTGTTGACGCGGCGCATCCAAGGAGAGGTACCTTGGTGTATGCTTTTTACAGATGATGTAGTTTTGATTGATGGAACAAGAGGGGGTATGAATGATAAATTAGAGGTGTGGAGACAAACTCTTGAGTCCAAAGGGTTCAGGTTGAGTAGGAGCAAGACAGAATATTTGGAATGGAAGTTTAATGATGCGAGGCAGGAGAACGAGGCGATAGTAAGGTTGGATTCACAGATAGTGTGTAAAAGGGATAGTTTCAAGTATCTCGGGTCCATGATTCAGGGGAACGGTAAGATTAACGAGGATGTCTTACACCGTATTGGGGCGGGATGGATGAAGTGGAAGCTCGCATCGGGGGTGTTGTGTGACAAGAAGGTGTCGCCCAAGCTTAAAGGCAAATTCTACAAGGTAGCAGTTCGTCCGGCCATGTTGTATGAAACGGAGTGTTGGCCAGTCAAGAACTCCCACATTTAAAAAATAAAGGTGGCGGAAATGCGGATGTTGCGTTGGATGTGTGGGCTAACTAGGGGTGATAGAGTTTGGAATGAGACTATCCGGGAGAAGGTTGGAGTGACTTCGGTGGAGGACAAAATGCGGAAAGTCCCACTGAGATAGTTCGGACACGTCATGAGGAGGGGCACGAATGCCCCAGTTTGTAGGTGTAAGAGGCTAGCTTTGGATGGTTTTAGGCGGGGTAGGGGTAGGCCGAAGAAGTACTGGAAAGAGGTGATTAGGTGGGACATGGAGCAGTTATAGCTTACTGAGGACATGACCCTAGATAGGAAGATCTGGAGGATATGAATTAGGATAGAAAGCTAGTGTCAATTTGGGTCGCTAGTGTAGGTATTAGTCTTGCTAAGACTCCTTGTTACATTCTCTATTACAATTTTGTTTACTTTTCTTTGGTTACTATTACTTGTGGGTGTCATATTTATTTTATGTCATCTTGTTCCATGCTTTATTATGGATTTGATTATTATTTCTTATCTTGAGCCGGGGGTCTATCGGAAATAACCTTTATACTTCTTTGGAGGTAGTGGTATGGACTGCGTATATCTTACCCTCCCCAGACCCCACTACGTGGGAATACACTGGGTTTGTTGTTGTTGTTGTTGTAATATAACTAACCTATATCTTTGTTAATAATCCTCTTAAATTGTGGTAAATGAAGAAGAGAAATCAAGTATCATCTACTGTGAGAAATTATGAAATGTTTGTTAGTATTACCCAATCGCACGAGCAAAAGAGAAAATGACCTTTAGAGGGAGCCCAGTGAAAGCTACTGAAAGTCTAAAGATGCATTTTTATGGTTCATTAAAGACTTCTCCTAATCAAATACAAAATAGAAAAACCATGAAAATACATGATAAATATAATTGTAAGACGAATTTACTTAAATTTTTGCTATGCTAGTGCTACTCAAAGGTATGAGAGAAGCAACAAATTAAAAAAAAATGTAATAGAAATCTAATGAAAACCCTGATTTTTTGAGGATTTTTTTCAAATACATGAAGGCAAAAAGCCTATATTAAACATTCGGGTCAATAAAGTCGTTGTTCTCAAGTGACTGTAAAAAATAAATAAATGAAATCAACGTAAAACAGATAAAGGCAAGATAAGAAGAAGAAAATCTACCAGTAAACAGGAAAAACAAATACAAAAAATAGATTCAAAAATCTATTTTTTCATCCTTATATACCTCAATTTCACAATTACATTCATGCATAACAAACTTTCCGAAGCTCTTCACTTCTCTATATAGTGAGAAATTAGAAAATTTTTTGAAGAAGATTAAAGCAAAGATCGAGAGAAAACTTACCTGGATTTGGAAGAGAAGAGCAAGCCGATATTAAAAATGTAATGGAAAGTGGCAAGAAAGTCGGTTGAAAAGCAGATGGAGTATGTCAGTGAAGTTGCTTCTAATCTAGTCTAGAATTGTGTATGTAAAATGACCGGTATACCCCTGGCCGTTCCTCAACTCATGTTTCTATATATCTATACTATATATAATCTAATATCTATATATCTATATAGTAGAAAATAAAATAAATATTTTTACCGTAAGTATTACCTTAAACTCAATAATTTTAGGTAAAAATAATAATAAATAATAATGAACGTTACACGCAAAAGTAAGTTGCTTCTTATGTAAATTTAGAGGAGAGAAAATTCGTTTGGATATCATGATTGAAAAAAATATTTAAATAGGATAAACTTCAAATATAATTTCTCTTTAAATATAAAATTATTGTTTCCATTTGATTCAAGTATATTATTTTAATTTACATAATAAAAAAAATTATCATATAAATTCTCGAATTTTATAAAGTACTAATCAAATAAAATGTCAATTTTTTTAAGATTTGATTACTAAAGAAAAATATATCATTTAAATTGAGATATTAGATGTATTAAAATAGTCACTCTGATATAGTGCATTTAATTTTTTTCACTACACATTAAAATTGACTTATAGTTGAGATATATGGGATCCATATGAACGATTAAATCATCAATGACATTGAAAAGATTCTAATGAAATGACTATTATATCTAATTTTTTTATTTAAAATAGAGATGTAGTGGGATCCACATAAAAGATTATATGAAAATATTAAGAAAATTATGGGGGGAAAATGTTACATCCTTGGTTATATTTGTAATTATTACCTTAAACTCAATAATTTTGTCAAGGTTTTAGCTAGTATATCAGTGACGAAATTGATACAATATCTATTAGTTGTTATCAGAATGATACATATTGCTACATACTATTTTCACCTTCCATCTTGATTTCAAGCGTTGATCGTATATAAATGATTCAGATTATCTCAATTAAATATATAATGAGATGATGTCTCAATCTCTTTTTTTTAATTATTGTGCATTGGTCTATGTAAATGTGTGTTGCACGTTTATTCTTAAATACATGATACTTAATTGGTTTTGTAAATAATAATTTAAGTGGTATACATATGTAATTTGAACTCTTTTTAAAAGAGCAACAACTTGAAGTAAGAAATTTTTGTAAATATGATGTAACTTTAGTGGTATATATAGCATTTCAAATTAACAAAAAAATTATAATCGAACACATACAAATACATGCGTAGAATAAAAATGTTATCTCTAAAAAATTAACAATTATGCATGAAATCTAAAATTAGATGAATTACATATTCTAAATCCTATCATGATATACCTAATATTGTCATAAGTCATATAATTTTTTCATAGACTCAAAGACATGACTATTAAAAAGGGAAAAAGGAAAAACAAAGAAAAGAAGTTCGAAAATTTGTCCTAAAATATTTAGGGTAGATTGGGCAGTAGGATTTCTTCTGCATGTTGAGTAGTTATGTTCATTTAGGATTAAGTTAATTTTAAGGCCAAATACATCGACAGGCCCCTCAACATGGCAAAATCTTTTACTTTGGCACCTCAATTAGACGTTGTTCATTTTTGACACTTCAACTAGTATTCAAGTGTGTCATTTTGACCTTTTTACTGAGTCATCAGTGGACGTGTGCTACACGCATTTTTCAGCGCGTTTGAGGAGTATTTTCGTAATTTCTTCATCTTTAAATTTTTTTAAAATTATTGAAAATCTCTATTGGCAAATCAGTAACAATTTTCATCTTGAGCAGCACTCTTAGCCCCATTTTCTGAACATTTTTACCTTTCTTAGGCTCCTTAGGTATCACATTCTTACTTTGATCAATATTAATATGACGATTAGAGGATTCACCTGTAACTTCCGTCAATTTTGAATTGAAATCATCATCACCAGCTTTCATATGTTCAAAATTTTTAGAATTTTCATCATCAGTGTCAAGAACAGTAACAACCTCAGCTGAAACCTAAAATTCAAATTCATTGATTTCTTGGGATAATTTGATGGGGCTTTTGCAAAATTCACCTTCCCCATATCATTTCCAATTGAAAGCAGTTGCCCAACCTGCTTTACATTCACCGGAACACCTTCTCCGGTCAAATCAGTTGCAGTAGAAGACTTAGAACCAAAATTGGTTGAGTTGAGATTGATTTTTGATGTGACTTTTAATTTTTTTGTATTTTCAGTACCTTTTCCCATCAAATCGTGTAGAGAATTTGTATAGGAAGGTTGGAGAAACAATTTGGAAGTGGTGGTGCACAAAGGAGAAAGAGATAATTGTGGCGTGGGGAAGGGGGAAGATGACCTGGTGCGGGTAAGAACTGAAGAATAATTTGAAGAAGACGAGGAAACTAGAATGCAAAATACAAAACATTACAATTCATTCAACCAAATCAAAAGAAAATAGCAGATGATTTGAAGATTGAAGGAAATTAACAGAAGAACCCCTTAAAATTGTGGTAACAGTGCGAAGAAATTGAATTTGGGGGGGGGGGGGGGCATTACAACGACTAGGTATTAGAGAAGATGACTTTGTGGGGGTTGGGGAGGGTTGGTTATTTGTTGATTGATTTTTTTTAATTTAAATTAATTATTTTAAAATAATTTTGGAGAAAATGACAAATGTCATAGTATTATTTGTCACTTTATACATCATCAGCGCGTGTAATACACGAACATCGTATATTTTTATTGATTGTGTAGAAAGTGTCAAAATGATACACTTGAATACTTGTTGAGGTGCCAAAAATGAACAACGTCTAATTGAGGTGCCAAAGTGAGAGATCATGCCACGTTAAAGGGACTGTCGATGTATTTGGCCTAATTTTAATATTTGAAGTTTCACATCCTTTGAAAATTTAAAAATGCTATATCAAATAGCTTCAAGGTCCCTAAATTTTGTACTTTTACCTAATTTTGTGAAAAAAATCATTTGTGTAAGAAAGTTGATCAACATCTTAAAAGTCTTTTCGTCTATTAACATCTTATATACTTTGAGACTTGGTGCTTTTAAATTACTCCATAATAAGTTTAAAATCAAAGAATTAAAGATCAGAAGTCACACAAAAATAAAAATAACAATGTCACAAATATAATCTATAATCTATAATCTATAATCTATAATCTATATCTATATAATATATTAAAAGTGTGAAAACCCTTAGAAAAGTGATTTGAACTTTTTACCCTTCATTAAAAGATTTCGCTTTAGACGAAGTAGTCTTTTTACCTTTTTTCTATTATTTTAGTAATATTAAATATTGATTATATTACAAAAAAAAAAAAAAAAATCCTCACAAAAATAGAATTCCTTTTCCACCATCTAAAAAACTAACCATAACAAGAAATTAAAAAAAATAATTAAAAAAATTTCAAATCAAAAAAATAATTAAAAAAACAATCTTTGTGAGACCCAAAAAAAAAAAATTGAAGAATAAATAATTCGTAATTAAAAAAAATCACCCCCAAACGTGAACCAAAAAAAACTATTATAATTTTTTTAAAAAATTATCCTTTCCCAACTTGGTTTTAAGCATAGCCTTTTTCATACAAAATATGATAAAAAAAATTCAAAAACCGACAATCAACAATTCCTATCCTATGTAAAATAGGCTTTAACATACCTTTTACCAACTTCTATAAAAATCATGCTAATTTCATTTTTTTACCATCTTCACCATACTTTTCTTTCAGTTTTTTTCAATTTTATCTCTTCTCTAGGTTCTCTTCGTCAACTCACTTTTGTTTATTTGTCATAAAAACTCCCACTTTTTTTGCATTGTTGATTGTTGCTTGCTTATTAATAATTTAAACACAATATTAATTGTTATGCCGATAATTTTGCTTATATTCTTAATTGATCTAATTTGCGTTATTAGTCAGATTTATGTTCTTAATTGATTAGTTTGTATTCTTTGCTGGATCTATTAATAAGTAATATTCTTCCTTGATTAAATACAAGAAAACGACTCACATATTCAAGTACGATTATCTACTCAACTCATCAATTTTTTTCCCTTCTAAAATATGTGTTGTTGATTTTACAATTTATTTTTTATCCTTTCCTTGTGTCCATTGCAATAATAGCCTAAAAAATATTTTTTTCTCTCTCTCTCTCCCTCCCACCCTCTCTCTCTATATATATAATCTATATCTATAATCTATAATCTATAATCTATAATCTATATCTATATCTATAATCTATTAAAAGTGTGAAGATCCTTAGAAAAGTGATTGAATTTTTTGCCCTTCACTAAAAGACTCTGTAATAGACAAAAATGTCTTTTTCCTATATTTCTCAAATAAAATTTCAATTGTAAATAAACACTAATAATATTATATTCTAAAAATTTCAATGAGAAAAAACTTTTCTTATAGTTCCAAACAAAAACTTACCGTGTTTTAAGGTTTTTAATTTCATAATTTTTTAATTTTTTTCCTTAATTGAATTAAATACAGACTCCTAATATAAAAGAAATAAAGTCCAATAAATTTGTGCCCTTATATAAATCTTTCTCCTAGAAGTCTAATGAAAATTTATTACCAGAAAGTTAGTTCTAAGAAAATTAGGATTTATTTTTGTGCAATTCTAATCAATTAAATTATATCTTATATAATTATTTACTTATTTATTAGAGATAAAAACTTTTAATATTTATAATATTTTTAAATTAATTAAAATACTATTTTATATAAATATTTACTTAAATTCTATTAACCTCGTGTAGCTCTCACCAGCATGCTCTTTTCTTTGATCTCCTTTATTTGTCTTTTTATTTGATTTTTGGTTCAACTTATTTCCTCTTTTTATTTGAATTAATTTAACGTGACTTTTTTCCTTGTCTTTTTTTAATTAATTGTTATCGTTGTCTATGTTTATAGACTATGCCTTGTATATGTTATGATGTATGATGATATAATTTTGGTGTAGATATTCTTGCATGCGACAATATCAAATATCGAAACAGGCAATGCAACTAAAGATGGAAAACGTAGAATGGTAGATGAGGAAAAGAAGGTTGCCTCAAGGATTCAAAGCAGAGGGTCTGAAATTATGAGCGGCGTGGGACTAACGAATGTGAGATGATTAACAACCTTTTCAAGGGCCTTAAAAGAGAAATCAAATATCACATTTGTTTGAACTTGATCAGATAGGTAAATTTTTGTTGCTCTCTATCTTAATCTAAGTGTATTTGTTTAATTAAGCATAATATTTAAGAAATAAAAAGAGATTATTAAATCTATTGATCTTCATAATAGTCTTTTAATTGTAATTCTCTCCGTCAGTTACACACGTGCAAAACACGTACACTAAACTAGTATATAAAAAGTGTAAAGACTCTTAGAAAAGTAATTCAAACTTTTTGCCTTTCATTAAACTCCCCGCAATAGATAAAATAGTTTTTTTCACCTTTTTTTCTTAAATTATTATTTAATTTATGTATAATATTACTCCTAAAATATATGGAATCATGACTTTAAAATATTTGGTAAGATTTTTTCTATATTAGGAGTTCTAAAGTATATGATAAGAGATAAATTTTATTTTGTAATTGGTAGATTAAGTTTGTTGAATTCACTATATACATTTATTATAAACTAGTTTAGGTGTTCGCATCTTGCGCGTATATCTCACTTTGATGAGTTCAAACATTACATTAAATATGATATTTGTTTCAATAATAAAGATGAATATAATAATTAAATTTAATATCTTTTGAGTATGTAAAGATGGGAATTTATTTATTAAACCTAACCTTTATCAAAAAATATTTTTAAAAGTCGATCGACATTCATCTACTATTTGTAATTTGCAACAAAATAATACAATGATAGAGATATCAAAATAATACAATTAAATCTATTCTTTACACATAAAAATTTTCTCAAAGTCTTACGACACTCATCTAGCACCTGTAAACAATAACAATAATACGATAATAGAGATATCAAAATAATACAACTAAACCTAACCTTTACATAAAAAATTCTTCAAAACCGACCAACATTTATTTATCACCTGTAAACTGCAACAAAATAATACGATAAAAGTGATATCAAAACAATACAATTAAACTTAAATTTTACACACAAAAATTTCTCAAAGCCGATCGAAATTCATTTACGAACTGTAAACTATCACAAAAGGATAAACTAATAGAGATACTACGATAATACAATTAAACCTAACTTTTACCTAAAAAAAAATCAAAGTCAACCCACATTCATCTAACATCTGTAAATTAAAATAAAACAATAAGATAATAAAGATATCAAAATAATACAATTAAATCTAACTTTTACACAAGAAATTCTTCAGAGTCAACCGACATTCATCTACGATCTGTAAACTATAAAAAAAATGTATAATAGTGATCACAAAGTTTTGATTTTGATCCAACTAATTCTTATCTGAGCGGAAATTTTGACCCTAAAGAATGATTTTGAATGAAAACAAAGAAGATATATATATACACAAATGTTGAATTCTATTATGCAGACAAAAACAGTGAAGAAGTTGAGGGTTAGAAAATCAAGCATCCACTAATATCGACATGCAATCGAAACCGGTTTGTTCTCTAGTTTAACGTACAACTCAATATTTATAGAAGTATTTCCCTAATAGAGTCCTAAGTATTTTTCCAATTGAACAGTAGAAAGGAAAATATTAATTAATTCTCCTAACATATATTTTATGAGTCTCATATATTTTAGCAAGTCTAGTAAAAGAAAAATATTAATTAATTTTTCTACCATATATTTTAGGAGTCCCATACATTTTAGGAAGTCTAGTTAATATAATAAAAAATAATTATATAATAAATTAAAAAAATAGTGAAAAAACAGTTTTGTCTAAAGAAAAATCTTTTAATGAAGGACTAAAAGTTCAAATCACTTTTCTAGAGGCCATCACACTTTTAATATATTATAGATATAGATATACACGTTCACACAGCTGTTAGGTATAAAATTATAGGAGCTACTTTTGTCATCCTAGAAAATTATTCTCTCAATTTTCTCGGGATTTTTCTACAAATTATTAATTCATTATAGGTTTCATGCTTTGTTGGTAATCAACCGCAAAATCGTAATTGTCATTGCAAAAATATTTTCTCTGATTTTCTATATTTCTGTTTATAGTTGTTCGATTTAATGTGTAGGTTTTTAATCATGATAATAATTAAATTTTTATTGTGTTTATTGTTTATTTAGGTTTGAGTGTATTATTATTATTATTATTTTGATAATTGTGGTGTTTGGGCTTGCTTGTGTTCACCTCGAGTAATTTTATGGGATATCTGCCACCTCCCAACAAGTATTATGTAACTCTATCCACCAAGGTTTAAGTGTATTATTATCTGTAAGTTGTCATCATGTTCTCATTTTTTATGTAGGTTAAATTTATATAAGAAATATTATAACTTTAAAGTTCTTGTAATTAAATAGGAGTTTATTATAATTTATGTAGAAAGAAAGTCATTGGGCTGTTTTGTCTACTGTACAAATTTCAAATTTGATGGAAATGGATTTTGAAATAAATATTGATATGGTAATACTGAATTAGTGGCAAAACTCATGGGTGTATGACTTGGGCAGAGGGAGATAAATTCTAAAATAAAAATTGATATTGTAGTGCTAATTTAGTGGCAAAATTATTAATGTTAGCTTTGTGGTAGATGATTTTTAGTTTTCTTGCATCACAACTTTCAAGCTATCATTTTCTGTTTTACTATAATTTTTATTTATTATCAATTTCTTACAAGTAGTTACGTTATATTGTTATGCTTATACATAATATAGTTCGTTGTGTTTTCGTGTATAAATAGTAACATAGTTTACCTTTTGATATTAATGGAGAAATTTTGTTCACTACCGTCAACTTTGCTCCTTAAGTGTTAGTGTGATGATGAGTTATCATGCGCCTTTTAACATATTCTACCTTAAAAATTTTATGTTATACCTTTTTAAAGTTCTATACTTAATAATATAATGAATCTATTGATATTAATATAACCCAATTAGAATGCTTACACACAATAGTTTATTTTTATATACATTTATTATCAATTAACGTGATACACGTGTGCAAAACACGTATGCTTGACTAGTATATTAAAAGTGTGAAGCGTCTTTGAAATAATGTTTGAACTTTTTGCCCTTTATTAAAAGTCTTTGTTGTGGACAAAATCGTGTCTTCACTAAATTTTTTTTAATATTTAAGAGTTAAAAATTAATTAAATATATTTATGGTAAAATCTTTTCTTATTAGAAGTCATAAGAATTAATGACAGCTAATACTTTTTCATTAGTTTAAGAATTTGAAATCAACTAAAGTTGATTTTAAGAAGATTTGAATAATTTAAAGATAAATATAAAAATATTATAATAGAAAAAAATTAAGAAATATCAAATTTTTAAAAGTTTTAAGTATAATAAGAATGTAATCAATAATAAAAAATTTCGTGATAAATAAAATAATTTAATTTTAAATAATCAAACGTTATACGTGCAAGGCATGTGCGATTAAACTAGTTAGTTATAAATACATAAATATGTTCATATAGACTTTGTAATTTATGTGTTTTTATAATGACCACAAGTTAATGTAATAATAATAATAATATTAATAATAGTAATAATAATAATAATAATAATAATAATAATAATAATAACTGATTTCCAAAACAAATATTTATAGATATTTAATAATACAAATTTCCTTATATTATTATTATTAGGCAAAATAGCTCGGTGGATCCTTGTACCTGTCTGAATTTGTAAAGTGAACATCTCTATTAGACTTTTGTCATCTGAACCCCTGAACTCACTAAAACATAATATTTCAAACCCCTTTGACCATTGACCAAGTTTATGTGGCACAAAATTGGATGAGCTGGATAAAGTGTGTGACTGCATGTGCATGGGGCGAGTGAGGGTCATTTTTGTTAGTATTTTGACATTAAAACAATTAAAAAAAAAAGAAGAAAGAAAAAGCCACCCCCTCCTCCCAAACCACCATTGCAACCCCCAAGGGTCAGAATTAGAGCCCTCCTACCCCAAAACCTCCCACAATCATCCTCCCCCCCTACAAACCACCATTGCAGCAAGGCTGCTATTGCCATCGCAATTAGAGTCGTCCTCCTCCGTTGTAATTGCCACCATTCAACCAAAAATTCAACAACATACCCTCGCAAAGACACTCACAATACATATGCATACACATCACTCACATACACTAGAGAGAGGAGCTCCTCTCCATCATCATACACATAGCCATTTACACCCACCCACACACCAATACAGAAAAGATACACTACACACATACATAGAAAATGAATAAAAGACAGAGAGAGATGGGATAAAGAGTGAAAAACGTAGACAACTGAAATAAAGAGGGGGAAGGAGGCTGGTTCTTGATGGAGATTTACAGCGAGTTCTCGTCGAAAGTCTTTCTCTCTCGCGGTTCCTCTTTATTTTCTGTGTTTTAGTTTTAAAAATGAAAAAAAAAAGTTAAAAGGTGAATTTTAAATAATTCTTTTTGAAAGGTGAATTAAAAATGAAAAAAATTAAAGAGTGGATTTTTTTAATTTACTTTCTAAATTTAAATTTATTTAATATTTATTTTTTTATGTGGTATTTTAAAAATGATGTGAAATTTAATGCAATATTTAAAAATAACGTAAAAGCTGACGTGGAAGCAATTGTGTTACACACACCGAAATGGGGTTTGAAATATTATGTTTTAATGATTTCAGGGGTTCAGATGACAAAAGTCTATGTAGAGACGTTCACTTTACAAACTCAGACAAGTACAAGGGTCCACCGAGCTGAAGCAGGCAACAGGTCAACATGCATGCTTTAGCATATGAGCGGTGCTAATTGGGTAAGTTCACATGAAATTGCTATGGGGTTATATTGGTCCATTAACATGGTAGCATCAATACTTCTTTGTGTTCTTAAAATCCACACCACTCTGCTTCAACAGCTTAATTGAGTGGGATTCAAATAACAAAAAATCAACTGCCAAATGCAGTATTTATCAGTTTCACATTTGGGAAAATCCCACCTCATTAGAGAATGTTAGCCCAAAACTTCAACAAATTCATGTTATCCTTCAAAGTTTGATAGTGACAATTGCCCAAAACTTCAACAAATTCATGTTATCCTTCAAAGTTTGATAATGATAATTGTTATTGTTTTTAAAATTTTCGGTTGATCGAAGAACAACTTCATAGATTTTTTTCTTTTTCATTTTATTTTCATAAACAAAAGGTAAGAACCTGATGCTTAAAACGACGAAGTAAATCTCTTTATTGTATTGCAAGAGTTAAAAAGGAAAAAGATGAGACGACTTTAGGTTATTTTAAGGTTCTTCTGCTTTTATGTTTGAGAATGAAAGAGGAGAAAGGTGACAAGGATAAAAGAGGATTCCGAAATATTGGGCCAGATCTAGAGCATATTGGATAAACAATGTGGAGTTAAATGGGCTATTGAGAAGTTGTTACAAAAGGAGAATTTCACATAGCAGTACATATCCCTTATAATTAAGGGCAAAACTCACAAATAGCATACTTAAGATCATAATAATTAGTTTCATAGCAACACTTTCATAATTACTTAATATAACAACTTGTATTTTATATTTTTAGAAACTGTTGCTATAAAAATACATATACAACTAATTTTAAAGCAACTGAAAGTGGTTGAGCTAAATAAGGTATAATTACCCATTAATTAAATGTATAGATTTCTTTTCCATTAAAAACTCTTAAATCACGTGATTTTTGTTATATGCTAACAACACTAAGCAAAATTCAAATTTTAATTTTTTTCATTAACCTGTTCATCCAAAGAAAAAAAAATAGCAAAATCAAAATTAGCTAAACCTTTTTTTGTGCAATTTGTACGAATTCAACTGTCACTTTAAAATTCAACCATTACTGTTGTTGACTCAAATTCGACTGAAATTTCTTCGAATTCAACACCAGTTTCAAAATGAAGCATTAATGTTGTTGAATCAAATTCAATTGTAGATTCTTCAGTTCAATTTGTTCGAATTCAACAATCGGTTGCAAATTCAACCATTACTGTTGTTGAAGGTACTTAATCAGTATTGTTTTTCGGTTCAAAATTTTTTTCAACCATTACTGATGCTCCGTTCAATTTTTTATTGTCAGCGTTAATTTGTTTTTAAAAATTTTGTAAACGAATTTTGAGTTAAAAGCAATGCAGCAGTAAATTCAACAGTTAGAACAAAAAAGTTATCGAAATCAATTTTTTATAATGCTCAAATTTAATTTTTTTGAGGTCTGATTCTCAAAATTTAAGACTATTTCTGTAATTTTGATAATTTTGATTATGTATATTTTAATTGTGTTCGATTCTGGAGGTCAACAACTTTGTCTGTAATTAATGTAGAACAAATAATTTGTTATTATATTTCTGCTGAGAATTTTGATTGTGTTTGTATTTTAAGTTTAACAAATTTGTTGCAATTGTATTTTCTGCTGGAAATTTAGATTGTGTTTGTATTTTAAGTTTAACAAATTTATTGCAATTGTGTTTTAACTTTAACATTGATTACGACATATCGGTATGAAATGTATATGTTGTTGTATGTATAAATATCTATGGACGTATGTGCTTTAAAAAGAACTGTTAAGTTAGTCAATGTTCTCTTTATGTAGAAAAATACATATGCAGTAAACAATATGCAGTAATCAATGTTCACTGTTAAATACATATGCAGTAATTCATATGTATATTTGTGGAATTTGTTGGTATTAAATCTGTTATTGTATTTATAAGTACACATATGTAGTAAGCATAAAAAATGCATATGCTGTTAGCAATATGTGTACTTGAATTTTGCAGTTGTGTTTCTAAAAAAGCAAATATATATTTCGCATTATTTTGTAGCATATGCATTTACAAATTTGTGTTTGACCTTTTTAAATTTAATTTTTTAAAAATATTATTAGGTTATACCAGCCACAGAGTATGTGTACATGATGCATGACAAAAAAACGCATTTCATTGTTTGCCTCAAGAAAAAAATATGCTCACATAACGCATTTCAACTAGATGAGATACCATGTGCATATGCTTGTGCGGTCTTGGATAGTAGGAATCTCCTCAAGGGGTCATATTGTTGTGATCTGAATAAGTCAAAAACAGTCTTGAAAATGTATAATGTTCCAATCTATTCTTTACCACACAAGGATGACTGGATAATTCCAGATAACATACTTGGTGAAATAGTACTGCCTCCGAAGTACAAACGACCTCCTGAAAGACCTGAAGAGAAGGATCGTGAAAAATCGGGAAGAGATATATTTGGAAAGAAAAACATCAACTCATGCAGTGGTTATGGGTCTAAGGGTCACAATAGACGTTCATGTAGGAAATATCATAAATGATACATTTGTTCTTATGTATTCTTTCTTTATAATTTCTTTTACTCTTTTAATAATAATGAAAACTTTTGTTAAATTTATTTTGTGACATTTATCGATCGTTTGCTATAATGCTTTATAAATGACTATTAGGTATACATAACTGTATTACTAAATTTGAAAGACAAAAATATATGCCTTTGATATGAAAAATACATATGTTTTAGTGCATATGTATTTCAAATATGGTGAACTATACATATTTGTTATATGAAATGCATATGCATTCCACATAATTATTTACAAAAAGATGTGTATTCGAAAATACATTTGTCGAGAATAAATTTGTCTAAATGTATTTGTTAAACTATATACTACAACAACACGTAGTAATCTATATAATGTATGAACAAGTAGTAAAATACATATATGAAGCAGATTATGTATTTGATATTATATAATAATACAGTAAAATAGATATATAAATCAGCATATGTATTTGAAATCAAATGAATAAAGAGTAAAATACATATGTTGTTAACTGCATATGTATTTTGAAGTTTAATCTGAAAACTGCATATGTATATATTGCAACTGTGCACAGTGCATATGTATTTTTAAATTTAATCTGAATAGTGTACCAAATCATACTGAACACTAGAATAAAACACATACTACAAACTTATAGAAAACATATTCAACATAAAAGACTAAAATGAATAAATTACATTCACTTTACAATTAGTAACTTTGATTCACTTCAAAACATAAAATAACTTTTTAAAATTAATTTCAACGTTCAATTTAATCTTGTCACTACACAATGTAATAAAATCATCAACATTCAGACTTCAAATATTTCTGTGACACTTATTATCTTACTTTCCCTAACAGGCCTCAATGGTGCTTCGTCGTCACATTGAGCGTTCATAAATTTCTTTTGGTGGTGGATCCTGAAAATCATCATCTGAATCAACTTAACGTTCATCATCAACTCCATCCTGCTCTGGTATTTCAAATTTGACATTTCCCTTTGAGTTGGCTCAATGTTCTTAAATACAACCTAGGAAGATAGAAAAAATATGTTAAAGTATCTATTAAACAATTGTAACGCAAATGTCTATATGTAAACTATAAAATACATATCTCATAAAAAATGAAGTCATACCTATTACCGACACAAATACAAATACGTCCATAACCACAAATGTATCTGTATATTTCATTATTTCAATATACTAAAAATACATGTCAATTATAATAAAAATACATATAGTCAAATACCTCTTCATGAGTAGTTCATATATAAATGTATTTTTCCATACATGCAGATGCAAGTTAGTAAATTCATTTAACATACAAATACACCTAAATATAACAGCTTTACAAAAAATACAAATAAATACATGTTAACCCAAAATGTATATTTAACCTATCATCTTCACAAATCAACTTTACTGAAATTCCTAAATACATATCAGCTGATCAGTAAATACATGTTAGCTTCACAAAAAAATACATATTACCCCAATTGATGAAGCTTTGCTGAAATCCCTAAATATATAACAGTAAATAAAAATACATATACAACAAAAAATACCTCTTCCTCCATGTCTTCTTCAGATTCATTAGAAGAAGAGTTCTCAACATCGTCATCAACATTGCTTGACTCTGCAATTTCTTTTGCTTTTCTTTTCTTCTCATATTTTTTTGTCTTTTGGAGAAGAAATTTTTTTCAATCATTTTTTTTTTCAACATATCAACCATCTTCGAAAAAATCTAACCAACAACAACAACAAATCAACCCAAAATCATCTACAATATTCATTCAACTTTGATTATCCTTCGTTAATCGCAACAAAACAAAACTCAATTTCAATTCTCATCCAAAATTTAATTTTTTTCAACTATATCAACTCATAAAACATCAAATTTCATTGAAAAAAATAAAATAAAATTCAGCAAATCCGATCACCTTGATTCTCCGTTAACAACTACAAAAATCAAAACCTTAAAGATGAAATGGAGAAATTATTTACAGTACAAAATTCAAAAAAAAATATTGAGAAATTGATAACATGCAATAACTGAATTAATTAGTTACCTGAAATTATGGAACAATATCCTTATCAGATCGTGCAAAAGACGTTAAGAAGGAAAAAATTTTGAAAGAGAAAATCTGAGAAAAAAAGTGAAAAATGGTAAAGTAAAAAGCAATTAAAGGAAAGAGAAAGATTTTAAGCATGAATAATGAAACCTTACTTCTGAGAGGCTGTAATTGTGGTCCCCCATTTAAAATAATGCTAGGTTTGCTACACAAGATAATTTCATTAAAGTGTTGCTATTTTTTGTAATTTAAGACTTAGGTATGCTACTCTATGTAGTTTTCTCTATAATTAATTATGGGTAAAAAATCTAAATAATCATCTTTAGATGGTTAAATGCAACTTATGACAAATTTTTTTTAGTTTGCAAATTGTAACAAATTTTGGGATTAAAAAGAAAATAATTTTTTTATTTACTTAAAAAACTAAAATACAAATTACATATAAGGAAAAAAAAAAGATTTCATATCCATTAGAAAAGATGACAATTATTATTAGGATATCAATCATATCTTTTTTCCTCTCTAAATGGTTCTTTCCTTCTTCATTAGAAATCATATGATTTTTTTCCCTCAAATCTTCATTATCAAACATTGAATTTTTCTTCTTCTTCACGATTTTTTCTTAAATTAATTCGTCATCATTTTCTTCATCTTCTTCTAAAAAAAATACTTATATAAGTATTTTATTTGATTCGAATTTAAATGGATGGTGATAGTTTACATTCTCTTCTTGTGATGCATGGAGGAAGATGAGATGTAAACTGATATTTAGCAATTTCTTTATATGAATCAGAACACAAGGCAAATTGTAACTTCATCCTCAGAATTCAACAATTTCACTAAATAAACTATGATTTTGTAATATTATTTCTTCACACCACATTCTGTATTCTTTTCATACAATATTTTTAAAATATAGTTAAATAATTAATCGGGACATCAATTTGTGTATCCTTTTCACATCGCATTTTTAGGTGCTAATTAAATAATCAGACATGATACTAATTTCTATACCTTTTCGATGTTTGTAAAAGGTAATTAAATCATCATTCGACACATCAATTTTTATATCCTTTTCATATCACACTTGTAGGAGGTAAGCACATAACCATTTGGGACACCCATTTCTATACTCTTTTTATATCATGTGTTCTAGGTGCTAATTAAATAACCATACGAGACACCAACTTTTATACCCTTTCACGTGATGATTCTAAAAGATAACTAAATAACCACCTGGGACACTAGTTTCTATACTCTATTCATACTATATTTTTATACCTTTTTCACATCATATTTTTAAAATATGTACTTCCTCCGTTCTATTTTATGTGTCATCATATTTTTTTTGGTCCGTCCCCAAAAGAATGTCATAAACCTGATTGTAAAGCAGATTCCAGATTTTTTTCTGGTCCAAGCATCCCTTATCTTCATCTTAACCAGATCTGAGCATCACAAGCCGAAAGCACTAAGGCAAGCATAGAAAAGTCTTAAATGGAACAAAAGGTCAATGAGAAGAGGGAAGTAGAGGCTTAACTCAGTAGAATAGAGCCAACAGAGATGATCAATATGCCTTTCAGAGTCTCAGACATCGGAGAAATCAGAAACAAAAGATGAAACATCAATAGTCAAGTCATACGAAGCTGAAACAACAAAGTAAGGGAAGTAATACTCACTATTGGAAGCTGAATCTGAAGGTGAAGCTTTGACAAGAAGGCGATACAAGATTGATTCTCCAGCGTAACAATCGAAAGAAATCAATTTTGAAGAAACGAAGGAAAATGGTGAAAGGCGGCGTGAAAGAGATAGAGATTAGGAAAGTTATCTATTTTGGAAACCTACTGAATATTTGGTTTGTTATTGGATCCGGGTTGGGCCGGATCAGATAAATAAGCTTACAATGTTTAATTGTATAATGAGTTGGTCTATTATTTTTTGTTAATTATTAATAAAATACCAAATTAAACAAAAAAAAAAAAGATTTGATACCAATCAGGAAAAAAAATCCTTATTGGTCCCACATATTTTTTTTTAAAAACGATAGTAGCACATGTTTTGATAAAGGACAATTTGGTAAACATTACCAAGTCTTCTCTTATTTCTTAAACTCCGTATCCGATCAAATGACGACACATAAAATGGAATGGAGGGAGTATGTCATATCAATTTCTATATCATTTTCATATAATGTTTTTAACAAGATGTATAATAATTAATGACTGGAATTTGTATGGAAACTAGTGCTCACCAAAATTTATATGTTATTAATTGTTTTAGTGTATGAATAGGTATATAAACTGTTATGTACGAATTGTAATATTAGATTTAGATGATATCAATTTGTATACCTTTTCCATACACCACATGTTGATCTAAACGAAACGAGTGTATAGCTTAATGTCAAAAAAAAATACAATAACCATTTCTATTCCATACAGATTCATAATGAAAAAAAGAAGAAGATAAACATGTAAAATAATAAATATTTCACTTTGCTTGAAATTAGTTTAAATTATATTATGTAAAAAAAGGTTATCATGAAACGAACACCGCTAATCCAAAGAAAATAATTTTGAACTTAATATCAATGATGTCTTGTGAAATAAAAGAACTAACAATGAAAAAATAAGGTTGAAGAGAGAAAAACATATATAATTTTGACCATATTTTACTCTTACCTTAATTAGGAACACACTATTTTAAAAGGAGTTAATTTTATTTGTGAAAATGTATTTTTAATTTTTTTAAATAAATTAATTTTTAAAAAATTACTACAACTTGCAATTAAATCCTTAAGAAAATAATTATCTAAAAGTATTGCTACAACTCGAAATTTTTAATCTAATAAATATATAGGAGATAATTTTCACATTAATTGTATAAATAACCTAACCGTTGCATCATTTCACAATAGCATTTTTTACTTCACTCTTGTCATTTACATAAAAATATGTTTAATAATTAATTTTCTTTCTCTCTCATAATTTTCATTAATTAAAGAATTTATTTCCACCAATGCACTTTATTACATTTACTCCCCTTGCCTCTTTCTTTCATAACATTCTATACTTCTTCAACGCCTATTATTTTTAGGGTTAAGATCGTTTACACCCCGAACTTTGCTATAAATATCAAACACCCCTTCAACTTTGAACAATAATCATTCTTCCTTTTTTTTTATTTAATTTTTTAAAATACCTATTTTATCCTTATATTTATATCAACATTTGTATCTCTTTTTTTAAAAAAAAAAATTGTAAAAATATTTTTTTATCTTTTAATCTATATAACATATTTTCTATAAAAGTTAAAAATTATTTTTAAGATAAAAAAAATAAAAGTGAGAAATATTAATTGAGTATATAATTTAATGACAAACTATAATGAAATAAATGAGCAAAATAGTAAAAATTAATTTTATTAAAAATCAAAACTCTAATACATATTTATACGTAAAAATAATAGGTAATTATAATTTTATAAAATATTTCAATGTAGGTATACAAAAATAATTAATAGTCGAGGGTCTTCGGAAACAATCTCTCTACCTCTCCGAGGTAGTGGTTAGGTTTGTGTACCCCAACCCTCCTCAGACCTCACTTAAAAAATTTCACTAGATATGATGTTGTTGTAGATGTATATTTGTTACAAATCAAACGATTGTTCTTGATGAATTTTAAATTATAATTTAGAAAATAATTCATATTAACAACCAAAACTCGTTTATCTATATAGACATTAAAGAATAAGAGAAAATCAAAATATGCATCTATATACATAATTACATACTCGCATACATACTTAATACATATAATATAAAAATTTTGAATGTAAAAAGTACCTTTAGATTTTGTAATTAATTATAAAAGAATTTACTACTAATGTTAAAAGGTGGGCTTGAGAATTTGTATACCTACATTGAAATATATTTATAAAATTATAATTACCTATTATTTTCATGTATAAATATACATTAGAGATTTGATTTTTAATAAAATTAATTTTTACTATTTTTCTCATTTATTTCATTATAGTTTGTCATTAAATTATAAATTCAGTTAATATTTCTCACTTTTATTTTATTATATTAAAAATAATTTTTAACTTTTATATAAAATATGTTATATAGATTAAAATTTTTAAAAATAGTTTATAAAAAAGTTTTTTTTTTTGTAAAAAAAGAGATACAAATGTTGATATAAATATAAGGGTAAAATAGGTATTTTAAAAAATCAAATAGGAAAAAGAACGGAGAATGATTATTGTTCAAAGTTGAGGGGGTGTTTGATTTTTACAGTAAAGTTCGGAGGTGTAAACGATTTTAACTCATTATTTTTATGCTGACAACTTTTTTAAATTATTTTAAAACATTTCAAGTATATTATACTATGATATATATATATATATACTAGTATTAATAGCCCGTGCAAAGCACGCGCCCAACAAATAGCGGTTGGACATTCATACGTTCGGAGTTCACCTCTATCTTTCTGTATTAGTTATGTCGTTATTAGTATTTGGAGACATATATTATTCCTTTGTGGTTATTTTTCTGATATATTTAACTCCTAGATAGTATTAGTAGTTCTTACACCTTTGATACCAGGTTTTAGGAGTTATGTTTGTCTGTGTTGATTTTATTCTTTCCGCTTTTATTAGATAGATATGGTTTGGCTTCATTCTAGAAGCCTTACCTTGGGGGCATTTCTGTCTTTTCCCCCATGTGTATCAGTTTGGGTGGGAAACTTACTTTTTAAGGTTCTCCGCAACAAGTGTCGTGATGACCTATTGATTTTTGGGTCGTGACATCGTCACCTGTCCTAATCTAAATATTTGGGATTTTGGCCCATAACCTATCCTAAACTAATTTTAGACCTTTAAAGCCCAAAATCTATTTCACCTGTATTAGATTACAATTTTGGCTACGAGGCCCCAAATGAAAGAATGAATAAATAACTAAATAGATAAATAAATAAAAAAGAAAACAAGGCAATAAAATTTGAGACTTTTCAAGTCTCTTAGCAACTTTAATTATTGATGGGTTTTGACCCATTTTCTTCTTCCGTTGGTGATAGGTCCTTCTTTCGAAAAGTCAATATTGAGAGGACTGACTCGAAAAGTTGGATCTCATTGGCCCATTATGAAATGCAAAGGAGGAAGAGTCCATTTGGACTCAAGATATTTTTTGCATGCAAAGAAAAGACAAAGAAATTAATATACGTTCCAAGACAAAAAGTGACATATTTCAAAGCAAAAGAAAATATCAAAAACCATTTTTTGATGATCATGATAAGCCCACTTGTGCACGTATAACAAGAATGAGAGTCAACAGAAAAAATGCAAAGTAAAGACACACACTTACATGCCTCATGATTTATATTCATATTAAGAATGAATGAAGGTAAAATAAAGAAGGCCATATTCAATGGATTAATGCGAGAGAAACCAACGTAAGATTGAGAAAGTAAAAGGATGAGGCAATAAGAAAAATATCCATGACTTCTAAAATTGAAAAAATATAGACATTAATCCATATAACAAAAGAAAATGAAGTTAACTTTTCAAGAAAGGGAATCCTTAAATTTCAATTAAGGTGACATTAACGAAGACTCATACATCTAAATTACGACCAACATTCTAGGGGAAAACATGTAACGACCCATAGTTTATCCTTTTTAAGACAGTGTTGATCCTCTTTTGATATTATGAATCAAAGAGAGACACGAATCAAGTCTTTACACACACAAAGAGCACATATAAAAATCCAAAGGGAGTAAGAAAATTAGAATGAAAGTTTAGCATCCTTAAAAGTGAAATATCGTCTAAGAGTCATACTATGCATGGCTTGAAAATATCTAAATAATTTTATTTAGCCACAAAAGTCCGAACTTTCTCATCATTTTGACAAAATAACATGCGAACAAAAGAGGAATAAACATCTTAGATGTGAAATAAAGCTAGCACTTCATCTCTTGAAGATTTTGAAATCCACTAAAATAATTAACAAGCAGATGACAAGTTCTTGACTTAGCCAATTGCTATTTTATTAAGGCGAAATAAACAATAGTAACTATTTTTTTCGATATAAAGAAAATAATTTTACATGTTAAAAGCGAACATATCCAATAACGAATTTAAACAAGGCATGAGTACGTATTTTAATCAAGCAAAGGTAGAAACTTTATCTATCTAATTTATTAAGGTGAAACAAAAATAGTAACTATTCTTTTCAACATAAAGGAAACAACTTTACATGCTAAAAGTGAATCATATCCAATAACGAGTTTAAACAAGGCATGAGTACGTATTTTAATCAAGCAAAGGTCGAAACTATATCCATCTAATTTATTAAGGCGAAACAAAAATAGCAACTATTCTTTTAGACATAAAGGAAATAACTTTACATGCTAAAAGCGAACATATCCAATAACAAATTTAAACAAGGCATGAGTACGTATTTTAATCAAGCAAAGATCAAAACTTTATTCATCTATTCATAATAACTAGTTTAACCGTACGTGTCTCACACATATAATGTTTAATTGTTTAAAATTAAATGATTTTATCTATTGCAGATATTTTTAATAAAGTGTAAAAGTTTAAATCACTTTTCAAAAATCTTTCACACTTTAATATAATAATATAAATATAAACATATACACATATATGTTTTACCACCAGAAGTTCCAAGTGGTTGATGGATCATCACTTTTGCGTTTGACATATAGCACCTCTTTCCTTTGTTGTCACAGGCTAAGAGAAGCACATCAATTTGAACCATATTTGTGTTACAATTATTTTTTTTTAATATTTAAAATCTTTCTTTATTTTTAAAGCCAAATCTTTACAAAATCATTGATTACATTCTTATTACGTACTTAAAACTTTTTAAAATCTGGTACTTCTTAAATTTTTCTTATTTTAATAGTTTTATATTTATTTTTAGATTTTTCAAATCTTCTTAAAATCAAATTTAGTTGATTTAGAATTCTTAAACTAATGAAAAAAGTATCATTTGCCATTAATTTTGATGACTTCTAATAAGAAAAGGTTTTACCATAAATATATTTAATTAATTTTTAACTCTTAAATTAGGAAAGATATTAAAATTCTGGTGACTTCTAATAAGAAAAGGTTTTTCCATAAATATATTTAATTAATTTTCAACTCTTAAATATTAGTAAAAACTAGTAAAAAGACGATTTTGTCTAAAGCAAGAACTTTTAATGAAGGGCAAAAAGTTCAAACAATATTTATAAGGCCCTTCAAACTTTTAATATATTATAGATTAAAGAAGAAAGTCAAAGAAACATGTTCAACTATTGTTAGCTCATTTTATCCCATGAACATAAAAATAGTCATAATATTGATATCACAACATCCTATGGCCTTCAAGGCCGTCTACAATAACCAATCCCAACAAATAAAATTACAATACGAAACTACGAAGAAGGAGATGAAGAAGAAAACGATAACAAAACTAAAAAGGAAAGGTGTGTTTATCTTTTTTGGAGCAACAAAATGGGACTTCAAGCATTCTTCGAACTCTTGATCACCACCGAAAAGCAATTTTCGAGAACTCCGATGAGCCGACCGCTTTTTAAAAAAAATTACTAAAGAAATTTAACTCTTTGCTCAAAAGTTTTTTTCCAACTCTTTGAGACTTGCCTCTCTACCAAAATAGTGGTAGTATTTATAGGAAAGGATGAGGATTTAATTCTTTGAATCCACGAATGTGGGACAAAGAATTTAAGGGTTTTTTGGGAATTTGAAATTAAGGATAAGGTTTGTTGGAGGATAAGGTGAGGTGAAATTGTACAATCTAGTACAAATTTTGAAATTCAAATTCAAGAGAGGATAAGGTTGAAAATTATACCAACTAGTACAAATTTTGAAATTCAAAATTTGAATTTTTGATTTGGGATTTGAATTGATTTTTGGGATTATTGGTGCTGTTATTTTTTCGTGTGAGTTTGGGTCGGGTTGTGTTCATTTGACGGGTTTTACTGAGATCGAATTGTGGCCGTCGATGTTGCTGCTTCTGGTTTTGTCGTTGAAAGTTGTTGTCGTAGGGTTGGTTCGTTGTTGATATTGTTTGTTGTTACTCGTGAATCGGGTTTGAGAAGAAGAGGGAAAGAAGTGGATTGGGTCATGTCAAACCCGATTGGGTCCGGTTTTACTGTTGTTGTGCGGTGGGTTTTGCCATTGAATGTTTGCCGTTGTTGTTGAAGAAAACAAAACATGGGTCGGGTCGCTTGAATTGTTATTAGGCCACTGATGTTTGAATTGGGCTGGTGGTCAGTTTTTTAAAGGGGAAATACAAATGGGGTTGTTGATGTGGGTTAAGGAAGGGGAAGGATTGGAATGGGTTGATGGGCATGCTCAAATAAAAAAAGGAGTTGAAATTTTGGTCACTTTAAAAAGTAGTCAAATTAAATTAGAAATTTATTCAGACTTTATTTAAATTTTAATCAAATTAGATGTCAATTGGCCAATTGCATTGCAAATGTGGTCAATTTGATTTCAATTATGGCCAAATTAATAAATCGACTAAATTGAATCAAAATTTAGAATGAATTATGAACCGGTTTAATTTTGAGTTTCTTGATTCAATAAAATCAAACAAATATTTTTTCAAATAAATTATTTTTGAGAGTAATTATAATTAAATCAAGATTTTAACCATTTGAATTAATTTTCAAGCTAAGCCTTGATTAAAATCCGATCTTCCATAAAATAATTATTTAAGTAACAAAATTATACGACTTCGTATATACGAATACGAAAATGTATAATCGTTATTTAAAATGACAAAATTACCTAGATAAATACTTTGGAAAGCTTTTATCCGGATAAAGTAAATGTTGTAATTTTATTTAAAATCGAAGAAACTCGAAATTAAACTTAGTCGTGAACGGTAAAAATTAGGTATCAAGATACATCATAAGAGTGTAATAGCCTATTTGGCCGAAGTTCTAAAGTCAACTTATTTTAAAAAGTCATTTTTTCAAAAAAAAAAAATTAGAAAAAATATTTTTGGTGAGAAGCAGTTGTGTTGACTTATACATTTAAAAATACTTTTAAGCATTATCTAATGTTTGGTCAAACTTTTAAAAGTTCTACATCATGAAAAGTTGTTAAATTTATGAAAGAAGAAGAATGCTCTATCATGTTTAGATAAGTTATTTAATACAAAACATGAATTTCTAATTATATATTTTAAATGGTACATATATTTTTATAAAATACAACCACAATAATATATTCAGTGTATTTTCATAAAGTGTGCTTTGAGAAGGGTAAAGTGTACGCAGTCCATACCACTACCTCAGATGAGGTAGAGAGACTATTTTCGATAGACTTCCGGGTCATGACATATAACAGTATAACAAACAAAAATACAAAAGCACACAACAAGATAAGATAACAGTATAACAAACAAAAATACAAAAGCACACAACAAGATATGATAACACACTGCTAGATACTAAAGGAAATAAGACACGTACAAGGTACTACTATAAACTATCTATCGATTTGGTGTGATCGCATCATTATCTTCTTTTGCTTTCTTTTTTTCATTTTGTCTTTATTTATTATTCTATTTTATCCTTTTAACTCTACCTTTTATGGTAGTTATACTCCTTGTCCAACTATAACTCAATAAAGAAATTAATAATTTAATATATACCCCCTCTTTGATTTTCCTCTGTGGCATAACGCACAAAATTATATGTAAAATTATTATGCACTACAATATTTAAGTATAAAATGCATATAACTGAGAAACAGTGATAAAAGATAACAATAAAAGCTAAGAAAAATTAAGAAGAGACAACTATAATTAGTATAAATAATTAGTTCGTCATGTATTAATAGTGAGGAAGACTATAAGCAGTTGACTATCATTATGCTTCCCTGCTACTAAATGCATGTACCCTGAATTAATATTCACAACTAAAAATGTAAAATTTTAATAGTATCATAAACTTAACGATCAATATGATTATTGAAAACACATAAATTATACGATCAAGATACTTTTTATGAAAGAAATTGAAAGCACTTGTGAAAGTGCTTAGTAGAAAATAAAATAAAGCACTTCTAAATCCAAATTGCATTGATACTGAAGAACTTCTAAAATTCAAAAGTGAATCTCACAACTCAAATCTATCAATTTTATTTGTAGTTTTAATCTATGTAAATTATTGAAAAAAAATATTATAATAGAAAAGAACACAATCTGAAATAAAAAGATTGTCGAATTATGATCTTACGAGTTTTTTCCCATCTATGTAAATACAACAAATAAATCAATTACACCTTAACCTCAAATTAAGGGTGTCAAACGGGCCGGTCCGACCCGGCCCGATTAGCTAACCCGGCCCGATTAGCTAACTCGGCCCGGTTTGACCCGGCCTGGTAAGCCCTAGGGCTTTAGGGTTCCGAGTTCCGGGCCGGTTTTTTTGTTAAAATGGGCCCGGTTAACCCGGCCCGGATCAAGCCCGGTCCAGGCCCGGATCAAGCCCGGTCCAGGCCCGCCGGTTAACTGACCCGGCCCGGCCCGGATTTTTTTTTTTTTTTTTTTATTTTGGGCCAAATTAGCCGTTGGCCCAACGGCTATATAGCCGTTTTTGGGTCCAAACGGCTAGTTTGGGCCCATTTAATAAAAAAAAAAAAAAAATTAAAAAATATTTTTTAATCCCCAAAAAAAATCTATAAATACCCTACAACTTCAAATCATTTTTCACTCTCTCAAATCTCATTCTCTCTCAAATCTCAATTCTCAATTCTCTAATATTCAATATATTTAATTTCTTAAAGTGTTCACTTTAATTTTTTAATTTTCGTTTACAAAGTACGAGCGGAAGTTTCTAAAGTCGCAATCTTCGGATACTTCCAAAATTTGGTATTGTCGTTCCATCTCTTACGTTTAATTTTTATTTATTGTATTAATTGTTTAATATTTAATTTTATTATATTTGTGTATTTTGAATATTTTTAGTTTAATTTAATTTATATTATGGATAAATTAAAAAATCTCGCTGCTAAAGGTGTTAAATTTTTTTGTCCCGGAAGCGGTAGTGGTAGTAAAAAGCGAATTACTAGCGGTAGAGGTAGTTCAAGTAATAGATATACCTGTGTGTCTTCGCCTCCGGTACCGCTTGGTACACCTTTTGAGGAAGAAATAGGTGTAGGTGCTCACGATATGGATTATGTAGAAGCTCAGGAAAATTACGGTATAGAAGAAGAAAATGAAGTAGATGCAGTTAATTTAGACGAAGATAATGAAAATATTGCTGAAACACCCGCAGTAGGAGATGCTAACGTTAGATCTGAATCAGTTAATCTCCCTTCCCGTCCTCCCAGTGCCCCAAAACCTCGTAAAAGAACTAGTATTGCATGGCAATTTTTTGAACGTATATCAGATATTGAGGTG
Organism: Capsicum pubescens; assembly: GCA_030864215.1. Classification (NCBI taxonomy): domain Eukaryota; kingdom Viridiplantae; phylum Streptophyta; class Magnoliopsida; order Solanales; family Solanaceae; genus Capsicum; species Capsicum pubescens. The sequence continues at coordinate 119,815,964 of CM061538.1, forward strand.
CAGTGCAATATTTGTCAACAAATATATAAGCATAGAAGTGGAGGCAAGCAAGGGGGTACGGGTACGTTAACGAGACATATAGCTGAAGATCACAAAAGAGAGTTAAATATTGCAAAAGGTGGTGGGGATGTTGGTGGGTCAACGCAAACTAGAATGGACCCAACAACCGGTCAAGTAGCGAAAAAGTATAATAAATTGAGGGACAGGGAAGAAATAGCTAAAATGGTAGCTGTGGGTTGTTTGCCTTTTAGTTTTCCTTCTTCTGATGCTTTTATTCATTATATACAAGCAATTTATAATCCTATGTTTAATGGTATTCCTCGAACTACTTGTCGGTCTGATATTTTTAGACACCATTCACAATATTGTTTTTATTTATCAACATTGTTAAAAAATATTCAATGTAGATTGTCCCTAACTTCTGATCTTGGTCGTGTTGTAAATAAAAATGATTATTTAACCGTTACTTGTCATTGGATGGATAGTAATTTCGTGATGCAAAAACGTATTCTTGCTTTTTTATATGATGAAGATCGTAAACATACTGGACAATTTATTGTTGATTCTATTGTTAAAATTACCGGATATTATGGTATAGAAAATAAAATTTTATGTATTGCTTTTGATAATGCTTCTAACAACAAGACTGCTATAACAAAAATAAAATCTACGCTATCTCCACCCTTGCCTGAAATTTTTCATATTAAGTGTGCATGTCATATATATAATTTAATTGTAAAAGATGGTCTTGAGTTTTTTGAGCTTTATATTGAAAAAATTCGTCTTGCCGTTGGTTTTATTCAAGGAAATAATCGTAGATCGAGAATTAGAGAATTTAAACTTAAATGTCAAGAAAATGGACTTACACCGATTTTGATGCCTGAGGAAATTGTTACTAGATGGAATTCTACGTATGAATTTCTAAAAACTTGTTATAAATATAGAATTCCTATTACACTAGCTTTTAACCAACATTGCGGTTCATTTGCTGATTCTGTTGATTGCATGCTACATAATTCTGATTGGGTTGTAATTAATGATCTTGTTAAGTTTTTAGAAAAATTTTATTTAGCTACGGTTGAATTTTCCGGTGCTTACTATCCTACTGTTTGTAATATTTTGGCATATATAGCCGATATTTCTGGTTTGCTCCAACAATATAAAAATAAAGAAGGTTATAAAGAAGCTGTTGGCGCCATGTTTACGAAATTTAAAAAATATTTTTTCCCGATTCCCCCTATTTACTTGGTTGGTGCTATGCTAAATCCGTGCATGAAATATAATCATATGTGTCACTTTAGTACTCTTATTTATACTAACTTAGAAATAAATACTAACCATGATTCTGAACAAGTACAGCCTGATTTGTGGACGGCTACGGCTGATGCAAAGGATTATATAGAAAAATTATATAATCACTATGCTGATTTATTTGATTCAGCCTTACCTACAAATATCACTCCAACTGTCGCTCCTCCTCCTCCCGAGGAGCCATCATCTTCTAAAAGGCCGGCACATAGTGGTTTTTCTAATTCGTTTTATGATTTAAATTGTTGGAACAGTGTTGATGAGAGAACTTACACATCAACTTATCGGGAAGAGCTGAAATATTATCTTCGGACGGCACCAGAGGATCGCAGACGACGGATCAACACGCTGGATTGGTGGAGGAATAATGAATCACAATATCCTGTGCTTTCAAGATTAGCTAGAGATATCTTGAATGTTCCAATGTCAACCGTTGCATCAGAGAGCGCCTTCAGTCAGGGACGACAGCAGCTTGGAGACAACCGACACTCATTGGGAAACAATGCAATGAATGTTCTAGTTTGCCTCAGAGATTGGATTAGAGCGGAAAGAAGAAACCAAGGAATGGAACCGGAGCCGAGCGACGAGCTGAAACTTGAAGAAATTATGACTTCACGGGAGAACTCCGCAGAATCAAGTCCAATGCATGGTTTTGCCCCCGTTGACTTCGATTATCCTATGCAAGTTCCCATTAATATTAACATGAATGAGTTGGAAAAAATGATGCATAATTTATAGATTTTTCATTCATGTAAATTATAAATTTTGGATCATTTTGCAATCAATAAAATTCCCCAAATTCATTCACTCCTTAGTCGTTGTTTTTTATTTTTTTTTATTTAACGATTTAAAATTTTAAATTGAATTTCTATTTTTCTACTTTAAATTTAAAAATTACTTCTAATATATTATTAATTTACTACCAAATATTATTAATTTATTATATTAAGTAGCATATGTTTTGTATATTTGTGCATATATCTTCTATAGAAATGTATATTTAACGTATACATGTGTATATGTTTTATAAATTAGTATATAAGTATATCTATACACATTGTAATGTATATATAATGTAGTATATTTTATAAGTAGTAGTATATATACATTTAATGGTGCGTATACACGTGTATATATCTTCTATAGAAGTGTATATTTAATGTATACATGTGTATATGTTTTATAAATTAGTATATAACTATACAAATATATATTGTAATGTATATACATTATAGTATATTTCATTTAAAGTATTACATATACATAGAATAGAGTGTATATATGTGAATGGATCTTCTATAGACGTGTATATTTAACGTATACATGTGTATATATTTTATAAATTAGTATATAACTATACAAATATATATTGTAATGTATATATATTGTATATATCTCATTTAAAGTATTACATATACATAGAATAGAGTGTATATATGTGAATAGATCTTCTATAGACGTGTATATTTAACGTATACATTACTTTATGTTTTATAAATTAGTATATATATTGTAGTATATACTTTTTTTAAAGTAGTACATATATATTGAATGGTGCGTATATATGTGTATATATCTTCTATAGACGTATATCTTTAAAGTATACAAGTGTATATGTTTTATAAATTAGTATGTAACTATATATATATACATATTGTTGTATATATATATATGTATATCACTATATTGTAGTATATATTTTATTTAAAGTAGTACATACATATTGAATGGTGCGTATACACGTGTATATATCTTCTATAGAAGTGTATATTTAATGTATACATGTGTATATGTTTTATAAATTAGTATATAACTATACAAATATATATTGTAATGTATATACATTATAGTATATTTCATTTAAAGTATTACATATACATAGAATAGAGTGAATGGATCTTCTATAGACGTGTATATTTAACATATACATGTGTATATATTTTATAAATTAGTATATAACTATACAAATATATATTGTAATGTATATATATTGTCTTGTCTAGAACTTCAAGTCGATTTAAAAATTCCTTATTCAGATTATTACTTTTTTCTTTGTTGGTAGAAACCCACTGATTGTCCAGTTCATGAGGGAGCGTTTTTTGGAGCGACAATAAGGGTATCTTTCTTTTTATCACTTTCCAAAAAGTTGATAAACTTGGCGGGTATGTAAAAGATATTCTTTGTTTTCCATCACTTTTACATGTGTCAAAAAAATATTGTGACATTTCAGTTCTTACGGCTTGATCAAATTGATTATTCTTTATGTAGCGAAATGGTCGATTCCACCGATTATAATCGAAAAGAATACTCACAAGAGGTTTTTGAAACCCGAAGAGGTCTTGATTTTCATTTTCGTTATCAAGCAATTGCAATTTAAAGGATTTTCAGTCCTTTGCTCTAACCAGCTGAGCTACCTGAACCACTTTCCTAAAGTCTGTTTTCTTCATCGAATAGCGCCCTACCTTACCACTTGACTAGTAAGGGAAAAGCCCTTTACTAAACTAAGAAAATAGAATAGATAGGCTTTTTTCCCATATACATAGAATAGAGTGTATATATGTGAATAGATCTTCTATAGACGTGTATATTTAACGTATACATTACTTTATGTTTTATAAATTAGTATATATATTGTAGTATATACTTTTTTTAAAGTAGTACATATATATTGAATGGTGCGTATATATGTGTATATATCTTCTATAGACGTATATCTTTAAAGTATACAAGTGTATATGTTTTATAAATTAGTATGTAACTATATATATATACATATTGTTGTATATATATATATGTATATCACTATACTGTAGTATATATTTTATTTAAAGTAGTACATATATATTGAATGGTGCATATATATGTGTATATATCTTCTAAAGTAGTATATATTTAACGTATACATGTGTATATGTTTTATATATTAGTATTTATATATATTGTAGTGTATATATATATATATATTATACTATTATAGCATATGTTTTATTTAAAGTAGTACGTATAGTCATATATAATTATATATTGAATGGTACGTATATATGTATAATTGTTTATACTTTATATATTTTTTTAAAAATATATATTGTATATTGGAGTGTATATAGTGTATATTGGAGTGTATATAGTGTATATTGGATTTTTTATTTATTTTTTAAACGGGTTTGACCGGTTTTTAACCGGGTTTGACCGGGTCTTGGTGGGTTTGACCGGATTGGGTTAAGTGGGCCGGGTTCGGGTGGGTTTTAATTTTTTTACTGTTTGGCCCGGCCCGGCCCGACCCGGTTAACCCCCAAACCCGGCCCGTAACCGGCCCGGAACCCGGGTAAAATGGGAGGGCCGGTTCCGGGTTGGCCCGGCCCGTTAGACACCCTTAATGTAACATATATTCTTCATTACTTTTAATGTTGCTTCTTCTCATAATAAGTTGGTTGGACCAACTAATATTGGGATTGGATCACTTAAAATCTGAAAAGTATAAAAGGTGAATATGGGCCCGTTCACCAGTCATGTGATCTATTAAGATGCATCAACATAAGATGATCACATGTGCGTTTATTGTCAAACTATATTGTCAACCTGTAGTTTGGCATTCATAAAGTTGTTTGCTCAATAAAATTGAGTTAAGAGTATAACTTTCAGATTGTGCAATCAAGACAATTCATCTTGATGATCATGGTTTAGCATCGAATGCCTTCAATAAATAGTTAAACCATTAAGAACAAAAGCTTCATGTGTTGGTTTGAAATATTATATACAAAAGTACTTGTATGCATCAAAGCAATAAATTATGATTAATTTTTCCTCAAAGTTGGTTCTAAGTCAGGAATCACATATTCTCCATCTAATAGTTAATGTGCGGTATACGATTAATGAATATACCATGATGCACAAAGATGGATTTCTCAAAGAAGAAGGAGGATGTATGTTAGTTTTTCTAACATAAGGGGGAGATTATAAGCAACTAAGAAATATGTTAGGAATTATCATCAGATCCTCATTCAAAAGATAATTCAAGTCAAATGCCGAAAGCATCTCATATTTAAGCTGCAAGTGCTTCTATTTTGTGTCCCTAAAGTACAAAATCTATGCATGCATGAAGCGTGGTAGATCAATCGATTCTAAATGAAATAATCCTTGAAAAGGATAAGGAACAAATAATCATAATAAGAACGCAATGTGCTCTTGAAGAACCTACGACATAACACTTCATGAAACCTTATGAGAGGTTCAGGTACCTGAAAATAATGAAGTGATGAGATCTCAAAATGTTATGTCACATTGTGAATCGATACAAAATAATATATCATCGATGATATCTTTGATTCAATATTTGTGCAATATTGTGAGAGATTACGAGGATCAGAATTCTACATTTATTTAAGCATGCTGACGTAGAAACATTTATCAAGTGACATGAAAGGATGCATCTTGGTAAGCATAAAACTTATTTGATTTGTAATCCAAACACTTGAAGATGTCACTCATGAAATGTTTAATATTGTCACTTGACAAAATTTATATGAAAATTTCTTTAAGGATTCAAAATATAAAAGTTTCTGGGAAACTTATTTATAATCCTTATATTGTATAAGCTTATAGCTTGAAAATTATTGGAACTCTTAGAGAGTTTTCAAAGCAATAAATTATTTGCTGAAATGAGAAATATACCGAATTAGATTGGTTATCAAGTACCATATCTTAGGGCAAGTGGTGCACTCATGTATCTTGCAAATACTACAAGGCCTAATATAACCTTTTCAGTCAATTTGTTCACGGTATATTTTTGCTCCTACTAGGAGACATTAGAATGGGATAAAACACATGAACTTCTTTTATTCTAAAGATTGCAGTCCCAATCTTATTGATGATGTTGGGTACTTATCTGACCCGCATAAAACTCGATCTCAAACAGGCTATGTCTTCATATGTGGTGGTACTGCCATATCTTGGAGATATACAAAGCAGTCTATTGTAGCCACTTCATTGAATCATGCTGAGATATAGCTATTTATGAAGCAAACCGAGAATGTGTATGATTGAGGTCCATGATACATCTCATTTGAGAAAAATGTGGTGTGAAATTTGACAATCTATCCATAATTTTATACAAAGATAATGTATATCATACATAGCACATCTTAAGGGAGGATTCATAAAAGGAGATAGAACGAAGCACACTTCATCAAAGTTTTTCTACATACGTGAGCTACAAAAGAATGGTAATATTAACGTGCAACAGATTCGTTCAAGTGCCAATGTGGTTGATTTATTCACCAAGTCTCCTCCAATTGCAACTTTCAAGAAGATGGTGCACAAGATTGGGATGCAAAGGTTCAAGGATGTTCTCATTAGGGGGAGTTAATACGCGATGCACTTTTTTTCCCTTACGAGGTTTTGTCCCACTGAGTTTTTCTGGTAAGGTTTTTAATGAGGCAACCTATATGCGTATTGTTAGAGATGTGTACTTTTTTTTCTTCACTAGATTTTTTTTCCACTGGGTTTTTTCTAGTAAGCTTTTAACGAGGCACATTATCTATCTAGACATTCAAGGGGGAGTGTTATAAACGTATTTACATTATAGTGAATGTCTATCAAGATCTAATAAGATTTATCAAGATCTAGTTGATATCTATCAGGATTTGAAGTGTCTGTCTTTTAGTCAAAACTAGGAGTATTTTTCCTATAAATAGAAGAGTTTTGTTCATTGTATTATCAATCAAGAGATCACTCAAGAGAAATAGCAATTACTCTCTCTGTTCTTCTTCTTTATTCTTTATTGTTTTATAACATAAATAATATATTTTTAACTAATTTACCTTTTGAGTCTTTTTATACACTTCATCATATATCTTATACATTAATTCCAAGATTAATAATGAAAGAATTTTCTTTCGAAACGTTACAATGCTTATATTTTCAGAAAGATTTAGTTTCAAGGGAAAAATGAAAAAGGTTTAATTAATTCTATCTTAATCTTCTAAATTCAAAACTAATTCGAGACATTTATTTTTAATAATGTTGACAAATAATATAAGATGAAGGAGATATTTTAATAATGTGTTATTGGGCCCGTACAGAGCATAGGCTTTTTATTATTTTGTTATAATAAATATATATGGCAAAATGGCTCAGTGGACCCCTGTACTAGGTCTGTTTTGTAAGTTGGACACTTCTACTTACATGTTTGTCATCTGGACCCTGAACCCACTAAAAAGCTATATTTTAAACACTTTGACCTTTGACTTTGCCTATGTGGTATTAAAATGCTGACTAGGACAAAGAGAGTGATTACACTCGCCTGGGGTGCGAGTGGGGGTCAATTTTTGGCCAACTTTATATTAAAATAATTTAAAAAAATAATAAAAAGATTAAAACTTTTTTCAGTTTTTTAATTTAAAAAATTTAAAAATAATAAATTTAGAAAAAAAAAATAAAACATCTCCCTTCCCCAACCCCCTCCCCCCGTCCAGCCATCCCCCACCCCACCCCCTCCTCTATCGACTCCAGCCCCCTCTCCCCCACTCCCCACCTCACCCACCCCCCATCCCAATACCCCCACCTTACCCCCAACCCCGTCCCAACACCCCCATCCCACCCAGCCCCGTTCCCAACACCCTACCCCAGCCCCATTCCCAGCACCCCACCCCACCCACCCCCTTCCCAACACCCCCACGCCAGCCCATCCCCATTCCCAGCACCCCCACCCCATCCATGTTCCTAGCACCCCCCACCCCACTCCAGCCTCGTTTCCAGCATCCCCACCCCACTCCACCCCCGTTCCCAGCACCCCCACCCCTTCCCAACACCCTCACCCTACCCCAGCCCCTTCCCAATACCCCCACCCCACCCCAAACCCATTCCCAGCACCCCCACCCCATTTCCAGGCCCCTCTAATTCAAATTTTATTTTATTTTTTTAATTTTTCCTCTCAATTCAAATTTCTTCAAATTTATTTGGGATTAAAATTTAAATTTGAATTGAAAGTGAGTGATAGTAGATATTAAAAAATTAGTGAATTTAATGAAAAAACTTAAAGTTTTTGTGAATTTATTAAAGATATTCAAATTCAAAAATAAAAAATTCATTATGTTTGTATATATGAATTTATAGTTAAAAATTTAAATTAGTTAGAAAGAATTTTAATTATTTGGAATGAATTTGATGTTTAATTTGTGAGCAAAAATAAAAACATGATTATTCAATTTTTTCTACAATTTATAATTTTTCTTATTTAATT